>JAMPIV010002565.1:0-382500 GCA_024509875.1 Oreohelix idahoensis | reverse complement strand
AAAATAATAAGACCTAAGTACAGAGAGAAAATCTTCAAATAGTTTGAAATCTCAAGGTAGGGAGGGGGTGAAGAAGATTGGCATCGACTAAGCAACCCTCCTGCTTATTAGGTCAACAATAAGTAAACCAAGGACAATTAGAAAACAATCCAGTTATCAGGAACATCTTCTTCGTCCTTAGCCACCGAAGTCAAAAGCTATCAGTGAAGGCCATTACGCAGAAAGTGGTGTCATAGGGCAAAAGCAGGATGGGTGGTCTTAAAGAATCCTGTTTCCCAATCCACGCCTATTGGCGCTTTAGGTCTACGCAAATCTAATCCAGGAGGGGTTTTTAACAGAGTAACAAAGTGACTGGCAAACTATCCCCTTCGAAATGGGGGGGTTCCACTTTCAAATCAGAGGTGTTAATAAAATTTCTCTGGGTCTTAGTGAGGGGTTTTTAAACAGAGTTAAGGGCTAAAATTTACAGACTATCCCCTACTTCTCAATGCAAATACCAAAACTGCAGGGTAAACAGAAAATCAAGTTTAGGAGCAAGGTTTAACAAAAGGCATCTGACAAAAACAGATTAAATTTTCCTTTCATTTATACACGACCACTGAAATGAAATATCACACTATATATGAAACACTCCATACACGATATACCTAAGCATCATGCTCTACTTAATAGAATTATATTAAGAGCAAATTCCCATACAATTGTAAATATGAAAAGGTCCAGTTACATTCCATGTCCCGACCTGTATTTGCGAAGTTTGCTGTTTAATTCAATATTTCTGAACTACACTCGGATTTGTCAAACTTAAGAGTGGTACATCTTCTTCTTTTATTCCTTAAAAGAGTCTATGGGATGGCATGTACCACGTTACAACACACACGGAAGATTTGAAAAAAAGTGGGTCTGTTAATAACATGAGATCTTCTATAGCTAAGGACAAAATGTATGTATGACACAAGATGCTCTAGGGGGATATGTACACAGTAATTACCCCAACTAAGTTCATATCAAGTCCAGTTGTGGCGAGAGGTGTTACTTGGCTGTAGGATCAGTATAGTACTGACAATTACAGAAATAGAATTTCTGCAGAAAATGGTGAAGTCCCAGTGTCTGAGAGGACTCCTGGTATCACAAATTAGTTACGGCTGTGAATGTATTGATCTCGACAACCAATAGTAGAGAGGAGATTTCCGACATAAAGTGCCACCTCGCTGTGTAACCAACTGTGATATTAATTACAAAGCAAGGAAAACAGAATTTTAACTTAACAATGATAAAATTGACAAGTCGTTTCAAATACAATTTCCTTATTTTTATTTAGTATATACACTAAATCTACCCTCTTGTGCTGAAAGGTTCTCTCTTAAGTCTGTTCTTCTTTGTTTGGTTCACACCACCGGCAGAGTATCGTTCCTTTAGCCCACCCAAGACTGAGGGGGACCAAAGATGTAGAGTCTGGTCAACCTCTATGCTCCTGCGGAGTTCCAGGCAGCGGGATTGACTCGAACATACGACCTCAGGTTTTTTAGGACACAATTAAACCTGTAACAAAGCAAAAATAGGGGCTAATTTCTGTCCTCAAGCCCACCTATTTCTAGTGTGAGTGAAATGAGCGTGTCTCCGATGTATGCATGTGGAATGAATGACAACATGGCTCAGTATGATTTAGCAATAGCGAGACAAGACAGGTGTCTACTTGCAAAACATTCTTTCTGATAAACTAATACATGGATACCTTCAATAATATAGATTCAATACATGAATACATTTAATACATGAATACATCCCATAATATAAATCAATGCATGAATAAATCCAATAATATGTACACCTAGGTGTGATACAACAATGTCCTTCCCCCTATACTATACCACGCCCTCTCTGACAATAGCTGGTAACATATATCCTAACAATATTGTTATGTTCTTATGATAGGAGTATATGCGACGAGGACTGTTTGGTGATATATCAGGTTGGAGTTATAGGAGACAATAGATTGGAGTTAGATGCGACAATAGATTGAGTCCTGACAAGGACTGTTTTGGTTATATTGCAGGTTATAGGAGACAATAGATTGAGTCCTAACAAGGACTGTTTTGGTTATATTTGCAGTTGGTTTTATCTGAGACAATAGACTGAAGTTATAGACTGACAATAGATTGAAGTATAGGAGACAATAGGTTGAAGTATGAGTCCTATTAGTCTTCGTCTATTCAATCATAATAGGAAATACAATCATTATACTTAATTTCCCCAAGATACAATCAGTAACCTGATAAGTAGTATAAATGACACACAACAAATACCAACGGTTATCGTGAATATATTTACCCTCCTAAGATTTTAAACTGGCCAGGTTTTGACGCGACTTAGCGAAGTAGGTTGCAGGTCGATGCCCTCAGGTAAGTTGTAAATCAAAGTGACAGCTTCTTCCTCTTCAGCTCTGGCGTCAAGTTCGGGATTGCGTGGTTAGCATAAAATCCGCTTGATTATATATAGTCAGGTAACTACTTGAGGAAAGCTTTCGGTTGGTTCCTGGCGGAGCAAAATGATTGGTTTCCTCCGGTTTTGTACCTGGTCTCATACAGCCTAATTTTATTCAGTTTTCATCGGCCATCTTGCGTGAACAAGATGGCCGTTAATTTATTCTGTCTCAGAGACTGGTGAACGTTGATCGTTGATTGGTTGAAGCAAGTCTGTATCTCGACATAGTGATTAACAAAGTAGTGGGTTACACTTCGCTTCACGACACCAGTGAGGAAAAACTTAAGCCGTCACAGTTCAGGAAAAAATGTACTCTCTCACAGTAGGGCAGTAAATCAAGTATCGCTACTGGCGCGGTTCAACTTCCGGTTTATCTTACCGAGTTGTAATTTTAATATGATGATTGTTCTTTAAATAGTCTTGGGTAGGCTTTCTTTCATGTAAGTATGATAGCTAGGTTGCATTGAACTGCCACAAGATTAAATTTAAAAATGTTTCATCAATATGTCTGAAAGTTTTTAAGATGATTTCTTTATTGCTGGGATTGCAAAGGTTACGATCACTCTGAATGGAAGAAAAAGAAACATGTAATATACCGAAAAATCAAATAACATTCTAAAGCGCGATGAATTTCCCGTCAAGACTATTCATAGATATATATATTCGCGTATTTAATTATGTATTTAATAAAACACTGCGCGAGTTCTAATGGTTAAAACACGCATCTATAAATATAGGACTTAACTAAATTTATTAATTATAAATTCCTTCGCGACTTTAAAAGTTAATTAAAGCATTACAGCCTCTATTATCTTTTGGAAATAATATAGCAGATATATCATTACATTTATAACTGGAACTATTGAGATGGTTTAATTTAATAGATCTAAATTAACACAAAATCCAGTGAAATAGAATGAATGAACTAGACCACTGATCACTTTACACAATATATATTTTACCGTTTTGCACAGAAATAGAATTCACTGCAAATATATATAAAAATCCAGGAAAAAATCTATAACAAGATTTCAAATATAGCTAGTGCTTCTGTAAAGATCTGGCCAACGAGTGATAAAGTGTATTTCTACGTGGTCTGTATATATCTAACTCAAATGCAAGATGAGTGGGACATGAGAATTTCTGACACCTTTTTAGATCTCAGGACACTTTTGGGGTTCTGACCGCCAGACTAAAGAGAGATGCCGTCCCTGGTCTTCGTATCTCCGCTTGCTGCTGCGATCGGTTCTGTGTTTAACACCGAGATGCGAAATACCTGTAGGAACTTGCGTCGCTCGTTTCAGGGACCACTACTGTCTTTGATCGTGGCGCTAGTCTTTCCTGAAATCCCCCAGTCTGTGTCTTTGATCGTGGTCGCTACTATCTGTTGATTCTGGCGCCGCCCCCTCGGCCAAGTTAATGAAAATACTGCATATGATTGCTCAAGAGATGACCATGGGCGTGATTTAATCTCTCCTTAAATCAATGCGATGACCAGAATGAACGGTAGAAAACTGTCCACATATTAATCAGCAAACGTGTTTGCCCTCTGTGTGGAACGGTTGCATAGCTAATGAGTCCAGGTAAAAAGAAAAAAACCCGTTTGACGAAAAGTTACAATATTCGGGGGCACTGATGTTATCCAAAGGGGTCGTTACGAAGGGTCGTACCATATCATCCAACACTTCAGGGTCACTTCAGGGTCAATGAGTTCGTCTGTCACACACGTTCAACGTTTATCTAAAACACAGTCATATAAGAATAACATGGTAATGGCATGGTGCATGAGAAGGAAATAATACAATGTCTTAAATTAAACATACACTATAAATTTCAACAGCTCCAGAGATCTTGAAAACCCTTGTGAGAATGAGGATACATAATCATCTAGTGTGGTGTCAAAATTCTGACTGTCTTCACTGGAACCGCAAAACCGGTGCAAGGCGACATATAGAACAGGTTGAAAGTAACAGCTTAATCACGTAACACAGCAACTCTGATTCTCATGGAAAAGCCGTTGCTGTGAAAAAAATGAATAATAATTTCTATTTTAATAACAGTAGGATTTTATGACAGGCAACAGTTAACTTTAAATTCAACCTAACGGGTGTGGCTGTGTAAACTTCCGACCCCTGTACGATGTTAATCAAACCGTCCTCCGTTACACAAGAACGGGTATCAGAGAAAGTAGCACAGACTAAACTGGAATCATTAATTATATAGGTTAGGAGACCCTCTTCCGTCATTTGTAGACAAGGCAGGAAGAGTAGGTAGAGGATTACCGCAACTCAAGGTAGCCACCGCTGTAGGCTGGAACAAAGTTGTGCACTCAGGGCACTGAGATGCTCTCTCGAAATCGAAAGTAGAGCAAGCAGTAGCATTAGAGACCCTATTATTATTGTTATCTTGATTACCAATAACCCGGGGCTTCTGTTGAGCAGAGTTAGCATGGCGATGCGATCTATCATTTGGAGATCTACCGTCATATCGAGATCTATCATAACTATTGTCTCTATTGGGACCATTTTATTTCCCCTATTGAGACCATTGTTCTGATTTGAACCCCAGTTAGCATAGTTGCGATTACTATTTTCCCTTGGATCAAAATATCTATTAGATGGATTTTGTTGTCTTCAAGAAAAATTACTGTAAGGTTGATCATCCCTAGTGTAGTTATCCCTTCCATAATTTCCAGAATTGTTGAAACCAAAATGTTGAGGTACGTTAAATTGTCTCCAATTTCTCGGAGAAGGAGAATTACTACGTGATGGACCCCCTTTGTACTGTCTAAAATCACGATAATCTCTCCTACCAAAATTGCTTGTATTTTTGCATGTGGGAATGTGCTTAACAGGTGCATCGTACTGACTGTGCTGAGTATGATGAGTAACAGCATCAGCGAAACCACTGTGCACAGGAATGATAGAATCCTTATTGTTACGAAAATAATGGGTATTATTTTGGAAACGAGTACTAATAGTTTTGTCCTCTGTTAGGAATTTATCAGAAATTTGAAAAGTCGATGCATGGTTTGTCTGTGGAGCCTTGACATGACATTTATCAAAGTTTTTACCGTGATCTAAAGGACTGACTGTTACAATAGGATTATTTTTGTTGGCCTGACGCCAAGAATCACTACTATTAGAAACAGTATCGTTATTACGTGGGAAACTATATTTGCCACGAAAAGATTTGTTTACACCCTGTTTAATGTTATAATTAGCATTGAGTTCATATGGCTGACTCTTTACATTTATGAAGTGTTGATCATCAACTTTATGTCTAGCACTGTCAACCTTGACAGTAGACAACACTTTGTTGTTTAAGAGAATATCTAATAATCCATCAACTCTGTTACGAAGTTTTGTAATTTCTACTTCTGTACTAGCTTTTTCTTTAGCCAGAGCTTTATGTATTTTCTCGTTGGTTTTAACTTGAAGCCTGTTGTAATCTAACCTTAAGTCGTGCAACTGAGAAGCAAGAGTCTTCTCTTTAGCAATTCTATCCCTAGGATATAATTTCGATTTTTCCTTCTGAGATGTAGTTTCCAATTATAGGCTCTTAATTTCTTGGAGAGTTTGAATAGTTTCCAAAGCTTTAGTCCTCTCCTGTACAAGTTCAAGTTTGAGTGCTTCAATAGCACTATGATGGCTATTCATAAGCTCATCAACCTTCTTGGGAAATACAGTATTCTTTTCTTTAAGTTGGCGACTGAAATCTGTATTATCATCAAATAGAGCAAGAAGCTCTTCTGTATTCGACTCCTCACGTTTCTTAACCTCAACTATTAATTCCTCATTGTCCATTTTGACTTGTTCTATCTCACAGGTGAAAGCATGTTCCTTACAACGTTGTTCGTATTGTAATAAGCTCATCTCATTCAACACAAATGTGACACAAAGAAAATAAAACAATTTCGGGGTTTTTGATTTTCAATAAATATAAATAGAATTTCCAAAAGAGATATGATCTGGAAGAAAACCCAATCACTAGATGTTGTTTTTACAAATATAAAATTCAAGTGTCAACTTAAAATGACACCAAGTGTGACAACAATGAAAATCTACTTGATAGTTTGGTAGCTTTTCAATTACAATAGAATTATTGCTTTGAATATGTTATTTGGTGTGATATAACGAATGCTTTCTTCATTTGGACATACGTATAAAAGTGACGTATATATGCTTCTCGGGGCTGGTATTGTCTGCTCAGCTTTCTAATTGTGTGCGTCTGCTTGGCTGTAAGGTTAGCCAAGTTGTAGTGGTATTCTTGAGGTAATAGACCAATACTGCAGGATCCTCTTGTCTTTCACGCTCCTCTTACAGTCTCAACTTTTCGACCCTCCAGAGTCCAGCAGTTAAGTACCGACAGTGAGGCTGGAGAGCAATTAAATGTAATATTTCCTTAGCTCAGTGCTGAGCGCAACGCATTTTGCCTGCCCTCTCTGAAGGACTCAGTCCATGAGATGATTTATGACCCCATCTAAAGCGGGTATCATTCCATTGTGGCATTGTAACCTTACTTACTTAGTCGTTCCTTTTCTACCGTGAGGTGTAGGGTTATTAAGAGAGAGCGCCATACTATTCTATCTGCTGTCTTCTTCCTGGCTTGGTTCCATTCTAGTCCTCGGTCCTTCAAAGATTGTCTAATGTTGTTCTCCCAGCGGACTTTGGGTCGTCCTGGAGGTCTGGATCCCTGGAGCTTAGTTCCCATGCTTGCCGTGTAGCATTGTAACCACGTGTTCTAACTTTCTGCCCCAATTCTGGACTTTATTAGTTTAAGAATGTCTCGCTAGCCTGGCTGAGCAAAAAACATAACAGAGTTTGTACTTTTCTTAGTCGCTGTTTCTATTAAGTGTTCTATAATCATGGGCAATTATAGAATACTTTTTCCCACCCATATAAAATGACAATAGTTATTATGTACATAACGTACGTGTCAAAAGTGATTCAATAATAAACACTGCTGTATACATAAAGTGCGTCCCAACTAAGATGGTTTGGCCATGTTTGCAGAATGTGAGAAGGTCGGCTACCACGACAAGCATGGGAAACAAAGAACCAGGGATCCAGTATTACAAGTGTCTGCTGTGCAGTTACATGACTAAGTTACATAATAGCATATAATACAACATTATTTACATTCAAGATAGGCTTACTTAGTCTATTTCACTTCTTCCTGTTAACTTCTAATAATTTTAGAGTGATCCTTAATGATTAAACCAACTGTGAGTATCTGGTTTGGTTTCCTTCTTTCTTTCATATACTCATGTCTTTACAAAATTCATCCATTGAATCATTAATCATGTAGTTACACAATAACATATCTTACATAACATGAAACAGATATTTGCATTATATATACAAATACATTTACAGTAATCCAACTTCCCCCCCCCCCCCCCCAGAGTCTAGCCCTCAGAAATTACACAACTGGACAAGTGACTTGGTCAAGGCACGCTGCCACAATACACAGATGGTGAAAGAAATCACGACTAGCTCTTTCCTCTGTCCATCATGCAAAAACTGATGTTCGTGTTTGTCCACATTCAAATTTAGGGCGGCTTAAATAGCTTTGATGCACACCATCATAGCTGGCAGATGCTGGAACTGGGTTGGTCATGTCCTCAGAAGAGACCCCGATGCCATCACAAGAACAGCTATGCTTTGGACCCCTGAAGGAAAACGAAAGAGAGGCCGACCAAAAACAACCTTGCGGAGGACTGTGTAGGCTGAGATGCAAAGAATGAACCAGAGTTGGGGCACTGTACGAAGGATGGCCACCGACCGAGCAAAGTGGAATCAATTTGTTGTTGCCCTACAAGACGCCACTAGACGTGATGGCCACTGACTGCTTTGACGGTCGGCGGCTAAGGATCAAAGAAGAAGAAGAAGAATAGCTTTGCGTCCGGCGTAAGTTAGAGTTGTGACGTCATCAGAACTTGGTGTGAGACTTTATTTTGCTGAACTGGTACATCTTGGTCATCTGTGCATTTCATTCTCCACGTTTCTTCGTCGTGCTCATCTCCTACCCCAGCTATCCTTTCCATCTTTATCTCTTTTTATCAAGCAGAAGTATAGCTTTCTTTCCATATCGTTTGTCCAAATCTGTTCTTCTTTCGATTAGCGATTCTTTGCATAGAAAGAACTTTAGCCCTATTTGCTAACAACTTGACGCACTTACTTGCTATTATCTCCAAAAAATACAGCACGGATCACACTTTGTAACATATCCACATATCCGTCGTTTCCTCTTTGAACAAAAAGATTAAGTAGAAATTCAATATGTCCATCAATTTTATTATACTTCTACTGAAACAATGCAGTCCTAACATAAATGCTTTCGATGCTATATTTCCAGTGTACGTTAGGCATGGCGTTGTATGCTAGCCGGCAGAACATGCGCGAATCTGATTGGACGCTATTTCAGAAACACTACTAGATAATTCCAGTGTATGTGTTTTCATTCTTCTACAAGAGTCAGAAACAATTCTTCTTCTTCTTCTGCGTTCAGTTTGTAGTCATGCTAAATCTGCAGGCCTGTCGCCAGGACGAGGTCCACAGTCTTTACCAGGTCGGTGCGGCAGCCCCATAGCTTCTGCTGGAGTTCAGCACCCCTTGGCCAGGTCGCACGTCGCGGTTCATCGTGGGTTGGACAGTTCTGGAGAATGTGTTCTGGGGTCTGGATTCCTGTTCCACATGGGCATTCATTTGTGTGGGATATCTTGAGGCGATAGAGATGTCCTAGTAATCTGCAGTGGCGGAACATTGTGGTCTGTTGGTATCTATTTAGATGGTGTATTGGGTATCTCTGCTGTATATATCCCCTTCCTCCTTCCACTGATTTTTGTACTTGTGGATTATGGTTTTTAGAGCTTAACATCATTCAAAGGTCATCAATCATTGCCCTTCAGTGGTTACCCTCCCATTGTGGAATTGCTGGTAATGAGAAAGCAGATGCTCTATCAAGAAGTGGCAGTAAAATGGAACAATACAGCCATCCACTGCCGTATCAGAAACAATAACTGCTCTGGTTAGGGAATTTCAGTCCAGCGTTGCCACTCTTAGATTAGCTTTTCTTTTCTTTTTTTTCTTTTTTGGTCCCGTCTATGTGTCATTTTCCTTCATTAGTTGAAGAACACCACATATCAATTTTCGGTTTTTCGCCCCCCCCCCCCTCCCCCCCCCAAAAAAAAACTGCCTAAAGTTGCCCAAAACTCAAAATCTAGGTAATTTTTAAGGTCCCATCTAGGTTCTTCTTCAAAATTCAGGGTGGCAACACTGTTTCAGTCAGCCATTTCAGGACTGCGGGGTTTCGACCCGCAGAAGTAAATACCTCTATCTCCACGCTATCAAGCATAATTGGTAATTGTGATTTTCCCTATTTACAATGATTTGTCAAATGTGATTCAACTTTCTCATATCGGCAGTTGTTCATATTATTTGGAATTGAAAACAATAAGCCTATATATCCTAATTATAACCCATCAGGGTCAACGGGAAATGTTTTTTAAGACGTCGATGTGTTTAAATATGGAACAAACAAATGATACTGGATTATGTATTACTTATGTGGAATTTAATGAAAAAAATTTCAAGCACTTAGAAACTTACGAGAATGTAGTAGACCTGATATAGCAGAGGAGATATTTCTGGCTACTACATACTTATATTCCAGAGGATGTTCAGTCTTAATTGCTTGGATACCTTCACATGTTGGCATAGAAGGAAATGAAAAGGCAGATAAAGAAGCCAAGAAAGGTAGATCTGATAAAAATCTAATAAATGTAGGGATGAGTAAATCAGAGATTAAGAGCTTAATTAAAGATTTAATAACAGATGAATGGAAAGCAGAGTGGGATAAGAATCTGAAAGGAAGACATGCGTATAAGATGTTTAAGGCTCCAACAAGAAAATGTCAGATATCTAGGGAATTGAAAATTCCCGGTAATAAGAAACTTCTCAGACTACAGCTGGGAAAAGGCTATTTCAGAATAGAAGAACCTTACTGTGCAGGATGTCTTCAAGACAATAATATAGAACATTTCTTGTTAAAATGTAAGAGGTATGAACAAATGAGAATACCAATATTAGATTATTTGCAAGCATCCAACTTACCTATAAACATAGAAGAGGTTTTAAGAATAGATAGACCTAGGGAACTGCATAATATAGTCAAACAATATTTAACATGAACAAATGTTAATATCTAGTGGCTGGGAATGTGAAGATCTGGTGCTGTTTTTACAATGCATATGACATTTAACAGATGAAAGTCAATTAAATATCTGTTAAAGTCAGTTATATAACTGGAACCACCAGGCCTTTACACCCCTACACTTTATTATTCTTGTTCAGAGTTTCTTCTTGATTTTTTTTTTTTTTTTTTTTTTTTTTTTTTTTTTTTTTTTTTTTTTTTTTTTTATTTAACATATAACCATAATTGTGATTGTCCCTATTTACAATGATTTGACAAATGTGATGCCACTTTCTCATATCGGCAGTTGTTCGTATTATTTGGAATTGAAAACAATATATATATATATCTTAATTATAACCCATTAGAGGTTGAACGGGATATTTTTCTTCATTAATTTAAAAAAAAAAAAATCCAAGGTTGAACAGGATATATTTCTTCATTAACTATAAAAAAAAATGTTGGAGGTTGTTGTCAGGAAAGTTCTAATATGTTTAGCGATGACCCTGACACTTACTCTAGGCGTTAAGCCTCATCCTGATTTCTCACCACGAAGAATAGACCCATCATTGAATACTGTGGCATAATTATTGGTAAAATTTACCTGCAAGATAATTTATTGGCTGAATAATTTATAGTTCTGCTTACCATTAGGCCTACACCAGTCTCTACACTCTCTGCCAAGGGTGATGATGGCTTGTTTGTGGTTTGTCCAGTTCCCTCCCGTTTTTTCTCCACTCTTTCCCCCTGAATATGTTCTCAACAGTAGACACCTGCCCAATAGTTGTGTGTGTTATCCATTACATCTGTCTCATAATTCTTGCTCCTTTGATGTCAGCAATATTCCCACGAATGAGGTATGTTTTGTCTTGACGCACATAAAGGCTTTTGCCTGAGTCATAGCATGTTAGACTTTTGCATCTGCGACTTTCCAGCTAAGATGCCGATTCCATTGTTGTTTTTCTTGTGATTCTAATTCTATCATGCATAAGCTTACTGCAGGGAAGTTAATTTGTTTGTTTAAATTCTTTAAGAGTTATTATTATTTTTGTCATTCATAAGAATATTGAATAATTAAGATGAGTTAATACTTAGTTTTAATTTTATAATTACTTCTGCATCCGCGACTTTCCATGTTTTGAAAGTCAAAGGCGCCATTTTTGAATTTGAAATTTTCGTTACTTACAAAAATACTAAATATTATACTTTATATTTAAAGTTAAATAAGGCAAATTATTCTAAAAGACCTTCTTGATTTTGTCCATTTTTTTATTTTTTTTAAATAAATTATTTTGTTATTTAAATTTATTTAACGTATAAGCATAATTGTGATTGTCCCTATTTACAGTGATTTGACAAATGTGGTGCCACTTTCTCATATCGGCAGTTCATATTATTTGGAATTGAAAACAATATATATCCTAATTATAACCCATCAGAGGTTGAACGGGATATTTTTCTTCATTAATTTAAAAAAAAAAAATGTCTGGATTTCATCGACAGAAGTCCAAGCATGTTCCTAATCGCCACAATGGGGATCTCTGATGCAATCCAAGACTATACACATACCCATATTTTGAATATGTTCTAATCGTTCATATTGTGACCATAACAGTGTGAATAGTCCCAACCCATAATTGATTACTGACATGACCAGCTCATGATTCAGGATAAATAGCAATCTCTGCTCCAGATGTGCAGCAGCCATGGTTTTTAGAGCTGCCAAACCATACTTGCAATTAGGTATGGTTTGCTCATCAGCGTACTTGTATGATAGACAATGATCAAACATTACACCAAGATATTTAGTCTGTCCTGCCTTTCATTGTTCTGCCCATTGAGAGTAATGTTAGGAAGGTCTGCTTTCACAATGAAAGAGCACCCCATCACACAGGCCGCGTTGAGATTGACCTTCGAGTCAGTTTTGCACCATTTAGTAACCGCTTGTAGTGTCTTATTTATAATTTTCGCCATTTCCTGTATGTCTAAGCCAGTCTATAAATTTGTATGTCATCTGCAACTGTTCTTCCTGGCCCTGTTGATTGAACAGGGGCTATTTTTGCTGTGTAGATATTAAACATCGCCAGTGATAGTGGACAACCCTGGGCTAATACTAGGCACATGTGCATTGGTTCTTATGTCCAGGTTCCCAAGAGAAATGTGATGGATCTCTCCATCAATGCAACTGCTATGCATCTGGTCAGCCATGGATTTACCTTACATTCCATTTTACAAGATATCAGGTTTGCAAACTGATGTATGCATCCTCCAAGTCAGTCATCACAGCAACTGGTATTAATTTTTTTTTTTTTTGCTTAACTTGGAATTGTATGTAAACATTGTATGCAAATGTACCAGCATTATCCCAGGTGACCTTTATTGGCCTGTAACTACCCAGGGTGTTAGGGAGAAAGTGCAGCCTCTCTAAGCAGTGTGGAATCTTTACCAGTTTTAGGAATTGGTCGCAGATAACTATATAGCAACTGTTGTTAATTTCTTGATGGGCAACTTTATCGTTTTATCTGGCTGAGTAATATACTGATTCTTCAACCATCTTCAGGTTGATTCCTGTCCAGCTTTGAATGTTAGGGATGTGTTGGCTTGTGTACTTTTCCTATTCAATGTTAAAGTTATGTTTACATTGAAGGTACCTGGTTGATAATCTGGCAACAACTCACAACAGTCCCAAAGTATAAGATGCATTGGAAAATTTGGTTATTTATTTTAAGATCATGCATTCCTCTACCCATTCTTTGAGAATAAAACTGTAATTAAACATTTTTTGTTTGTTTTTTTATTGCATTGGTAAATGTGTACTTAAATCTAATGTATCTCTAGAGTGAACTGCCACCATTCCCCCTTTTTTATTGTTTGTTTTTTATTTAAATTGAAAGACAGTTTTTTTTTCACTAGGATATGGTCACTGCTGGTGTCAAATGCATTGAACAGGTGCGGGGACGAGGGAAGATATGAACGGTAGGTTACAAAGAATTTTGAAAAGTGACATATTATTTGTTGATTAAAAAAAATGAAAAGCATATCTATGTGAAGAACAAGTACTTTTTCCTATGTTAAATATAGTGGTATGTAGAGAAGTAAGACATGTCAGTGGTACTTTTAAGTATTCTGTACACAATTTTAGCCTAGGGTGCCATGTCCTGACTCATGAGTTTGATTCCTCTTTTTCACTTAAATTTTGGAGTTTAGTTGATACATCTTCAGTTCATTTGTTAAGTGTTCGTTTTAAGCTCTGTTAAGAGCTTCTCTGTTCTGTTTCTTTCTGTTGCTGGCATTTTCTTGCACTGAAATTGTAGAAGATTCTGGCAAGGGTTTCACCTTTTTATTTCGCTGATTATGTTTATTCAGGCATTTAATTGTTGGTATTATTACTAACAGACAGTGATATCAAAATATAAATACAAAAAGCTGGAGGAACTTCCATTGCATTGGGGAATATATGGAGATCAAAGGAAGTCAGGTTAAACACTATTATCAGAATCTTTACATCAAATGTAAAGCCAGTCCTACTGTGTGGCTCTGAAACATTGTGAACAACAACAGCAACCATCAAAAAGCTACAGACTTTCATAAGTGGATGCTTGCATAAAATGGATGGATTGAAGTGGCATGACAGCTCGTTAATGATGACAAGAACCAGACAAGTTAGTGCTAGTGAAACAAGAGATGAGAAGAAGACACTAGAGATTAATATGGCACACATTGAGGAAACCAGTTGAGGGCAATACCAGACAGTTCTTATTCTAGAATCTGCAGAATCAGAGAGGTAGAGGGAGACATAGGAACATGTGGAGAAGAGAACTGGAAACATACATGAAGGGGATGAAGAAGAGATGGACAGACCTTGAGCTGAGGACACAGCACAGGAAGGCTTGGCATATAATTATTGAAAACCTATGCTCCTTAGGAAGCTGAAGGGTGATGATGATTATAACTCCCCGTCAGGCATGCCATACAAGACAATTAATATAAGGTTGGGCATGGGACTGGCAACATCATGTAAATCAAATTGCCACACAAACCACTGCTGCTAGATCATGCGACTGCTTGGTGCAGGCATCTTGTGGGACCAGCTGCAGTGGTGGTTCAATGATCAATAAGGATTGCAAAGGGAAATGTTGATGATTATGGCTCCTTTTTGCATTATTTTGTTTTAATTTGAATTTGTCTCGCTCATCTTTAATAGAATTAGTGCACAGCTTAAAGTTTCCCAATAAACTTTGTTTTCATTGAGCACTCTGTTATTTGGTTTTTTTTTGTTGTATATTTTAAATTGATCAGATTTTTTTTTTTTTTGGGGGGGGGGGGGGGGGGGGTCGGGGGGGGGGCGGGTGGGGGGGGGAGCGGGGCGGGGGGGGGGGGGGGCGGGGGGGGGCGGTGGGGGGCGGGGGGGGGGGGGGGGGAGGGGTGGGGGGGAGCAGGGGGAGGGGGGGGGGGGGGGGGGGGGGGGGGGGTGGGGGGGGGGGGGGGGGGGGGGGGGGGTTGGGGGGGGGGGGGGGGAAGTCCTCTTTCTTCCAATATTTTTTTATTACTTACATACTTAATCATTCCTCTTCTACATAAGGTGTAGAGCTTTAGAAGAGAGAGTGCCATACTATCCTATCGGCTGTCTTCCTCTTAGCCTTGTTCCATTCTAGTCCTCAGTGCTTCAGAGATTGTCTAATGTCCTCCCAGCGGACTCTGGGTCATCCTGGAGGTCTGGATCCTTAGCTCTTAGTTTCCCAGACTAATCTTCTCCCATTCTGCAGACATGGTCAGACCATCTTAGTTGGGACAGTTCTACTTGGGTCTGCAGAGGTTGGGTTTTAGGCCATGACGTCTGGCAGAGCAAGTCCTCCATCAGATGCGGCCGATGCTGGGCCCACTGGCGCGTGGACACGTCCCGATCCCCATCGAGACTTGCCCGGGGAGCCCACCCCGGCTCAAAAAAGCAGAGAAGGCCACTCTCCAAACCTCCGATGTCTTGCGGGCAGTGTTAGGATGTGCAAGAACATGGACAGGAAGATCCACAACTTCCCCACTGAAGACACGCCCACGGCGACCTTTCCTCAATTGGCTGTGTGTGGTGTACCCGGAAACGGGGCCTCCCAGTACTGAGGCACAGTTAAGTCCCCGATGTCACTTATCGGTGCAGAGTTGAGAGAGATGGCTGAGCATCACAATCCCCCCTATGTTGCAGCATGATGAGAACCCAGCATTGCACACTGAGCTTGGGGGGATCACTTGGGCACCAGACTTAATACTGGCTCTTGACTGGATGGCCGCATGCAGGAGATTTCTACAATGGAGGGTTGGCAGGTGGTGAGTATCTGGAAGTGGCTCTGTGCAGGACGTGAGGATTCCTTGGGAGAGCCCAGAACCAGAGCACAGCATTGTGCAAGCTCTGCATAGTTGGAGAGCCCCCTGGATGACGGGGAATGCATAGTGTGCTACCCCACCTATCCCCAACTGCTAACTTAGAACCAGAAGTGGGGTCCTCTGTATGCGTGCCAGGCCAGGATAAAATGCCTGGGAAAGAGACTGGAGCTCAGAACTCCCTAACTCAAAGTTGCAGGATGGCAGAAAAGCCATGGGAAAGACAGGGCTATTTTGAAGATAACGCAACCATATTTTCACCATACGAGCTCGGACGCCGCCTCGGTAAACAAGGTCCGCGCAGAGCAGTGACACCCCCAGGCTGCTTGCGAATAGTCTACTACTGGGAACATAAACAGATTAGGGATGAGCCCACTCTCCCGTTGAACAGGTGCTAAAGTCATAGATACTGGGCCAGAAGGCGCACCGGAAACCACAGTATCACGCAACTCGCTTTTTTTTTTTTCTATGGAGAGTACACCGTCAAATAAATCTCGTACTGGTGCTCGCCCTGTGGAGCTCCACCAGGCAGGTGCAGTGCCGGGCTCTGAGCCTCGACAGAGCCCACCCTCAGCTACTGGAGGACCCTCTAGACCGTCTTGTGGAGTCAGCAGACGGCGGAGGAGAACTACTGACCAAAACAAAACAGAAAAAGAGAAACCCAGAGTGCCACTTGTCATGATGCACTGGAATGCAGAGGAAGTGAACAGCAAGCAGGCTGGATACAGCAAAAAGACAGAGCTGGAAAACATCTTGTATGAGAAGCAAGTCAGTGTTTGCTGTATCCAAGAGACTCACTTGAAAGCAGATCAAACCTTTAAAATAAGGGGATATCATGCTTCAGATCCGACAGAAAAGATAGACGAAAAGGAGGAGTACTTACTCTTGTAAGGAATAACATTCCTGCACACGAAAGGAAAACCTTCATGGATGGAGCAGAATATCAGCTGTTGCAGATAAAGGTAGACAAGATGGAAATAGAACTCCTGAACTATTACTGTCCGAACAACAAACCCCTGAGTCTCAGCTCTATACAGGTACCAGCCACCAACTTTATAGCAGTTGGAGACTTTAATAGCCACTCCCAGAGCTGGGGCTATAACCATCTGGATCACAGAGGTGAAGAGGTTGAAACTTGGCAAGATGATCACTCCCTAATCCTAGTCAATAATGCCACAGATACTCCTACCTTCTACTCCAGAGGATGGCACACAACTTCAACACCAGATCTTGCCTTCTCCACACCAGATATAGCTGGATCTATTAGTAGAGAAGTAGGAGACCAACTAGGGGGAAGCGACCATCGCCCAATCTTTCTTACTGTCCAGAGTGCAACTCTCAGTACAGGCCCAGCCATTTCAAGATGGAACTACAAAAAAGCCAACTGGGGTTTATTCAGGCATCAGGTGAACACGCTGCTGTCTACCCTCAAGGTACAGAACAGAGACATTAATGAAGTGGTAAAAGACTTCAACAGATGCATACTACAAGCTGCAAAAGAAACCATTCCCAAAGGATGACGGCGTAACTACATACCATACTGGTCCAGCACACTCCAAGAACGTCAGGAAGCTATGGACAGGGCTAGAAAGGACGCAGAGTCTCAGCCTTCACTTGAAACTCACAACAAATGGAAAAAGGCTGTAGCAGAGTTTCAGAGAACAAAGCTAGAAGAAAAACGGAAAAGCTGGAGAACTAAAACGGCATCGCTGAACCTTGAGAAAGATGGCAGGAAACTTTGGAGATTAGTCAAGTCTCTAAATGAAGAGCGTTCCTCACCTAGGCAGACTATCACATTGGATGAAGGTGGCAAACTTTTCAGAGGAAAACAAGCTGCAGACTTGTTTGCTAGAAGATACAGTTCAGAAAGCAACTTACCCATTAACATAGATCATCAGAGAGAGATAAGAAAAGAAATACTGGCAACCATGGGACAGACAGATACTCCTGCCCCAATGAGGGAACCCATCACACTAGGAGAACTACAGAAGGCTATTTCCAAGCTTAAGTTTCAAAAGTCACCCGGCCCAGACAAAATCAGCAACGAAATGCTAGTAAATCTGAGCTCAGCAGCAAAGACAAAACTGCTTGAGATATTCAACCACAGCTGGTTGAAAGGAACGGTACCCCAAGTATGGAGAGAAGCCATCACAATACCCATACTAAAGAAAGGGAAATGTAAGACCGAGGCTGCAAGTTACCGGCCAATCAGCCTCACAAGCTGTGTTGGGAAGACTATGGAGCGAATAGTCAACCACAGATTGAAATGGTATTTAGAGTCTGAGCAGATCCTGGTGCCGGAACAAGCTGGATTTAGAGAATGCTACAGTATAGAAGACAAGTTACTTACTTGTCTCAAGCAATAGAAGATGCCTTCCAGGAGAAGAAAAAGGTCCTAACGATCTGGGTCGACTTCAAGCAGGCCTTTGACAAGGTGTGGAAAGATGGCCTCATTTCAAAACTTAGGAGAAGTGGAATCCAAGGCAACATGATGAAATGGATCCAGTCATACCTGCATAACAGGAGAACTAGAGTCACTCTTGACGGTCTGCAGAGCAGAAAAGTGTTGCTCCATCAGGGGGTACCTCAAGGAGGAGTAATTTCCCCAACACTCTTCCTTGTTTACATCAATGACCTGGTGAAAGATCTCCCTGCAGGAGTTAAAGCTGCCTTATATGCAGATGACCTAGTACTCTGGTGCGCTGATGAAAATGTCACCACAGCAAATTATAGAATGCAGCGGGCAGCAGACATGCTAGTGTCATGGGCAGAGAAATGGCTTATCACAATAAACACAGACAAAACCTCCACAACACTGTTCTCCCTCGCCCCCAAGGACAAATCAGCTAACATACACCTAGGGACAACCGTGATCAAGGAAGAAAGCTACCCCACCTATCTTGGGGTGACATTTGACCAAAGGCTTACATGGAATAAGCATATTGAAAATGCAGAAGGAAAGGCCCGAAGACGACTAGGCATACTCAGAAAATTAGCAGGTACCAACTGGGGAGCAAATGAACGAAATCTAAAGAAGATTTATAATGGAGTAATAAGACCACACTTAGGGTTTAGCTCAGCAGCATGGTCATCAGCTGCTAACTCACATCTGCAGTCTTTGGACAAGGTGCAAAATCAAGCTCTCAGGCTCATAACAGGAGCCATGAAAACTACACCAATAACAGAGATGCAGAAGGTTGCTGGATTACAGACATTGTCCCATAGAAGAGACACAAAAAACCATGATCCAGATGGAAAAGTACAACAGTATGCCAATGCACCCAATGAAGGCAAGACTAGATGATCTGGCATTGGGACGTCTAAAGCGTAGCAGCTTTGTGCATTGGGGGAAAAGACTTATAAGACAGCATCAAGAAGACCTATCCATGAAGACAACACCACTGAAGCCCACCCTATACCCTGTACCATGGGAGCAGGCCAGCAGTGCCCTCCAAATTAATACATCAGTCAGTGGTCTCACAAGTGGATGTGAGTATAATGATCTGCAAAAACGAACTGCTACAATGAGTATGATCCAAGAAAGCTATCCCGATCAATCATGGATACATGCCTATACAGATGGATCAGCAACTAATGCTGTTAGGAATGGAGGTGCCGGTATCTTTATCTCATATCCTGACAACCACTATGAGACTAGGCACATTCCCACTGGTAAAATTCTGTTCCAACTATACAGCTGAGGTTCAAGCTCTAGAGCAAGCTGCAAATATGATTTATAACACCAACTCTGACTGCCACCAGGTAGTCATCCTCACAGATGCACTGTCTGTCCTGCAAGCTCTGAAGGGTGGTAAACTCCCGCATCTGAGAAATGAACTAAACAAGGTAGCTGCCAAAAAGAGAACCATACTTCAGTGGGTACCATCTCATTGTGGTGTACCCGGAAATGAAAAGGCAGATAAACTTGCAAAAAAAGGGAGGAGAATGTGAACAAGAAGATAATGAAGTCACATACTTTGAGAAAAAGAGAGCTATCCAGACTATCAGAAGAGAACAGAACCAACCCAAAGACGACTATCACACTCTCGACCGGCAGGGACAGATAACTATTTTTCGACTCAGGACAGGGCATAACAAACTGAATAAACACATGCACAAGCTACGATTGTCTGCTTCACCACTGTGCACATGTGGATTAAACGAACAAACTGCTGAGCATGTTCTACAGGACTGTCCTCTGTATGACCAGTTAAGAAAGATATACTGGCCCAATGACTCAACACTAAACTCAAAGCTATATGGAGTTAAAGAGGAACTTCAAACAACAGTCGAATTCATCATGAGAACTCGTCTGACGGTGTAATCATCAAAGATGCGATCGCAAGAAGAAGAAGAAGAAGAAGGCCATGACGTATCGTATGGTTGTGGTCCATGACTTCTTGCTATGCAACCACCATCCTCAGATACCTCATTTCTGAGGTTTGGATCTGGCTTTTGTAGGTTGTAGTCATTGCCAATGACTTGCATCCATACGTCAAGACTGAGACATAGGTGGAGCGGTATACAGCCATCTTCGTCTTCTTGCCAACTTCTCGTTTGCAGAGGAATCTTCGATTAAAGACCTGAAAAAGTCTCCCAGCTGCTGCTCTTTGCCAAATCTTCTTTGATGTCTTCTTTCCAGTCTGTGATAGCTCCGAGGTATTTAAAGTGGCTGACCAGCTCCAGGACCTGTTCTCCAAATTAATCTGATGCCTTCTTTGCTCTATTGATATCACCATGGATTTAGTTTTGAGGCTGGTGATGACCATCCCTCTCTTCTCCAGCTCTTCCTTCCAGACTAGCAGGTTGAATTGAAGATGTGCCTCTGATTTAGCAATCAGGGCAACATTATCGGCAATTGCCAGCTCTGAAATACAAACCTATCTCATTTTCCAGTGCTCCACTGAATACTTTCTTGTCCTCTCCTTACATGCTTTGATAACATTGTCCATGATCAGTATGAGAAGATTAGGTGATATGATATTACCTTGTCTTACAGAAGCGGGGGTCATGAACTCTTCTGACTTATGATTTGCCATCCTCACATAATTTCTGCAAGGGTAATCTTGGAAAGAACGTTGCTATTCGTTCCGCACAGAATATGAGTCTCTTAGAGTTATTTCAAAGAGACTCATTTTCTATGCAGAACGAATTGCAACATTCTTTTGGAGATTACCTCTGCAAGACTTGTAGAAGCTCTCTGTAACTTGAATCAGAGGTGCTGGAATGTTCTTCCTTGCCAAACAGTCCCAAAGTTTGCTCCAGGGGACCTTGTCAAATGCCTTTTCCAGATCTAAGATACAAAGATGCATCTCACTCTTATACGCAAGAGCCTTTTCACTCAGCTGTCTGAGTGTGAAGATTAAGTTTTGAGCACTTCAGTTTGCTTGGAAGCCACACTGGACCTCACCCTCAGCTAGGCATTTGAGTCTCTGCTCCATGATTCTAGAGTAGATTTTACCAGGGACACTGAGAATCAATATGCCTCTATGTGTTTCCTCATTGTCGGTTGCCACTCTTTTTGAAAATCAGTGTCCTTCAGGAGTAAAAGGTTGCCTGCTGCTTCCATGTACTTAACCATTTCTGGTGTTATACCATCATGCCCTGCTGCTTTGCCTATCTTGATTCTCTCCAGTGCTGCGTTCAGTTCTTCCATCTTTATGCCATCTTTACCACCATTGGTTTCCTCTTCTATGCTAATGGTTATCATTTCTGGTGCTTGACCATCAGAGGAGTTCTGAGAAATATTCTTTCTATCTTTCCATTACTTCCTTTGTGGCAGTAATCAATTTGCCTTGCTTGTCCTTTATAAATTTAAACAGGCACTGTTTTTCCTTCCTCGTGTTCTTTAGGGTCTTGTAGAACAATTTCTGGTTTTGTTGAGCATCTTTTTCTTGCTTTTCTCCAACTTCTTCCCAGGATTTCTGTTTTGCTGTTAGCACCTTGTTCTTTGCTTCTGTTCTGAGTATCACATATTCTCTATATTTCTCTGTTTTTCCTGTTGTGTTTTTAGCTCCTAAGTATTGCTGTCATGCCTTTTTCTTCTCTTATTTTCTCATTGACTTCCTCTGTCCACCAAGGTGTCCTCTTTCTCATCTTCCCTAGTCGGACTTACCACATGCTTCTGCTGCAGATGTCTTTATGATGTCTTTGAATTCAAGCCAGAGGGTTTCCAGGTCATCAGGTTGTTCTTCTGTGTTTCTCATTGCTGTAGCAATAATCCCCTGACATCTGGTCTTATCTTCTGGCTCTCTCAGCTTGTAAGTCTTAATGCTCATTTCTGCTGTTCGTTTACTTAGCTTCTTGCATGATGAAAGGCAATTCATAGGCTGAGTAACTCTTTCAGTTGTTCTTTTAATTGTTAGCAGGTAGTGATCACTTCCAATCTCTGGCCCTGTCCATACTCTAGCATCCCGGACATACTAGAATTAGCTCTTCCTAACTATGGCATAGTCGATCACTGATTTCTCATTCTTTGTTGGTTCACATCTAGGGTATGAATGTATGCACTTATGGGGGAACTTTGTATTTTTAATGATCAGGTTTTTCTCAGTGCAGAATCTAAAAAGCCATTTTCCATTGTCATTAAGTGTATTTTCTCCATACCTTCGATAACTGCACCCCATCTATTATGGTCATTTCCAACTCTGGCATTGAAATTTCTGAGCAGGATAATTTCATCCAGGCAGTCGTCCACTGTCTTTTGAAGCAGCTCGAGGAATTTCTCCTTGACCTCTACTCGCTCATCACTATTTAACTCATACATAATGATAAAGTTGGATATCGTTTCTCCTTCTTTTAGCTTTAGAACCATAATACGCTGCGAGACAAAGTTCCATTCATTGATTCATTGATGCTATTCTTTTGTTTTTTTTTATTGGTGAAACTAAAGTGAACTGCCATCTGCATTTCACCAAATTTCTGTTGTAGAAACTAGTGCTTTATATTTTAAGCCCAGTTCAGTTTCACAATTGTGTTTAGTGTCTCACTTATTTTGGCAGACTGCATGAACAATGGAAATTAAAGTTCCAAGTCTAGCAGTAAGAATAAAAGAGGAACTAGATAGTGAGGTAAGATTGTTGTTGTTATTGTCGCTCACTTGCATTCTTTTATCAGAGATCACTTACAGCCATTGATAATATAAACTGAGGCTACTATATTGAGATGTTTTACTGGTTCACACATCTGTTGTTGGGGCCAGAAAGGGGAGCGAAGAATAAAAAAAAAACAAACAAACAGCAAACGCCTGATGTAAGTCCTGGGGGAGGGGTGGGAATCCATGATGAAACAAAGAATGAGTAGAACAACTGCACACCGCCAGGCATGTTGTATAAGGTGACTAATCTGTAATTTGGTCATGGAACTGGCAATCTCATTATGTAAAAGAAATTACCACAGAAACCACTGCTACAAGAACATGTGAATGTTTAGTGCAGGCTTCCTGTATGTGAACCAGCTGCAGTTGTGACACCATGCTCCATAGGAGCACAAAGGAAAATAATGATGATGATGCTATACTGTTTAACTCAAATAATACCACTTGGAGGGGCTTTTGTGTCATGGTATGTATGGTTCTAGGCATAGATAGAGAAGGTAAAGGATAGCTACAGCTGGGTGTTTGTGGAGCTGGCAGTGACTGATGCTGGGAATAGATTTTATTCAGATGCTAGTTCAGCTGCATGTGGCTATTCTTTATTATCTTAAGATGATTTAATCTGCCACAGTGACATTTTTGTAAGGATCAAAGTAATGGGGAAGCTAATGTCCCAGATGTATCTAAAACAAGAAGTTAAACAAAAGGTAAATGAGACAGTCGATAGGATAGTCTTGCGCTCTCTCTTCCAAACCTCTACACCTTATGGTAGAAGGGGAATAACTAAGTAAGTAAATGAGACATTTAACAATGATTAAGGAGACTGTTGCAAGTTTTTTTTTGTTTTTGTTTTGTTTTGTTTAATGAGAGTTACGTTTTGCTATATTAGATACAATTTTGAAACTGATGTCCATAAGCGGATTATAACATTAATGCAGACACATAATTGAGTTTTTAAAAATCTTCTTTTGTTTTCAAATTGTGAGGATTGTATGCAAATCTTAGTTTTACTCAACAGTTATTAATGAATTATGGTATTTCTGTCCATCACTGTTCACAAAACACATCTCAGCATATTTTTGTTAAATATGTTCTTAGTTATGTCAGTGGTCCAGCATATTTTTCTGGTATCACTGACCTTCAACTTATCATGATTTGTTATGTAATGGTTGGTTATCATTTACATGTGTTTTGTGTGATTGATTATTTAAAAATTACAGAAAGAAGACGAATCATTTTGTAATTTGGTGCTGGTGTTGAAACTTCACATTGTAATTTACAGAACAGTAGATGGTACAGGAAACAGGGTTTTGCTCATGTGTACACTTTATAACATGTAGCATTACTTGTTTTTTTACCAGGTTTCAAGAAATATTGAAACATGTATCCCAGATCTAAATGTAAGAGCAAAGGAAGAACAGGGCTGTACGGTAAGTGAGTATTTATAAAATTGGTTTACAACTATTAACATTTCAGTGCATTCATAGTGAACTGAAGTCAACAGTGATATGGGTTGTTCATTTATAATGTTCATAACTACTCATTATGTTTTCTTAGTGTTATTTACATACTTATACATGGTGTAACTTTTTCTTTTCAGATTGCAAAAGATGGTGAAATGAAGCTTCCATTTCTAACTGAATATATAAAACTGGAAACACCACAAGACTGTGATGTGAGTTCTTCTCTTCTTCCTCCTCGGCTGTTTTTTTTTCTTTTGTTCAAGCATGTTTATAGTAAATGTTTGTGAGTATTTACAATTTGAATTACCTACGAAGGAATATTTACAAGAGTGCACAAATTACAAAGGAATAATATTACTGTTAGATACCAGTAGAATGGATGGAAGGATAGCTAGCCAAGTTGCCTGAGAAGGGAGATTTACAAAAGTGCACAAATTACAGAGGAATAATGTTACTATCAGTGCATGAAAAGTGTTAAAGAGGATCATCCTTGAGAGATTAAAAGAGTCCATAGATAGACAGCTGAGAAATAAACAGGTTTTAGGCAAAACAGATCCTGTACAGGCAAGATTGCCACATTTAGAATAATAGTGAAATAAAGCCTTCTTTACATTAGATTTGAGCTGAACATTATCCAAAGATCATCACCAATTAACCCTTCAGTGGTTACCCTCCCATTGTGGAATCACTGGAAATGAGAGAGCCTATGCTCTGTCTAGAAGTGGCAGTAAAATTGATCAATTCAGCCTCCCTTTGCCTTGTCGAGAAGTAAAAACCGTCATCAACAAGTACAAATACCAGTGGAAAAGGGAGGGTGATATATACAACAGAAATGACCCAATCCAGTTGTAAAAGACATAAGAAGACACTGGAGATGGACAGTCACACACTAAGAAAACTTGTTTATAGCATTATCAGGTTGTCATTGTTCTGGAATCCTGATTATCCAAAGAAACCCATAATACAATATAATGGTGAGACATATTACAAATATGATGTTAGTGGAGCAGAATTTTCTCAAAATGATCACAAGGTGACTCATACGGGAGGAAAATCTTACACGTATGATGAATTTACAGGATGAAAACTTTATTTAAAATGGTACAAAAGTCAGCATACAGAAGAAAAATCTTACAAGTGTAATGTTTGTAGGGCAGAATTTTCTCACAGTAGTGTTTTAAATAGTCACAAAAGGACACACACAGGAGAGAAACCTTATAAGTGTGATGTTTGTGTAGCAGAATTTTCTCATAGTGGTGCTTTAAATAGTCACAAAAGGACACACGCAGGAGAGAAACCTTATAAGGGTGATGTTTGTGTAGCAGAATTTTCTCATAGTGGTGCTTTAAATAGTCACAAAAGGACACACACAGGTGTGACATATAATGGAAATATAGTCTACAGTATCTGACAGTCTTTCGTTACCTCGTAGCTTTCTTTGATTTGCTAGCAAATCCATGCATTAACAACCTGCGTTTACTCACTTTTTAATCCACGCCTCTTTTCCTTGAACATAAACAAACGAAGTTGTTTACCAACTTTCATGACCTGCCAGTCATAGCGAGGAGTGAATAGGGTTTGTGTATCAAGTTTCTCATGTGAGCTGATCTGTCAATCATCGGATATCTGACAGACTGCACATGGGAAAAAACCGGACCTTTTTGAAGTAGTCGCACAGGCAAATATATTTCCCTGTGTACCCTTTGATGTTCATACACAGAGGGAAACCCCGAGTTCTTTGATCTCCAGAAGCGGGCAAAATCTATGAGAACCCGTTACTTGGTTGTGAGTCTCTGATGTAAATTAGCAACACCCGACAGAGCGGCCGTGAAAGCCTTTTATCTGGGGAACTTTGGTTTCTGATTCTCTCAATACACATGATAATGTGAAAAGTAGCATCCTCTAGAGATCATATAAACATGATATATAAACTGTATCTTCCAAAACCAGCTATCAGTTGTCACTCAGAATTTTTTGGATAGTCTAAGCACGCAGTAGCTAGAACCATTTTCGCTAGATGTGTTAATAGTATTCGTGGGGATTGTCATTCTGATGTTCTGGTAATAGAAAATTAGTGCTTACGTGTTAAAGTGTTAAAGTTTACCATTATAATTCACTTAAAGTTCTAGCTGTTAAAGACCAGTGAGAAATAACGCGTAGCTATTTTTTTTTTACCTTTTGTTCAGTTTAATGTTAATTTTACCACCCACTTTCTCATACAAGAAGAGACGTTTAGTTGTCTGAGTATATGCTAGGCGCGACTGATATGGACCATAGAATTCATGTTATATTTCATTTTGAGTATTTATAGTAAGTGACCATTATTTAATACCATACGATGACCAACAGATGCCGACAATTTAATAGCTATTAAAGACAAGCGATATATATGTAAGCGCGCGTAGGGATAATTAAATATTAATTGGCATTGTATGCTAATTGTTACAGCATGAGCAAGGGCAGGGAGGCTGCATACCTTCATCCGACCTGTAATCTCAGCATTGGCAACATGCGATAGTTTAGGCATAAAAGAAAACACCTGTGCCAGTTAACTTTAATTAGGACTGACGGAGTGGATAAGAGATCGTCTTTGTCCCTTCTGTGTTCATATATGTAGCTATATAGAATAGTAGCATTTTTTTCCATAATGTTTCTTTATTCTTAAGCAGACCTGATCACAAGAGCAACCAGCTGTCTTTTTCTTCATATACTGATTAATTAATGTTGTCTTCTTCTTGGCTTACGCATCCCCAAGTTCATTTGTGAACAGGATTGGCGAAAGAGACAAATTAAATGGTAAATTTAACTGGACTTATAAAACCCAGCAATATTTTGTTCAATTTTATCAGCCCACTGGGGCATAAAACCAATAACATTTCTACATAAGGTGTAGAGCTTTAGAAGAGAGAGCGTCATATGATCCTATCAGCTGTCTTCCTCTTGGCCTTTTTCCATTCTAGTCCTCAGTGCTTCATAGATTGTCTAATGTCCTCCCAGCAGATGCTGGGTCATCCTGGAGGTCTGGATCCCTGGCTCTTAGTTTCCCAGACTAATCTTCTCCCATTCTGCAGACATGGCCAGACCATCTTAGTTGGGACTGTTCTACTTGGGTCTGCAGGGGTTGGGTTTTAGGCCATAACGTATCGTCTGGTTGCGGACCATGACTTCTTGCTATGCAACCACCATCCTCAGATACCTCATTTCTGAGGTTTGGATCTGGCTTTTGTGGGTTGTAGTCATTGCCAATGACTTGCATCCATACGTCAAGACTAAGACATAGGTGGAGCGGTATACAGCCATCTTCGTCTTCTTGTCAACTTCTCATTTGCTGAGGAATCTTCGATTAAAGACCTGAAAAAGTCTCCCAGCTGCTGCTCTTTGCCAAATCTTCTTTGATGTCTTCTTTCCAGTCTGTGACAGCTCCGAGGTATTTAAAGTGGCTGACCAGCTCCAGGACCTGTTCTCCAAATTAATATGATGCCTTCTTTGCTCTAATGATATCACCATGGATTTAGTTTTGAGGCTGGTGATGACCATCCCTCTCTTCTCCAGCTCTTCCTTCCAGACTAGCAGGTTGAATTGAAGATGTGCCTCTGATTTAGCAATCAGGGCACCATTATCGGCAATTGCCAGCTCTGAAATACAAACCTATCTCATTTTCCAGTGCTCCACTGAATACTTTCTTGTCCTCTCCTTACATGCTTTGATAACATTGTCCATGATCAGTATGAGAAGATTAGGTGATAGGATATTACCTTGACTTACAGAAGCGGGGGTCATGAACTCTTCTGACTTATGATTTGCCATCCTCACATAATTTCTGCAAGGGTAATCTTGGAAAGAACGTTGCAATCCATTCCGCACAGAATATGAGTCTCTTAGAGTTATTTCAAAGAGACTCATTTTCTGTGCGGAACGAATTCCAACATTCTTTTGGAGATTACCTCTGCAAGACTTGTAGAAGCTCTCTGTAACTTGAATCAGAGGTGCTGGAATGTTCTTCCTTGCCAAACAGTCCCGAAGTTTGCTCCAGGGGACCTTGTCAAATGCCTTTTCCAGATCTAAGATACAAAGATGCATCTCACTCTTATACGCAAGAGCCTTTTCACTCAGCTGTCTGAGTGTGAAGATTAGGTTTTGAGCACTTTGGTTTGCTTGGAAGCCACACTGGACCTCATCCTCAGCTAGGCATCTGAGTCTCTGCTCTATGATTCTAGAGTAGATTTTACCAGGGAAACTGAGAAGCGATATGCCTCAATGTGTTTCCACATTGTCGGTTGCCACTCTTTTTGAAAATCAGTGTCCTTCAGGAGTAAAAGGTTGCCTGCTGCTCCCATGTACTTAACCATTTCTGGTGTTATACCATCATGCCCTGCTGCTTTGCCTATCTTGATTCTCTCCAGTGCTGCGTTCAGTTCTTCCATCTTTATGCCATCTTTACCACCATTGGTTTCCTCTTCTATGCTAATGGTTATCATTTCTGGTGCTTGACCATCAGAGGAGTTCTGAGAAATATTCTTTCTATCTTTCCATTACTTCCTTTGTGGCAGTAATCAATTTGCCTTGCTTGTCCTTTATAAATTTAAACAGGCGCTGTTTTTCCTTCCTCATGTTCTTTAGGGTCTTGTAGAACAATTTCTGGTTTTGTTGAGCATCTTTTTCATGCTTTTCTCCAACTTCTTCCTAGGATATTTGTTTTGCTGTTAGCACCTTGTTCTTTGCTTCTGTTCTGAGTATCACATATTCTCTATATTTCTCTGTTTTTCCTGTTGTGTTTTTAGCTCCTAAGTATTGCTGTCATGCCTTTTTCTTCTCTTATTTTCTCTTTGACTTCCTCTGTCCACCAAGGTGTCCTCTTTCTCGTCTTCCCTAGTCGGACTTACCACATGCTTCTGCTGCAGATGTCTTTATGATGTCTTTGAATTTAAGCCAGAGGGTTTCCAGGTCAT
This sequence comes from Oreohelix idahoensis, assembly GCA_024509875.1. Taxonomy (NCBI): domain Eukaryota; kingdom Metazoa; phylum Mollusca; class Gastropoda; order Stylommatophora; family Oreohelicidae; genus Oreohelix; species Oreohelix idahoensis. The sequence goes on along the minus strand of JAMPIV010002565.1, from coordinate 352,942 downwards.
CAGGTTGTTCTTCTGTGTTTCTCATTGCTGTAGCAATAATCCCCTGACATCTGGTCTTATCTTCTGGCTCTCTCAGCTTGTAAGTCTTAATGCTCATTTCTGCTGTTCATTTACTTAGCTTCTTGCATGATGCAAGGCAATTCATAGGCTGAGTAACTCTTTCAGTTGTTCTTTTAATTGTTAGCAGGTAGTGATCACTTCCAATCTCTGGCCCTGTCCATACTCTAGCATCCCGGATATACTTGAATTAGCTCTTCCTAACTATGGCATAGTCGATCACTGATTTCTCATTCTTTGTTGGTTCACATCTAGGGTATGAATGTATGCACTTATGGGGGAACTTTGTATTTTTAATGATCAGGTTTTTCTCAGTGCAAAATCTAAAAAGTCACTTTCCATTGTCATTAAGTGTATTTTCTCCATACCTTCGATAACTGCACCCCATCTATTATGGTCATTTCCAACTCTGGCATTGAAATTTCTGAGCAGGATAATTTCGTCCAGGCAGTCGTCCACTGTCTTTTGAAGCAGCTCGAGGAATTTCTCCTTGACCTCTACTCGCTCATCACTATTTAACCCATACATAATGATAAGGTTGGATATCATTTTTTCCTTCTTTTAGCTTTAGCACCATAAAATGCTGTGAGACAAAGTTCCATCCCTTGATTCATTGATGCTATCCTTTTGTATTTTTTTAATTGGTGAAACTAAAGTGAACTGCCATCTGCATTTCACCAAATTTCTGTTGTAGAAACTAGTGCTGTATATTTTAAGCCCAGTTCAGTTTCACAATTGTGTTTAGTGTCTCACTTATTTTGGCAGACTGCAAGAACAATGGAAATTAAAGTTCCAAGTCTAGCAGTAAGAATAAAACAGGAACTAGATAGTGAGGTAAGATTGTTGTTGTTATTGTCGCTAACTTGCATTCTTTTATCAGAGATCACTTACAGCCATTGATAATATAAACTGAGGCTACTATATTGAGATGTTTTACTGGTTCACACATCTGTTGTTGGGGCCAGAAAGGGGAGCGAAGAATAAAAAAAACAAAACAAACAGCAAACGCCTGATGTAAGTCCTGGGGGAGGGGTGGGAATCCATGATGAAACAAAGAATGAGTAGAACAACTGCACCCCCAGGCATGTTGTATAAGGTGACTAATATGTAATTTGGTCATGGGACTGGCAATCTCATTATGTAAAAGAAATAACCACAGAAACTACTGCTACAAGAACATGTGAATGTTTAGTGTAGGCTTCCTGTATGTGAACCAGCTGCAGTTGTGACACCATGCTCCATAGGAGCACAAAGAAAAATGATGATGATGCTATACTGTTTAACTCAAATAATACCACTTGGAAGGGCTTCTGTGTCATGTTATGGATGGTTCTAGGCATAGATAGAGAAGGTAAAGGTCAGCTACAGCTGGGTGTTTGTGGAGCTGGCAGTGACTAATGCTGGGAATAGATTTTATTCACATGCTGGTTCAGCTGCATGTGGCTACTCTTTATTATCTTAAGATGATTTAATATGTCGCAGTGACATTTTTTTTAAGGATCAAAGTAATATGGAAGCTAATGTCCCAGATGTATCTAAAACAAGAAGTTAAACAAAAGGTAAATGAGACAGCCGATAGGATAGTCTTGCACGGTCCAAACCTCTACACCTTATGGTAGAAGGGGAATGACTAAGTAAGTAAATGAGACATTTAACAATGATTAAGGAGACTGTTGCAAGTTTTTTTTGTTTTGTTTAATGAGAGTTACGTTTTGCTATATTAGATAAAATTTTGAAACTGATGTCCATAAGCGGATTATAACATTAATGCAGACACATAATTGAGTTTTTAAAAATCTTCTTTTGTTTTCAAATTGTGAGGATTGTATGCAAATCTTAGTTTTACTCAACAGTTATTAATGAATTATGGTATTTCTGTCCATCACTGTTCACAAAACACATCTCAGCATATTTTTGTTAAATATGTTCTTAGTTATGTCAGTGGTCCAGCATATTTTTCTGGTATCTCTGACCTTCAACTTATCATGATTTGTTATGTAATGGTTGGTTATCATTTACATGTGTTTTGTGTGATTGATTATTTAAAAATTACAGAAAGAAGACGAATCATTTTGGTGCTGGTGTTGAAACTTCACATTGTAATTTACAGAACAGTGGATGGTACAGGAAACAGGGTTTTGCTCATGTGTACACTTTATAACATGTAGCATTACTTGTTTTTTTACCAGGTTTCAAGAAATATTGAAACATGTATCCCAGATCTAAATGTAAGAGCAAAGGAAGAACAGGGCTGTACGGTAAGTGAGTATTTATAAAATTGGTTTACAACTATTAACATTTCAGTGCATTCATAGTGAACTGAAGTCAACAGTGATATGGGTTGTTCATTTATAATGTTCATAACTACTCATTATGTTTTCTTAGTGTTATTTACATACTTATACATGGTGTAACTTTTTCTTTTCAGATTGCAAAAGATGGTGAAATGAAGCTTCCATTTCTAACTGAATATATAAAACTGGAAACACCACAAGACTGTGATGTGAGTTCTTCTCTTCTTCCTCCCTGGCTGTTTTTTTCTTTTGTTCAAGCATGTTTATAGTAAATGTTTGTGAGTATTTACAATTTGAATTACCTACGAAGGAATATTTACAAGAGTGCACAAATTACAAAGGAATAATATTACTATTAGATACCAGTAGAATGGATGGAAGGATAGCTAGCCAAGTTGCCTAAGAAGGGAGATTTACAAGAGTGCACAAATTACAGAGGAATAATGTTACTATCAGTGCATGAAAAGTGTTAAAGAGGATCATCCTTGAGAGATTAAAAGAGTCCATAGATAGACAGCTGAGAAATAAACAGGTTTTAGGCAAAACAGATCCTGAACAGGCAAGATTGCCACATTTAGAATAATAGTGAAATAAAGCCTTCTTTACATTAGATTTGAGCTGAACATTATCCAAAGATCATCAACAATTAACCCTTCTGTGGTTACCCTTCCATTGTGGAATCACTGGAAATGAGAGAGCCTATGCTCTGTCTAAAAGTGGCAGTAAAATTGATCAATTCAGCTGCCCTTTGCCTTGCCGAGAAGTAAAAACGATCATCAACAAGTACAAACACCAGTGGAAAAGGGAGGGTGATATATACAACAGAAATGACCCAATCCAGTTGTAAAAGACATAGGAAGACACTGGAGATGGACAGTCACACACTAAGAAAACTTGTTTATAGCATTACCAGGTTGTCATTGTTCTGGAATCCTGATTATCCAAAGAAACCCATAATACAATATAATGGTGAGACATATTACAAATATGATGTTAGTGGAGCAGAATTTTCTCAAAATGATCACAAGGTGACTCATACGGGAGGAAAATCTTACACGTATGATGAACTTACAGGATGAAAACTTTATTTAAAATGGTACAAAAGTTAGCATACAGAAGAAAAATCTTATAAGTGTAATGTTTGTAGGGCAGAATTTTCTCACAGTAGTGCTTTAAATAGTCACAAAAGGACACACACAGGAGAGAAACCTTATAAGTGTGATGTTTGTGTAGTAGAATTTTCTCATAGTGGTGCTTTAAATAGTCACAAAAGGACACACGCAGGAGAGAAACCTTATAAGTGTGATGTTTGTGTAGCAGAATTTTCTCATAGTGGTGCTTTAAATAGTCACAAAAGGACACACACAGGTGTGACATATAATGGAAATGTAGCCTACAGTATCTGACAGTCTTTCGTGACCTCGTAGCTTTCTTTGATTTGCTAGCAAATCCATGCATTAACAGCCTGCGTTTACTCACTTTTTAATCCATGCCTCTTTTCCTTGAACATAAACAAACAAAGTTTTTTACCAACTTTCATGACCTGCCAGTCATAGCGAGGAGCAAATAGGTTTGTGTATCAAGTTTCTCACGCGAGCTGATCTGTCAATCATCGGATATCTGACAGACTGAACATGGGAAAAAACCAGACGTTTTTGAAGTAGTTGCACAGGCAAAAATATTTCCCTGTGTACCCTTTGATGTTCATACACAGAGGGAAACCCCGGGTTCTTTGATCTCCAGAAGCAGGCAAAATCTACGAGAACCTGTTACATGGTTGTAAGTCTCTGATGTAAATTAGCAACACCCGACAGAGCGGCCGTGAAAGCCTTTTATCTGGGGAACTTTGGTTTCTGATTCTCTCGATACACATGGTAATGTGAAAAGTAGCATCCTCTAGAGATCATATAAACATGATGATATATAAACTGTGTCTTCCGAAACCAGCTATCAGTTGTCACTCAGAATTTTTTGGATAGTCTAAGCACGCAGTAGCTAGAACCATTTTCGCTAGATGTGTTAATAGTATTCATGGGGATTGTCATTCTGATGTTCTGGTAATAGAAAATTAGTGCTTACATGTTAAAGTTTACCATTATAATTCACTTAAAGTTCTAGCTGTTAAAGACCAGTGAGAAATAACGCGCAACTATTTTTATTACCAGTTGTTCAGTTTAATGTTAATTTTACCACCCACTTTTTCATACAAGAAGAGACGTTTAGTTGTCTGAGTATATGCTAGGCGCGACTGATATAGACCATAGAATTCATGTTATATTTCATTTTGTGTATTTATAGTAAATGACCATTATTTAATACCATACGATTACCAACAGATGCCGACAATTTAATAGCTATTAAAGACAGGCGATACATATGTAAGTGCGCGTAGGGATAATTAAATAATAATTGACATTGTACGCTAATTGTTACAGAGAGAGCAAGGGCGGGGAGGCTGCATACCTTCATCCGACCTGTAATCTCAGCATTGGCGACATGCGATAGTTTAGGCATAAAAGAAAACACCTGTGCCAGTTAATTTTAATCAGGACTGACGGAGTGGATAAGAGATTGTCTTTGTCTCTTCTGTGTTCATATATGTAGCTATATAGAATAGTCACATTTTTTCCATAATGTTTCTTTATTCTTAAGCAGACCTGATCACAAGAGCAGCCAGCTGTCTTTTTCTTCATTTACTGATTGATTAATGTTGTCTTCTTCTTGGCTTACGCATCCCCAAGTTCATTTGTGAACAGGATTGGCCAAAGAGACAAATTAAATGGTAAATTTAACTGGACTTATAAAACCCAGCAATATTTTGTTCAATTTTATCAGCCCACTGGGGCGTAAAACCAATAACATTTTTCCCGACTTTTGACAGTCGTATCCAAGTGGATTTTATCCAGAAGAGTTACGCTGTTTCATAATCGGCATTCACCATAGAGCGAGATGATAGGATTACCATCATTTAACAATTGTAACAGTTTTTAGCAACTAGATGTTTCCAAATACTGGAAGTATTTTTCACTGTTTGCTGTGAATACAAGATCTCGGTGTTGAGAATTGTTTCATGGTTTGCAAACATCTGGGTTTGAGCTCGATTCGGATGGTTGCACCATGGAACACCTTGGTTGAATAAATAAATGACATAGATTGCGTATATCAATGCATGACGCATGAGACATAGTTACGACAGTCTTTGTGTGGCCTTGGAGCCAAACGGCAGTGTTTTCAAATGTGTGACATGGCCACTTATCCAAAGTGTTTCGAATGTGTGGCATGGCTACTTATCAAAGTGTATAACCGTCTGTGTTCGGGCTTTTAAACCAATATAATATGTGGATAAATACCAGAGAGTCTTATGTGTGGCCTTGAGCCTTACGGCAGTGTTTTGAAATGTGTGGCATGACCACTTATTCAAGTGTATACTAGTGTAGAACTAGGAAAATATATATTACGGTAATGTAAAGCCGGTAATCTAAAAGGATAATGTGTAAGGACCATTGAGTCCGAATATATCTATATGTCATTAATGTAACTGCAATCATTGTTAGGATTAACGTAAGTCGTAAAATATGAAACGCAGTTAGAATATATATATATATATATATATATATATATATATATATATATATATATATATATATATATATATATATATATATATATATATATATATATATATATATATATATATATATATATATATATATATATATATATATATATATATATATATATATATATATATATATTCATAACCCTCCACTGATAGAGGCTGATAGAGCCCGTCTGTGTAAGCCAAATTGAAGTAAGCATATGTCTAAGTTCTAGTGATATAGATATTGGGCAGCGACCCTATGAGAACTATTAACAGAAGGAATATTTTTGTATAAATAATAAGGATTCCAAGTATTTGGTTAGATTATATATATGGATCATTAATGAAAATGAAAAGTAACAGACCTGTAATGTCTGATTGAATATGGGCTATAAGACTGTACTTTATCAAGCGTTCTGTAACGTAAACATTTGTGTTGTTTATTCATGATGAAGTTGCTGAACAGTATTAAATATATTTTAGTCGTCAAAACACGATTTGGTTTCCTGAAGTGTTCTACCAGTTCAATGTCGTTCTATGACTATTAACCGTTAACCTTCAAGGGTAGGTCAAACCATAACACTTTAATTACAGGCTAATAATAATAATAATAAATAAACACTGTCAGACAATACGAATACAAAGTGTATTGTAGAAACACGGAAACGAACATTATAATAATTACGTAAATAAAACACGAGGTTACAGCAAGAAGATACTTCGTGATGGCCGAAGAGATGAATATAGAATACAGAAATTGAAACGTAATATCAACCCAATTATCCAAGCCTCGAAAGCCCATAACACTCGGTTTCTACACTAACCAGTCGAAGTGACATTTGTCCATCCAGGAATAAACCACCAAATTAGGCGTCCATCTTATTAATATTAAATTATTAGGGGATGGACTGGTGCCAATTTGGAACATAAAAACACTGGCAATTTTATATTCAGGATAATTGTATTCCCAAGGGATCACCAAGAGTAGGTAAGGAGTGATTGAGTGGCCACGTATGACAGAGAGAGAGTGAATATTTTTCTTTGTTACAAATATTGTAACATTTTACACCCTCTCCTGGGGCTTCCCACGCTCTGGATTTATATATTCAGAATACCCTCCATGACATTCAGCAGCTCCAACCTCAACGCCTGCGTTATTCAAACCTTTCTTCTGATGAGTCTCATGCCCTTACTAAGCTCCGCCGCAGAGATGACATTGTTATCAAACCGGCTGACAAAGGAGGTGCCATTGTGGTATGGCGCAAGGACCTGTACCTCCAAGAAGGTAATAAGCAGCTCACCAACAGCTCCTTCTACCAGTGACAATGATGCGACAGTCCTCAACAATCGTCTGGTCCATGACACCATCAAAAGTCTTATCGCCAACAAGTCCTTACCTTCTAGCGCTTCTCATCTCCGTATTGACAATAGTGATCTGGGTAAGCCTGTGTTTTATATGCTTCCCAAAATTCATAAACCCTCCAACCCTGGGAGACCCATTGTCTCTGCGTGTGCCTGCCCTACCGAACGTATATCAGACTTCCTCGACGGCATCTTCCAGCCTATTGTAGAGCAGCTTCCTTCCTTCTTAAAGGACACAAACCATGCTCTTACTACTTTTTCCTCTATTCAGCTTTCTCCAGACCGTACCTACCATTTATTTCTGTTAGATGTTTGCTCACTTTACACTTCCATTCCTCACTCTGATGGTCTCCGAGCTCTCCGGTTTTTCCTGGACCAGCGCACGCACCCCTCTATCGCTACAGAGACTCTCCTGCGCCTTGCAGAACTGGTCCTTCGACTCAATTCCTTTGAGTTCAATGGACAGTTCTTTGACCAAATAAGTGGAGTTGCCATGGGCACCAAGATGGGTCCCAGTTATGCCTGCCTCTTCATGGGCTACCTGGAGTATCAGGTGTGGCAGCAGTATCCTGGACCTTTTCCATTGATGTATCATAGATACATCGATGACGGCATAGGACTCACCGCTATTAGTTGTTTGACTGGCCACTACTGTAGAATGTCGTTGTAGTCTAACCCGCTGTAAATGGGTAACTCACTCTAGTCCTGAGTTAGGGAAGGCAAAGACAGCAAGGCAGTGTCTGCTATGGGATTACTGTCAAGTAATCGTTCCTCAGGTGGTACTGGTGGTCATCATTGTAAATGGTAGAGTATCCTTCCTGCTCGTTACACATGAGACAGGCAAGTACAACAAAGGTCAACTCAACCGACGCATGATTGTGTATGTATGGAGTGAGAGTGGAAACTACGCGAATGGTGGACTGTTCGATGTAGTTGACACTTGATACTATTTCACTCACACTCTTAGGCAAGTCAAAGATGTTAGGAACCGTTGTTGACGTTTCTATGTTTTTAATAATGACGCACACACTTGGACATCACGGAATACAGTCATGAGTATGTTGACATAGCAAATCATAAGGTAGTAGAATAGTAGTACATTTCATTCAGCATTCAATATTAAATAGTCAATCAATGTTCTGGTGGATTATTGATATATATATACCCAAACTGACTGAACGCATCAGTGGGCATGTGTGTGTAGACATACAAAGAGTTCACTGGACGAACCTTTTCTTTAGCTAAGTTCTCCAGCTGTATCTATATTAAATATTTAGGTAACACAGTTAAACCACGATAGGGTTTTAATCTTGATGAGATCTCCGTGCCACTGTCCGAATAATAAGACTCCTGATCCGTTCTTTGGACAGTGAACCATAATGATGACAGGAATACAAAATGGCCTCCTTCCCTGAGTTTTCGCTCACTCGCCCAGCATAAGGATAATTATCAGCCACAGTTAATTCATAACTTGAATATATAGGATTTCCTATAGTTTCCATACAGTCCCTTAGTCAGAAGGTTGCTTCATAAAGACATAAGCGCTGATGGAACCTGTCATCTTCATCAATCTATTCAAACGACCAACGATGCTCGAAAATACGATGTTTCATCTAGGTCTAACCATAAGGAGATCATCAAAGGCAAAAACGGGTCTGGCTTTACCTGGAGTCCGAATTCAAACATAATGAAATACATGAGAAGAGTCTCTAACATCATACACTTGCAGAGACATTCCTTCCTTATGGAAAAAATCATCCATAACTCACTTTAACCTTTAACAGGGCCAGCCCTTGGAAAACACAGCCATTTCTCGGCGGCTACTTCGGAACTCTTTACGACTCGTTAAGACAACCCATACTTCCGCTAGAGCGGCATGAAAAGAATATAGTCCTGCCTACCCATCCAAAATATACAATACAGGGCTGATTCTACTTGTACTAATAATATGTAATACATATGAATTCAGGCCATAAACATAACAAGTAAAATTAATCTATTTTCCGGCCCGAACAAATAAGGACGGACATGAGTTCAATATCCATGCGCCGAATCAATATCAAGAACGATCACTCCTATAATCAAAAGTGTAAATTAATCATGAATTATCTAGCTTTACCATAGAAAGCATTTTCATACACAAATGAATGAATGTATATATATTTTCCATATTAAATAGCCATATCGTATTTTTGTAATATGTGCGTCAAAATATGCACGCAACAGATTACCACACCCCTCGGGAAAAAAAAATGGTACTTTTTTTTTTTTGAAATACATCTAGGAGCAACATACAATAGGCTCACAACGCACCAATAACAATGCGCAGATGATAAGCATTGAGAATATATTTCATGAACTTAGAGAAATTATTTCTCTAAGTATAAATATTTCCAGAGAGGTGTCACCAACGCATACTACAATACTGGCAATGCCACACTTTCTACATCAGTTTATACATAAATGTCATCTTAGATATCTTAACATCATGATCATCGAAGACGAAAAAAACATTGAAAGATCAGCGGTGAATAAACATCAATGAACCGCTAAGTAGTGTTACAATCAATATATGATATATTACATATGTGTACACATTTCAACATAGGAACAATTGTAGCAAAGTTAGGCATATAATTTAACAGTTATGAATCATGTGGGCATCTAGACAAAATATCTGCCATCACATTTTCTGACCCACGGATAGCTCGCACCGAAAAATGAAACGGCTGCAGAGCAATCGCGTATCGCGTTGATCTCGCGCTCTTCAGATTTTTACTCTGAATAGCCGTAAGAGCTTTCTGGTCAGTTTCCACAATGAAATGCGCGCCAAGAAGAAATCTTTGAAGTTTAAGGATTGACCAAACCATAGCCAATAATTCACGGTCTAGGACCGAGTAATTCTTCTCTGCGGCATTTAATTTTCGAGAAATATACATCACAGGATGCAGAGTTCCAGAGTACTCTTGCATTAGTGCTGCTCCAATCCCTGTGGATGAAGCGTCACTACGAAGAATAAATGTCTTATCCTTAGAAGGCAATACTAGGATAGGTGAAGTAGAAAACATAGTTTTAACCTTATCCAAAGAGGATTGACATTCTTGAGTCCAATGGACTACATTAGGAGACCCTTTCTTTAACAAGGAAGAAAGAGGTGACATAATGGAGGACAGATTCGGAATGAATCGTCCATAAAATTGTATTAGACCTAAGAGACTTCGCACTTGCTTTTTAGTCTTAGGAATAGAAATGTTAAGTATCTTACTTGTATTATGGTCTTCTGTTTTTAGGAAACCATGACCAACACGGTGACCTAAGAAAGATATTTCGCTAAAACCAATACAAGCTTTAGATGGTTTTGCTGTTAGGTTATGCTCGCGTAAGATAGACAATAGTTCGTTTAACCCGTTATAGTGATCTTCCCAAGTATCACTGAAAAGACAGATGTCATCAAGATATGCAATGACATCTGAGCGATGAGATAGGATTCGACGCATCATGCGTACGAATGTTGCAGGGGCGTTCATTAGGCCGAAAGGCATGAAATTCCATTGGAATAGACCCCTAGGCGTCGAAAAAGCAGTAAACGGTTTGGCGTGTTCGGATAATGGAACTTGCCAATATCCCTTAGACAAATCAAGTTTAGTAAAGAAATGGGAATTCGATAGTCTCGTAAGTAACTCTTCTAGTAAAGGCATAGGTTCAGCATCAAATTTCGTCACCTGGTTCAATTTGCGATAATCAACGCAGAGACGTATGTTATTGTCTTTTTTTCCGTACAATAACCATCGGCGAAGAATATGCTGATGTGGATGGTTCAATAATTTTTAACTCTATCATCTCATCCAACTCTTTCTCTACCTGTGCTTGAAAATGTATCGGGATAGGATACGGTCTGACTCTTATAGGAGTATGGTCAGTAAGAATAATGTCATGTTGAATGACATCAGTTTGACCAGGAATGTCAGTAAGGACATCCTGAAATTGTTCTAACATAGTAGAAACTTGTTTCTGCTCTCCTGGAGATAATTCAGGAGAAATCGCAACATCTTTCCATGATTCATTAGAGTGAAGCGGAATCATTGGAAAAGGTAGATTTACATCCGAGAAACTCGTTTCCTCATCCTGTATTACTGACAGTGATGAGTAATGTCCATGTTGGACTGGAAAATTGTCCGTTGCCTGGAAAACAGGTTGTAAATAATCCGGACGTTCATGGAATTCCGTGAGCATGTTGATGTGGAAGGTTTTATGCTTCCCGTCAATATCGACGATATAGTCAACATCGGAAACTTTTGATATTACATCGTACGGACCTTTCCAAGAAATAAGAAGTCTGTTTTCCCTACAAGGTAGCAAGACAAATGCTTTGTCACCTGGACAAAGTTGTCGCAAGCATCTCTTTTTATTGGCAAATTCCCTTGCCTTTTGCTTTGCAAATTCCGAAGAAGCGGTTGCCAATTTGCATGCTTCGATAATCTTATGTCTAAGTGCAATGACATATTCGTAAGAGGATTTTGTGTCATCGACAATATTATCAGCAGTTATGAGATCATGAAGTAAGGACATAGGACCTCGCGGTTTCGCGCCGAAGACAAGTTCAAAAGGAGAAAATCCTGTATGTTCGTTGGCGACCTCTCTATATGCAAAGAGAGCCGCGGGTAAAACCCTGTCCCAATCCTGAGGATGATCCTCAGTTATCTTACCTAGTAGGTTTTTCAGAGTTCTATTCAGACGTTCTACCATCCCATTGGACATAGGATGATAAATACTACTCAGAGATCTCTCTATCTTTAGAGTTGACATCACTTGAGACATGGTATCCGATATGAGTTGGGTACCATGGTCCGATAATATTTCTGCTGGAAATCCCAGACGAGAAAATATTAACCAAAGAGCATCTGCAATATTAGCAGTAGTTATGCTCTTTAGAGGAACAGCCTCTGGCCAACGTGTGCACATGTCAACACACGTCAAGATAAATTGGTGTCCTCTAGCAGACTTTATCTTAAATGGACCGATAATGTCTATCGCCATTTTTTGAAATGGTCGAATGGGAATGTCTGCAGCCTGAATAGGTGCAGCATGGCGTGGACCTCTGGATTTAACCTCTTGACATACTTTACAAGATCGACAATAGATTCGTATGTCCTTATTCACAGCAGGCCAAAAGAAAGATGCAAGAACTCTAGATTTAGTACGGGAAAAACCCATATGTCCAGCACACTGAGAATCATGAGCGTGCTGTAAGATTTTAACTCTCATATTCTTGGGCACAAGAATTTGAGAATGAATGGATTTAGCGGAGTCTTGTACCATACGTACAAGTACGCCATTCCTCATCGTAATCCAAGATTTACGATTTGTATCCTTATTCGGATCACCTTTTGTTGCCAGAGTAAAGAATTTCTTTAGAGTAGGATCATCTTCCTGCTGTTTTATAAAGGAATCATGGGAAATCTCCAAGGAATCATCTTGGATCTGCGCATCATTATCTTCAGAATGTGAAGATTGCGGCATATTAAGAGCTTGAGCCCTAGTGATTACTGCATTAGCAGATTGCATATTAACATTTTCCCAATTAGAAATTTGCTGTGGAGTGCATTCTTTCACTCCATGAATGCGACCGATGATAAGATCAGCGATCGGATTCGGCAAGAGACATGCTTGCACATCTCCTGTAAAGAAAGGAGTAGCAATATTGATAATGGCAGTGGAGTACTTCTCCAATGTGCCACCAAATGTTACACATTTGACTACATTGCCTGTGGCTCGAGAAGGATTTACGAGCGACTGCCTCACTCCGATGGTAGTGCACCCCGAATCGAAAAGAATTGATACCGGAGTACCATCTATTAGACCTCTATTGAAGACAAGAGCACCCCTTCCATTATGCGCGATTGACGCAGGGAGAGCGGGAAGCGGGTGACCACAGCTTAAAGTAGAAACTGTGGTTGGATCGAACAATGTTTTGCATTGCGAACACTGAGATGCTCTATCAAAATCGAAAGCAGAACATCCTACATTATTAGAGTCTTTTTTTATCATTATTCTGACTACCGGCCTCATGGAACTCTTGTTGTGCAGAGTTAGCCTGGTAATGAGATTTACCATGTCTTTTGTGTTGTGATCTACCTCGGTTATAATTGCCTCTATAATTATTATTTCTTCTGTCATAACCCCTATTTGCGTTTGAATCATAATATTCATGATCATAATCATCATGCTCATTATAATGAGTATCCCTGTAATGTTGGTTTTGTTGTTTCCATGAAGAACTTGGGTAGTTCCTATAGTTACTCCCTTTTCGGAAATTTCTATAATTATGGGCACCCCTCGCGTATCGAGGACTGTCAGCCCTATTCCAGTTCTTCGAAGAAGAACCCTGGTTTGAATGGTTACCTTGGTTTTGATACTTATTCCAATTAACCTTTTTATCAAATTTATTTTGAGCTCCTTGGAATTTGTGTGAGTAATTATGATTATATTCTGTTGCTGAAGCAACTGGCATACTCTCTTTAATGTTAGTGTTACTAAGAATTATGTCAGGGTGTGCCGTGGCATACTGATCACAATATTCTTCCATTTGCTTTAATGTACTAGGTTTACGCTCATGTAAAAACTCTAGGAATGGTTTATTTACCGAAGACATGACTTTGTCTCTTAACAATAAATCCGTAAGACCATCAAATGTTTTCTCTATTTTGGATAATTCAATCCATCGTGAGAGTGTAAGTCGTGCTTTTGAAATGAATTCTGAGAATTCTACACCTACCTCAGGTCTCATTGTTTTAAACAAAAGACGATAACCTTCCTCTGACAGCTGATATCTCTTTATCAAAGCTGCCCTGATAGCATCATAATTATCTTTGTCGGCCTCTTCAACCAAAGATAACTTAGTCAGAGACTCTCCTTTTAGATTTTCAGATAACTGATTCACATACTGTGATTTGTCAACATTATGTGCTCGACAAGCACGTTCAAATCTAGAAAGCCAAAATGTTATGTCATCACTGGAAGGGTTGAACGCTGGCACCTTTACCTTATAATTAAAGGGTTTACCATTACCACCAGATGCCTGATTAACATTACTCATATTTGTCAATCTTAATTTCTCTAACTCAAATTCATGTTCTCTAATTGCTTTTCTCTCTTCAGCTTCTCTATCTAATCTTTTCTCTTCAGCCAGAGCTTTTCTCTCTTCTGCAGCAGCTTCTAATTTTTTCTGTTCAGCAGCAGCTTCCAATTTTTTCTGTTCTGCAGCAGCTTCCAATTTTTTCTGTTCTGCAGCAGCTTCCAATTTTTTCTGTTCTGCAGCAGCTGCAGCTTCTAATTTTTTCTGTTCTGCAGCAGCTGTAGCTTCTAATTTTTTCTGTTCTGCCACAAATCTTCTTTCCTCCACCTGCATCTGCAATTTCTTTTGTTCAGCAGCAGCATCAGCTTCTCTTTCTAATCTTTTTTCTTCAGCCAGAGCTTTTCTCTCTTCAGCAGCAGCAGCAGCTTTTCTCTCTTCAGCAGCAGCAGCAGCTTTTCTCTCTTCAGCAGCTAATGCTTTATCATATTGAGCAACAGCCCATTCTTCTAAATCTTTACCTGTCTTATCAAGGGCTTTCCCTTGTGCAATAAAGTAATCTAAACTAGACATCTTGTCTAATTAAATCAGAAACCTGAAAAAGTAAATAAATTACCCTATTTACTTTCATGGGAGACAAGTCTATACTATAGACTTAGTCTTAGTGAAAAAACTTGTATGGTTATTTTGTTTATACTATAACCAATGATAACTTGAGTACCTGTGGAAAACAATAACTGTATATCCCAAATACTGTGGGAGACAAGCCTTACAAAGGTCTTGTATACTTGCTTAATGTAACCAATGATCACTTGAGTACCTGTGGAAAATAATATTTCCTATCCCAATCACTGTGGGAGACAAGCCTTACAAAGGTCTTGTACACTTTATTTTATAACAATAATAATCATAAAGTACTGATCTGTACTATAATATAAGTGTATTTAACTATACCTCATATATCATATGTCAACTAAAGACATTACAAAGGACAAACAAGAAAAGACAATCTGAAAACATTTGCAGAAATCAAACTAAATTAAATAGGACAAATGAAAGAAAAATGATCAATGATAACTGCAATAAGATAACAAGACAAATAACGCCACAGTGTATAAACATAAGGGTGTAAAGAAATGAAATGAAAGGAAAGATGAGACCTACAATTATACAAACAAATCAAACAAAACTAAAGAACATAGAAATATTACAAAAACAACAAGAATACAGTCTTCACAGCTAACAAATATTTGCAAACAATGTTGCATGCAAATTTCAATTAAGAAATTTGCTCCCTATAGAACGCCAGAACAAGACCAATGTCCCTTGGTATTTCCTGTTCTAGTCGCCGCCCAACCTTAAACCCGCAGAGTACAAACAAATATCACATATAAACATGTAAACATAAATATATATAAAGCATAAATGCATATATCATTAATTAATCACATGTGTTGTGGTTGGAATGTGTTGCAAAGTATGCTCAGGTTTCACTTTAATGGCACAGCTTTTAATCAAAATAAACTGGCACTTTTAATCAACCTTAAATTATCTTATTATATTGTTCAATTTTTTTCTTGAGCATGAGAAGATCCACCGATGAAATAATAACACTTATGTTCTTCTTTAGTAAGGCAATCACACACTGTAACAACCGAACAGTTTATGTTCTTCAAAGTTTTCAGCTCTGTACTGCAAAAAATGTCAACAAGCATTGACCCAGATTCATTTCACTTGTCAGAACAGGTCAAGCTGACATCGACTGTATAGTTCCTACTGGTGTTGATGTGTGTCACATTTTGCCAAAATACACGTTCTTGTCATACTTGGTGACTTCAATCATCAAGACTGCGAAGGCTGGACCCAGGAAACTGGCCTACCACTGTAAAGTGTAGTTGTTTGACTGGCCACTACTGTAGAATGTCGTTGTAGTCTAACCCGCTGTAAATGGGTAACTCACTCTAGTCCTGAGTTAGGGAAGGCAAAGACAGCAAGGCAGTGTCTGCTATGGGATTACTGTCAAGTAATCGTTCCTCAGGTGGTACTGGTGGTCATCATTGTAAATGGTAGAGTATCCTTCCTGCTCGTTACACATGAGACAGGCAAGTACAACAAAGGTCAACTCAACCGACGCATGATTGTGTATGTATGGAGTGAGAGTGGAAACTACGCGAATGGTGGACTGTTCGATGTAGTTGACACTTGATACTATTTCACTCACACTCTTAGGCAAGTCAAAGATGTTAGGAACCGTTGTTGACGTTTCTATGTTTTTTAATAATGACGCACACACTTGGACATCACGGAATACAGTCATGAGTATGTTGACATAGCAAATCATAAGGTAGTAGAATAGTAGTACATTTCATTCAGCATTCAATATTAAATAGTCAATCAATGTTCTGGTGGATTATTGATATATATACCCAAACTGACTGAACGCATCAGTGGGCATGTGTGTGTAGACATACAAAGAGTTCACTGGACGAACCTTTTCTTTAGCTAAGTTCTCCAGCTGTATCTATATTAAATATTTAGGTAACACAGTTAAACCACGATAGGGTTTTAATCTTGATGAGATCTCCGTGCCACTGTCCGAATAATAAGACTCCTGATCCGTTCTTTGGACAGTGAACCATAATGATGACAGGAATACAAAATGGCCTCCTTCCCTGAGTTTTCGCTCACTCGCCCAGCATAAGGATAATTATCAGCCACAGTTAATTCATAACTTGAATATATAGGATTTCCTATAGTTTCCATACAGTCCCTTAGTCAGAAGGTTGCTTCATAAAGACATAAGCGCTGATGGAACCTGTCATCTTCATCAATCTATTCAAACGACCAACGATGCTCGAAAATACGATGTTTCATCTAGGTCTAACCATAAGGAAACAATCAAAGAAAAAGGCCTAAGACGCCACTAAAACGGGTCTGGCTTTACCTGGAGTCGGTGGCTAAGGACGGAAGAAGAGAAGAAGAACCATAAGGAGATCATCAAAGGCAAAAACGGGTCTGGCTTTACCTGGAGTCCGAATTCAAACATAATGAAATACATGAGAAGAGTCTCTAACATCATACACTTGCAGAGACATTCCTTCCTTATGGAAAAAATCATCCATAACTCACTTTAAACCTTTAACAGGGCCAGCCCTTGGAAAACACAGCCATTTCTCGGCGGCTACTTCGGAACTCTTTACGACTCGTTAAGACAACCCATACTTCCGCTAGAGCGGCATGACAAGACTATAGTCCTGCCTACCCATCCAAAATATACAATACAGGGCTGATTCTACTTGTACTAATAATATGTAATACATATGAATTCAGGCCATAAACATAACAAGTAAAATTAATCTATTTTCCGGCCCGAACAAATAAGGACGGACATGAGTTCAATATCCATGCGCCGAATCAATATCAAGAACGATCACTCCTATAATCAAAAGTGTAAATTAATCATGAATTATCTAGCTTTACCATAGAAAGCATTTTCATACACAAATGAATGAATGTATATATATTTTCCATATTAAATAGCCATATCGTATTTTTGTAATATGTGCGTCAAAATATGCACGCAACACTCTGCCTTAGAACGTGTTCTCCCTATCTCACGTCTAGAGGCCCTCAAACCCCGCCAAAAAACCTCCTCTGATAGAGTCAAGTTAATAATGACCTATCACCCTCACAGCACTGCTGTCAACAGGATCCTGTTTCGCCACCTACCTCTCCTCCAAGCTGACCCAGTGGCGCGGGAAGCATTTAGTGAGCCACCCTTGCTGGCATATAGACGGGACAAAAATTTGAGGGACCTCCTAGTCCACAGCCGTCTGAAAACCGTCAACGATGGCCACTTTGGAACCAAGCCATGTAACCGTACACGATGTAAGACATGTCAGTATGTAATCGAAACACGTTCAGTCTCGTTCCCTAACGCCAAGTTCACCATCACCCATGGCTTCACATGTGAGTCACACAACGTCATTTATGCTATTATATGCAAACGTTGCACCATTACGTACATCGGCCAAACGGGCACACGACTGGGCGACCGATTCTGCAGACACCTCTATGACATCTCTCAGTTTAATTCCACACCTGTGGCCATCCATTTCAATGGCCCTGACCACCACGGTGCCACTGACATCCAGGTGACAGCCATCAGATACTGTTCCTCGGACGCCAACAGTCGGTTTCGCCAGGAACAACGCCTCATCCATCTTATGGGTTGCCTCAAACCACACGGTTTGAATACCCAACATTCTTTTGTCTGAGACGCCTTTCTCTATCGAGTCCCTGTTGTATTATGACTTTCTACTTTGATGCGATCACCCTTTTTTTTTTTTTTAATTACCATTTTTTTAATTTAATAATTTAATTTATTTTTTTTTTATTTATTTAGTTATTTATTTTTTTTTTTTTTTAAATTTGTTTATTTATTTTATTTTATTTAAAATTTTTTTTTTTTTTAATAATTATTTTTTTCCTTTATTATTTTTTATTTTTTTATTTCTTTATTTAGTTTTTATTTTTATCTATTTATTTATTTGTTTTAAATTTTATTTATTATTATTATTTATTTATATTTATATTTTATTTATTTATTTATTTTTTTATTTTATTTATTATTTATTGATTACTTTTTTCTCACTCTTTTCCAGTCCTTGTTTTCATTATTTCTTATTTTTATATACTATCAACTTCCTCTTTCCAGTTTAGTGGCAGACATCTTGCTTTGCTTCACATGTGACTGGACTTAATATTAAGGGAGTTTTTTTTTCTCTTATTTTTATAGTTTCATGTTCTCTACTTAATTCTCATTTTCTTTCCCTCCTGTCTCTTGTTTGTCTGTCCCTGACGAAGGCCTTGTGGCCGCAACGTAGGTTTTTCTTGTCCTTCCCCTTGTAAGACGTATTACTATTTGTGTGGGTGTGTGTGTTTTTTTTTTTTTTTTCCAACTGTTTTACCCCGTCTTACGGCAGTTCTCCTCATATACTTATATATTACCCCATAACTGACTGCACTGTCTACCTGTTTGCTCACTTTTCTCTTTTATCTCCTCTCTTACTTTCGATCTATACACCTACTTTCATTGTTTATTATTTTTTATTTATTCTTTATATCTATTAAATAAATTATTTTTATATTTAATTTTATTTATTTTTGCATGTGTGTGGTCTCACTCGATTTGCCATTATGCCTTCACTGAAACACTTCATTAATTCACTTCGGTCTTCTATTACCACCTCATTCAGCCTCTTACCACCTGATATATCTCGCACTGCAATTGATTTTGCATTTGCTACATTCAAGAAAACTAGATTCACTTGCCATCTCCACTTTATCCGCACCTGCCTACGCCTTAAAGTTCTCCCTCATGGCTTCACTTCTCACTTCAACCCCTCTGCTGGCCATATTCACCCTCGTGAACATCACCTCTTACAGCGCATCGAGACCACATGTGGGTTCCAGCGTATGCGAGCTGTCGCAGCTATCCATTCCCGCCTCCTGGCAGATATCAGTGCTCAACAGTCTCAGCTTCTACTCCGCTTACGTAGTCTCACCTCCAGCTACTTTCCTGCCTTCCCCATTATCCGCATTATTATCCATACCCTCAACCGGCAATTGTATGATTTTTTATCCGCCCAGAAAAAGGACAAACTTTCCTGCCTCTGTCCTACCCCTGAGACTGTCCCTGCCTCCTCTACTCCATCTCTTTCCCAGGTTGTTTGTATTCCCTCTGATCTTGCCCTCTCTGAGGGAGAGCTTTCAGTCCTCAGCAAGGGCTTGCACTTTGTCCCTCTCCAACCATCCTCTGATCAGTACAATCTCCTCCAAGATGTCCATCGGTTTCATCGCCGTCTGCGACTTCAGCTCCATTTCCACAACAGTGATGGTCCTCAGAGATCGCAGGCTGAATCAGATGATGCCTTTGCACGCTTCGCTCCTCCCAAGAATAAACATTTTACACCCTCTCCTGGGGCTTCCCACGCTCTGGATTTATATATTCAGAATACCCTCCACGACATTCAGCAGCTCCAACCTCAACGCCTGCGTTATTCAAACCTTTCTTCTGATGAGTCTCATGCCCTTACTAAGCTCCGCCGCAGAGATGACATTGTTATCAAACCGGCAGACAAAGGAGGTGCCATTGTGGTATGGCACAAGGGCCTGTACCTCCAAGAAGGTAATAAGCAGCTCACTAACAGCTCCTTCTACCAGCGCCGTGACAATGATGCGACAGTCCTCAACAATCGTCTGGTCCATGACACCATCAAAAGTCTTATCGCCAACAAGTCCTTACCTTCTAGCGCTTCTCATCTCCGTATTGACAATAGTGGTCTGGGTAAGCCTGTGTTTTATATGCTTCCCAAAATTCATAAACCCTCCAACCCTGGGAGACCCATTGTCTCTGCGTGTGCCTGCCCTACCGAACGTATATCAGACTTCCTCGACGGCATCTTCCAGCCTATTGTAGAGCAGCTTCCTTCCTTCTTAAAGGACACAAACCATGCTCTTACTACTTTTTCCTCTATTCAGCTTTCTCCAGACCGTACCTACCATTTATTTCTGTTAGATGTTTGCTCACTTTACACTTCCATTCCTCACTCTGATGGTCTCCGAGCTCTCCGGTTTTTCCTGGACCAGCGCACGCACCCCTCTATCGCTACAGAGACTCTCCTGCGCCTTGCAGAACTGGTCCTTCGACTCAATTCCTTTGAGTTCAATGGACAGTTCTTTGACCAAATAAGTGGAGTTGCCATGGGCACCAAGATGGGTCCCAGTTATGCCTGCCTCTTCATGGGCTACCTGGAGTATCAGGTGTGGCAGCAGTATCCCGGACCTTTTCCATTGATGTATCATAGATACATCGATGATGGCATAGGTCTCACCGATATGCCAGAGGTTGACCTATCTAGGTTCATTAATTTCATTAACAACTTCCACCCTGCGATCCAATTCGCACCCCACATCTCCACTGTCTCTGTTAATTTCCTTGACATTGTTGTCACTATCACTCCCCCCCCCACCTCACCACTTCGGTGTACTACAAACCCACCGATGCACACAGTTACCTCCTTTATACTTCCTCTCATCCTCCGGCTTGTCGGGACTCCTTGCCTTTCTCACAACTTCTCCGCCTCCGTCGGTTATGCCAAGATGATGACAACTTTCTATGCCGAGCACAAGAAATGTTGGACTTCTTCCGTAACAGACAGTATCCAGAAGATGTTCTTACCTCTGCCTTAGAACGTGTTCTCCCTATCTCACGTCTAGAGGCCCTCAAAACCCGCCAAAAAACCTCCTCTGATAGAGTCAAGTTAATAATGACCTATCACCCTCACAGCACTGCTGTCAAAAGGATCCTGTTTCGCCACCTACCTCTCCTCCAAGCTGACCCAGTGGCGCGGGAAGCATTTAGTGAGCCACCCTTGCTGGCATATAGACGGGACAAAAATTTGAGGGACCTCCTAGTCCACAGCCGTCTGAAAACCGTCAACGATGGCCACTTTGGAACCAAGCCATGTAACCGTACACGATGTAAGACATGTCAGTATGTAATCGAAACACGTTCAGTCTCGTTCCCTAACGCCAAGTTCACCATCACCCATGGCTTCACATGTGAGTCACGCAACGTCATTTATGCTATTATATGCAAACGTTGCACCATTACGTACATCGGCCAAACGGGCACACGACTGGGCGACCGATTCTGCAGACACCTCTATGACATCTCTCAGTTTAATTCCACACCTGTGGCCATCCATTTCAATGGCCCTGACCACCACGGTGCCACTGACATCCAGGTGACAGCCATCAGATACTGTTCCTCGGACGCCAACAGTCGGTTTCGCCAGGAACAACGCCTCATCCATCTTATGGGTTGCCTCAAACCACACGGTTTGAATACCCAACATTCTTTTGTCTGAGACGCCTTTCTCTATCGAGTCCCTGTTGTATTATGACTTTCTACTTTGATGTGATCACCCTTTTTTTTTTTTTTTAATTACCATTTTTTTAATTTAATAATTTAATTTATTTTTTTTTATTTATTTAGTTATTTATTTATTTTTTTTTTTTAATTTGTTTATTTATTTTATTTTATTAAAATTTTTTTTTGTTTTTTTTTAAAATTATTTTTTTCCTTTATTATTTTTTATTTTTTTATTTCTTTATTTAGTTTTTATTTTTATCTATTTATTTATTTGTTTTAAATTTATTTATTATTATTATTTATTTATTTATATTTTATTTATTTATTTATTTATTTATTTATTTTATTTATTATTTATTGATTACTTTTTTCTCACTCTTTTCCAGTCCTTGTTTTCATTATTTCTTATTTTTATATACTATCAACTTCCTCTTTCCAGTTTAGTGGCAGACATCTTGCTTTGCTTCACATGTGACTGGACTTAATATTAAGGGAGTTTTTTTCTCTTATTTTTATAGTTTCATGTTCTCTACTTAATTCTCATTTTCTTTCCCTCCTGTCTCTTGTTTGTCTGTCCCTGACGAAGGCCTTGTGGCCGCAACGTAGGTTTTTCTTGTCCTTCCCCTTGTAAGACGTATTACTATTTGTGTGGGTGTGTGTGTGTTTTTTTTTTTTTTTCAACTACAAATATTGTACCAACTTTGATTTGCTTAAAAATTGTTTAATTAACTGGGTAGCATTTAGTAGGAACTTTGTTTTCTTTAATGTCTATTCTATAACATAGTGCTAACCTTTGACCTTTGAGGTTATAAACTTGTTGGGTTCTTGTCTCAATAAGGGGAGGGCACATTTATTCTGTTATTTCCTATGTATGTAATTCTGATTTTATTTGATCTTTCTTTAGATATTTGGTGTTGTCAAGTTTAATGATAATAAACAACAAAAGAAACTTAACTTTGTGTGTTGGTCAGACCCATACCCAATTAACCATAGTTTTTTCATGTTTGTGTGTTTTGTTGTCACATAGTTGTGTGTGTGTATAGTTGAACTTATATTTACATGTATAGGGAGGGAAAGATTGTCTTATACTAAATTATAGTCGTATAGATAGGCTGGACTAGAGAAATTTACTCAATTCCAGAGACAGATCTTCTCCTTAAGCTATTCACCCATGAAATCTATTTCTCACACCTTTATTTCTCACGTACTTATCACCATCCACTCGAATCAGGCGGGACCATAAATAAATTCCAAACCTATCCGATTACGACAACAGGAGAGAAACCATAGGTCACAAGAGTCAGAGGGAGACCAAGGAACACATGGAGAAGTAAACTGGAGACAGACTCTTGTCTGTCATGAAGAAGATATAGAAATACCCTAAGCTGATGGCACGGGAAAGGAAGACTTGGCATAAGATTGTTGAAGGCCCTTGCTTCTTTGGGAGCCAAAGGATGATGATGAGTGTTACTATCAGTGCAGGGAAAATCTTGAACAGAATCATCCTTGAAATATGAGTCCATAGGGATAGTCCAAAATTGTCATTGCTTTCTTTTCTTTCCTTTTTTTTTCCCTCATCACCTGAAAGTCTACCAACTCATCCACTGTGATCTACTGATAGATTGTAACTGCCTAGTTGTCTACTCTTGGAGTAGATTAAATGTGAGAATTTCTGGATTATTATTGATAACCTAATTTATTTCTGTCCGCATTGCCCCAGAACAGGTGTCTAAACAGTCTAAGAGTTAAAATCTTCTTTAATATTGATTTACTCATGTCTCTGAGCAGTGAAAGTGTTAAGAGTGTGCTGTCATATTTTTTTTATTTTTATTTGGGACGTTATTTTTAGATTAGAGTATGTTCACTGCCAGTGTGAAAGGCATTAAACAGATGTGGGGATAAGGAGAAGATATGACCGGTGGGTCACAAAAATAATAAAAATGAAAGAGGGTGGGAGACGAGACTAACATGGAAAGTGATACATTTTTTATTGGTGGGGGGGAGGGGGTAGGGGGGTGAGGGATGGGGGGGTGGGGGGGGGGTGGGGGGGGGCGGTTGGGGATCGGTTTGCAAATCTGTATAACATGCCAGTTTTTAGCAAATACAGTTGTATTGGACCCTTTCACAATGATTATTGCGTGGTATTGATGGTATTCAGGTGTTAGTGCAATATATTTATGGTCATAAAATGATACCTACAGAAGTTCCTCTACTACAGTTCATTGCTTTCAGGCTAATGTCACAAGTCTTACAGACATAAAGCAGGAAACAGATGTTAAGGTATGTACAATATTTGTAACATTATTTGAAAGCTTTAATAATGTTGTTGCTTGGAGTGGTTAGGATTACTTGGTCTAAATACAAAAAGAGAAGGAATTTTGGTTTGTCTATTCTCTGATAATTTAGCATCTTCTGAATCTAAATATAATAGAATTAATTGTCAGAATGCATTCTAACAATGTGTATTTTGACTTTGAAAATGATACCTTCTTCATCATTCGCCCTGAAAAGGACGTTGGTTGCGTTGTGTCCGTTTACAGCAACGCTGCAATATCTGCACCTTTCGGCCGACACATCCAACTTCAGCACAGCATTTTTTGGGACTGGGTTTGCCTTCCCACTTCTATCTCTACTCTCTCAGCCAGACTGCAGTGATGCAGCCTGTTTCCAGAACCACCACTTGCAGGGGGAGTAGGGTCTTGGTCAGCTCTGGTTCGCTGACCCTGACGCAAGCAGTCAAGCTATGGGTCGCTGACTGCATTCTCTGTAGCTGCACCTTATCTTTCCCTGAAAATGATATGGCATGAAGGGATTTTCTCAGATGAGAAAATATATTAAATTTGAGCCTAGTTATCCCACAGCAATGAGCCTCACACCCCTACATGTTATAACATTGTTGGATTCATCTAAATCTAGGTATTCCTGTGATGTAGTTCAGTTCTTTCAGTAACAAAATTGAATCTGCCAAAATCGCAAATTTATAGGTTGCTTTTTTTATTGATTATTTCCATATATGGGAATTGTCGGGTGTTCGCCGAGACCATCTTTCTCCATGTAGGGAGAGCTCACTACTCTAAATGTTTCATTGGCTGTGTGAATCAACGTGACTTTCAACCGAAGATGTTTACAGTATGGCGGCAGATCATAAATTCTGTATACACTTTTAGTTAGTCTAATTTTTCTGAATTTTTGTGTGTGTGAAAATGCCTCAGAAAACAAATCTATCTCATCATCTACAATTGAAAAAGGTCAGAGTTAAGCAATGAAAGCAAGCAAGACTCGTCCGACAGTGCAGGTAAAAGTCACTAATTTTGTTACGGTAGGGGAGATCCCGTTACACGCCCATTGGAGCATATTGGGAATATGGTGTTAGGCCCCTCAGCACACTAGGGATGATGTGGTCAGTATCACGCCGGCCGCCTTAACCTTCACAGATGTTGCTCTGGTACCCAAATCATGAGGCTGGGTCAACCCAGAAGCCATTAGCAGTCTAAAAAATCCCACCTTAACTGGGGATCAAACCATAGACCACCGAGCTTGAAAGCCAGTGCACTAACCACTGCGCTACCGTGGCTCCCTAATTTTTTTTGTTTTGTTATGGTAATGGTACAAAATTAATCACTAGTACAGAGCCAGGCATGTGAGTATGCTATTAGTAAACAAGAAGGCAATAAAGTTATCACATTTTTCTGATTTTACAAAATAACATGACTGCACATCATTTAAATCTGAAACTGTTGAGTCCCTGTGACAAAAGGCTATCCAACACTCCAATGAGAGCCTTCATTCAGTTATTTGGAGTAAAGTGCCAAAGCATATCTTCCATTCATGAAAGTGCTTGAAATTGTGCCTTCTAAGTGCTGTTGCTGAATTCAATCAAGGACCTGAGGCTGCTGCATTTTTCAAGTAAATCCTGGGGCTGAACACTAGAGAACAGGCTTGTCAACTGGCTGGAGCAAGAAAGTGAAAACTTTTTGTGTTGACCTTTAGAAAGGCAGAAAACTGTACTAAGAAAAGGAAAGAAATAAGGCAAAATCTAATTTAAAAAACCCAGACAGTAAGCTGCAAAGGAAGCTGGATATGCTACCAGTATATTCTAAATGACAGGAAAATAATTTTTAGGGTGTAATATTATATTTAGTTCTAGTCTAATTGCAGATAAAAATGTGATTTTCTCAAAATCTATTTTTCTCATCCTAATTTTCTTGTAAACTGCAAATTTCTGTATTAATTGACATAGATTTGGCACAACTATTGTCCATGACCTTTTACAACTTTTGTCAGATCGATTTTAGAAAATCGAAATAGAACAATAGAATACAATATGGCCACAGCTTCATGGCAACTAGTGGTGCTGTACCATCAAACTGTTCGTTTTGCATATCTAATATTAATATAGGTTAAGTATATGCATTTTCATTGAAATCCTGCGATTAACAACAAACATTGCATTTCACTGTAGCTCCACCCATTAAGGATGTATACTGTTAGTGATGAGAGAAAACAGATTTATATTGCAATAGACTGGACTCATAAAGAGATAATTTTGCATGTTTCAAGTGAGCTCTTTCAGAATTTATGAGGGGTCTATACTGGGCATTTGTTAATCTAAATTATAGCTTAATTATAGCTTAATTATATGTAGTTACTTAACCAAAGTTGATGACTTGTAACAAACAGTTTTTATCAGGCACTAAAGAATATTAAAACAAATCGTACAAATATAAATGTGTTTGAACAGCAAGGAATTCATTTGTGGGTGTTTTTTTATTATTATTATTTTACTGATCACATATTAAAGGTTAGGATTTTAAAAGAAAAACCTACAAATGTGAAAGGTGGTGGGGTAGTGCAGCTGCCTGTATAAGACATCTTTAAAGCCTTTATTACTTGACAATAAGGAACCAAGTTAGAACAGAAAAACACATTTACTTACTTAGGATGCATAGTACAGTTGACATTCAAAAATCCGGCCATCGATAATCCTGTTCCTTCAGATTTCCAGCGTGCATTTTTAAATTTACCGCGTTGGCGTGCCACTGTTTTCTGTAGAACTATTTTATTTAGTTGAACTAAAATTCTGTAGAACTGTTTTATTTAGTTGATGAACATTAACATTTCATTTGCTTTTCATTTAGTTTTTAATTTTCTTTCTTTAAAGGACTGTACAGGTAGTCATTTTCTGTTAAATATATACAGCATATATAACCATAAAAAATCCGGCATTTTAAAAAATCCGTCACTCTTCAGGTCCGGATTTTTTAATGTCAACTGTAACGCCAGATGGCGGAACAAGCAAGGACATTAACAACAGAATGAATAAAGCGAGAACAGCCTTTGCTAGTCTCAACAACATTTGGAAGTCTTCCCAGTATCTGACAGAGCTTCGAGACGGGTTGTTCATCTCGCTAGTGTGTTCAGAATATGTTATTGTAGGGAAGAGTTTCTTTCCCAATTTATGGATTATTTTTTCAAGATAAGATTCAAATGCCATGGATGAAGTTGGCTCATATTATGTATTGTGAATTGCGATGTATGCAATCTTTTCTCATTTGATGGATATTTATGAGAGTTGCTGTGTATGCAACCGTTTGATGGATATTTATTGCGGGGGATTTACTGTACTGAGAGTTGCTGTGTATGCAACCATTTGATGGATGTTTTTTCCTATGGATATTTATTGCATGGATTTATTGTACTGAGAGTTGCTGTATATGCAACCGTTTTGCCATGGATTATGCATACTGTTCTAACTTGTTATTTGCTGTGATCTGTCGTCCATGATGTCATCGTTACTGTGTCAAATAAACTGTGTATAAGTTAAAACTAGTTGGTCTATTCCTGACCTATGTTACTGTTGTGTGGGTGATACCAGAGACTTACATACACATTTATCGATACCCATGACATTCATCTATATTTATACATATTTACACACATGTCGGCCACATGTAAGCCCGACCAAGGCTGATCGTATTCATCAGCAATTGTATTAACATTGTCTAACCATGCCACCCTTACTCAGGGAATACACACAATAGTGCATAATAAAGAAAAAGTTTGCATGTTCTACAACGAACTTGGCGTGGCTATTTGCAGTGCAAATCTCATGAGACAACTATGATGTTTGGAGCCAGTGGGAAAGTTGTTAATGAAAACAGTGGAAGAAGTGACAAGTTATGACTTGGAGGAAAAAAAGTGAAAGAATTGACAAAATGAAGTATGCAAGAACAGCAAACACAAAGTTCTTAACAACATGCAAGGCACCTTTGGATAAGGGAAAGCTCATGAAAAACAATGTTCATAATCAAATCAACTGCATACTGGTATGCAGGAGATTTTTTAAAATGGTTGTTATCTGTGGAAACTGGGCCAGGAGCGGATTGCAGTAGTGGCCATGTGCTGGTAATAGAAAGAAAATAGTTTTATTCTTACTGAAGAAATTAAACAGCATCAAAAATATCGAGCTATAGTTAGCTACAATTAAATCAGAAAATAAAATGATTGAGAGGTCATCATTACCATTCATCTCCCTAAGGAGTATAGGCCTTCAACAAATTTAAGTCAAGCCTTCCTGTCCTATGCCATCTGTTCAGGGTCTTTCCATGTTTTCTTATCCATCTATGTCTGTCTCCATTTCCCCTTCTCCATGTTTTTTTTTTTTTTTTTGTTTCCCTCTACCTCTCTTATGTCCTAAAGGTAGCACCATTTTTCCTATGATGTTTTTCTTTGTTTCTATACCCTTCCAGCTTGTTACATTTAAATTACTTCAGAATTGCAATGCTGTTATGCACATCAACTGTTAAGACATAAAATTTGGCAGTGGCTGAACTAAATTCTTACCTGCTACATCATGTAAAAGAAGCTTTAGATAAACAAACTCATGGAGGAACAAACATTATTTTGAACAGGAAAATTATTTGAAGATCAGGTAGCAAGACTCAAAGTCATCAATATCAGGCTACATCAATTTTGTGGACAGTGAGAAATGATTTCAAGGTAAATTCTGCAGTCTTGATTATGTATACAAACATACTTCAAACACTTTGGTACATTTAACTGTCTCAAAATTGAACGTTGTGATAAAAGCATTGGTTGGTGGTGATTGTGAAAAACCTTTACATAACCTATGATTTTGTTTGCATGTCATCCAGGAATGTTGCTGGAATAATATCTCTAAAGATTCAGACATTAATTTCCAGACAGTTGAAAGCATGGACAGGACAAGATCAGGAGAGCAGAAAGTAAAACAGTCTAATATATGGAGAGATGAAGAAGGTAAGCATTTAAATAAGCTTCTTCTACATATTTTTTTATGCAGTGAAGCTTCTCAGTTGGGGCTGAATACTGGTGCTGTTTTTGTTGTGTTACTTCAAGATGCTTGCCTCCCCAAGGATCTATCTCATTATTCTTCTTCTGCGTTCAGTTTGTTGTCATGCTAGATCTGCAGGCCTGTCACCAGGATGAAGTCCACAGTCATTTCCAGGTCAGTGCGGCAGCCCCATAGCTTTTGCTTGAGCTCAGCACCCCCTGGCCAGGTCAGACATCATGGGTTGGGCAGATTTGGAGAATGTGTTAGGGGGTCTGGATTCCAGTTCCACAAGAACATTCATTTGTATGATATATCCTGAGGTGATAAAGGTGGTCTAGTAGTCTACAGTCCCCAGTTCTCAGGAGGAATATGATGGTCTGTTGGTGTCTGTTAAGTTGTTGGATTGGGTCATCTCTGCTGTATGTATCACCTTCCTCCTTCCACTGGTTTTTGTACTTGTTGTGGATCATTGTTTTAGCTTCTTGATAGGGCAATGGGTGGCTGAATTGTTCCATTTTACTACCATTTCTAGATAGCGCATAGGGGAGTAAGGGTTGCTATAGGTCTCACCAAAAAAAAATGAGAAATGCCTGCAACCAAGCCAACCGTACCTTCACGCGTGGTCCAATTATTGGATCTGGTGCTCCCTGTTTCTACCAGCATGGCTATGGCAAATGGCAAGTATCTGGCGCCAACAAACCAGATCCCAATAGTCTACTGGGATAAAACTCTAGACTATGGGGGAGGTAACTCTACAGAAACCTCTGGCAGAGCAAGTCCTCCATCAGATGCGGCCGATGCTGGGCCCACCGGCATGTGGACACGTCCCGATCCCCATCGAGACTTGCCCATGGAGCACACCCTGGCTCAGAAAGCAGACAAGGCCACTCTCTAAACCTCCAATGTCTTGCGGGCAGTGTTAGGATGTGCAAGAACATGGACAGGAAGACTCCACAACTTTCCCACCGAAGACATGCCCACGATGACCGCTGCTCCAATTGGCTGTGTGTGGTGTACCTGGAAACAGGGCCTCCCAGTACTGAGGCACAGCTAAGTCTCCAATGTCACTCAGTAGTGCAGCCACCTCACTGTACATTTGTATTGGACATGTGGTATAGCATACATACAAATATGAAGTGGCAGGGAAGCAAACCCGTAAAAACTGCTTGCTGAAATCGGATGTGTCGGGCCGAAAGAACGCAAACAATAATAACACAAATTGGCACAGCATCACAATTCCCCCCCCCCCCCCGGGTTCAGCATGTTGAGAACCCAGCATTGCACACTAAGCTTGGGGGAATTGCATGAGCGCCAGGCTTAATACTGGCTCTTGACTGGATGGCCGCATGCAGGAGATTTCTACATTGGGGAGATGGCAGGTGATGGGTACTGGAAAATGGCTCTGTGCAGGATGTGAGGATTCCTTGGGAGAGCCCAGAATCAGAGCACAGCATCGTGTAAGCTCTGCATAATTGGAGAGCCCCCCTGGATGATGGGGAATGCACAGTATGCCACCCCACCCATCCCCAACTGCTAACTTAAAGCTAGATGTGTGGCCCCCTGGATGCATGCCAGGCCAGGATAAAATGCCTGGGAAAGAGACTGGAGCTCAGAACTCCCAACTCAATATGTTGCGGGATGGCAGAAAAACCACGGGAAAGACTTAGGTCTATTTTGAAGATAATGCCAAGCACAACCATACTTTCACCACACGAGCTCAGACGCCGCCTCGGTAAACAAGGTCCGCACAGAGCAGTGACACCCCAGGCTGCTTGCGAAAAGTCTACTACTGGGAACATAAACATATTACAAACCAACATTGCAGGCATACAAAACAAGAAAGAAGAACTGCTCAAAACATTAAATGATAACAAGATCCATATTGCAGTACTCCAGGAAATCATTCCACCCAGAAAAACCCTTAACATCCCTGGATACACCCAGCCGCGGTAGCATAGTGGTTAGTGCACTGGCTTCCTAGCTCAGTGGTCTATGGTTCGATCCCCAGATGAGGTGGGATTTTTTAGGCCGCAAACAGCTCCTGGGTCGACCCAGCCCCAAATGGGTACCAACTCTGGGAGGGTTAAGGCGGGCAGCGTGATGCTGACCACATCACCCCTAGTGTGCCGATGGTCGAGTAAATATGGGCCTAACACCATATTCCCAATATGCCTCAATAGGGCGTGTAACGGGATCCTTTTATGACACTCATAAGAAATTACATTCAAGCAGATGTACAAAACATCCCCAACAGTGGTGACATAGACATGCAGCAAGTTCACTGCTGGTTCAGAGGAAACAAATACACCATCTATAATGTTTACTGCCCCCCAACATCTGCTGGAAACATCAATATCCAGTACACCACATATCAGAGAACTATAATAGCTGGAGACTTCAACGCCCATTCACCATCATGAGGATATAAAACATTCAGCCATTTCTGGACTCCAGAACTAGAAAAGGTTGTAAAAGAGCGCAGACAAGCCAGAAGAAAGGTGGAAAAAGAACCCACCAGAGCCAACACAATAATTTATAACAAGCTCACAGGACAGGTAAGATATCACATTAAGAAAGCAAAGAAAGAAGCTTGGACAAAAACATGTGAAAGTCTGGACTTAAAGAATGAAGGGCACAAAGCAAGGAAGCTCCTGCACTGTCTTGATGGAAAAGGAAAGAAGAGCAACCAAAACCGCTAAGAACTGGAGGAAACATCTTAACAAACAACAAGAAAAAGGCAGAAACGTTTAACAAATACTATGCAAATTTCAGCAAAACAAATTGCAGAAAACAGCTAGACAAAACAATTAAGAACATAACAAAAACAGAACAGAGAGCTGCCAACGCAAGCATTCCACTATTTGAAACTGAATACACTATCCAGGAAATGAACAGCGCACTACAAAAATTAAAGACCAAGAAAGCTCCAGGACCAGACAAAATTACCAATCAAATGATACCAAACCTAAGCCCAGTTGCAAAGTTAGTACTCTTAAACTTCATTAACAGAACATGGAAAGAAAGCACACTCCCTAAAGCTTGGATGACTGCAAATATCAAACCAATTCTAAAGAAAACAACAAGCCAGCTGAAGAGCCTGGAAGCTACAGACCAGTCTCACTGACCTCAGCAATTGGAAAACTTGCAGAGAAAATGGTTAATCACAGGCTCTATTGGTAGCTGGAAAGTAATAAAGTCATTAATAATATTCAGGCAGGCTTCAGAAAAGGTTGCAGAACAGATGACCAACTCTTTCATTTTGTGCAAATAACCTTAGATGCATTCCAAGAGGGTAAGCACACAACAGCTGTATTCATTGATCTGCAGCAAGCATACGACACAGTATGGAGACAGGGGCTCTTCGCCAAAATGACAAAAATGGGCATACATGGAAAAATGTATCTCTGGATTAAAGCCTTCCTAAGTAACAGAACAATACAAACAACAGTAGAAGGCACTAAATCCTCCCAGAAAACACTGGAGGAGGGATAGCCGCAAGGGTCAGCACTAAGTTGCACCCTCTTCCTTATCTTCATAAATGACCTTCCTCCCTACTTGAAGGTATCAAAAACACTGTTCGCAGATGACCTGCTCATTTTGACATTGAAAAATACAAAAAAATGGCACAAGCAAAACTAAACAGAGCACTAGCCACAATAGCTGTGTATTGCAGGCTCTGGAAACTAAAAATAAACACCCAGAAGACTGTATACACAACTTTCACCAGGAGCATCAAGGACAGCAAGATGGTATACCAACTAAAACTCGATGGACAACTGCTGTCCAGAGAAGAAAATCCAGCTTACTTAGGAGTGGAGCTTGACAGAGAGCTACTTCTCAATACCTTCACACACAAAATGAAAGATAAGGCTAGTAGATGATTGAATCTAGTTAAACATCTTGCAAGCACTAGCTGGGGAGCAGACAAAGGAAATCTTAGACAGCTGTACCTGGGATATGTCAGATCAGTCATGGATAACAACCTTTTGCTGCAGTTGGCAATGAGCAAAACCACACAAGCAGAGTTGGACAAAGTCCAAAACCAAGCTCTAAGGTTCATATGCAAAGGAATGAGAACCACACCAACAGCTGCCTGTGAATTTGAAGCAAACATAGAACCAATGGACCTACGGCATAAATGTGCTGTTCTGGAAGCCACAGAGTGCTACAGAAGAATGAGAAAAGACCACCCACACAGACAACTGGTTGAGAACTGGAAGCCCATTGGCAGACTAAAACAAAAATCACCATTGCATGTAGCAACAACTATAGCAGAACAACACCACCTCCCACAGACATGAGAAATAATCGAACAGTACCCAGTCATTTATCCTGGAAAGGAGTTAAAACTTCCAGTAATAAAAACCATGCTCATGGATAGCACACTGACAAGAGACACGAACCCAACAATACTTAAAACAGCTACTTTAGAGACTATAGATAGCTACCCTAGCACTGCAATACATGCGTACACAGATGGCTCAGCATTCAAGGCCACCATAAATGCTGGACTTGGAGCGTATGTGAAATACCCAAATGGCAACACACTAGAAATATACAAACCATGTGGAGAATTCTGTACCAACTACCAAGCAGAGATTACAGCAATAATCACCACACTCACAGCAATAGACAGCCAATTCAGACAAGAAGTCCATATGCCATCAGATATCATAATCTTCACTGATTCAAAACCAGCACTTCAGGCTTTAGAAGAATACCTCCAAACTGAAAATAAAGAAATAATGCAGCTGGCCAAAACAATTGACAGTCTGCTAACAAAATACGACATCAGAGTCACTCTCCAGTGGATACCAGGACACACAGACATACCAGGCAACGATAAAGCAGACAGACTAGCAAAATAGGAGCAAGCATGGTCCAAACAAACACTCCAGCAAACATGCAGACAGCTAAACGAATACTCCAAAACAACTTCAAAGAGGAATGGCTGAACCGATGGGCAAAAGGGTCTACTGGACGTGCCTTGTATAAAGAAATGGCCCATCCTAACAAAAATGACAACATTAACAACTTACGATGTAAGGAGCAGAACACAATCTTCCAACTAAGAACAGAACACACCAGACTCAACAAGCACTTAAACAAATTAAACCCCACACATGAGCCTAATTGCCGCAAATGTACTCATCCATATGAGACAGTTCAGCATGTGCTGCTCACTTGCCCAGGACTCTCCACAGAAAGATGACAGATATTGCCTTGCTCCCCAACAATCACAAACACTCTATACAGCACCACTCAACAGCTACAGAACACATGCAGGTTCTTCGGCTTGGCATTGCCTGCTAAAGAGCGACTAGCTCAGCAGCCCTAGTTAATCAACAACAACAAATAGATAGCGCATCTGCTCTCTCGTTTCCAGTGATTCCACAGTGGGAGGGTAACCACTGAAGGGCAGTGGTTCATGACCTTTGGATAATGTTAAGCTCAGATTTGATCTCATGCGTCATGTTTTTATTTCTGGTGTTCTGTATTGATTCCAGTAATGATCTACAGTCAGTGAAGATTACTATCATATCTGGTTGCTGTTGTTCTGATCTGGTGAAGATTTTCAGAGCTTGTAGTAGTGCCATAGCTTATGCCCTGAAAGTGGAGAAGATCTTTTCAGTTGGGAAGGCCTTTCGGATGATCTTCCCATTTATGAATCTTATAAAAATGCCTCCTCTGCCATTCCTTACTATCTCCTTCTGAATCATTTCTGTAACACAGTTTTCTTCTGTTTTGATGTTATCTTTAAAAGGTAGGTTCATGATGGGAATTCTGAACCAGTAGTTAATTTATTGGAAGAGTTTACAAAGATATCATTGTAAATCAAGCATTACAAATTGCCACTGACTTCTTTGATGCACTTGTCTGTAATCTAGCATCACCTTAGGTAAAATGGAAATAGTAGCATGTTCAACAAGACATCACCTACATGCCACCAGTCTAGCTGTTGTCTGGAGGATAGTGCTACACCTATATTACAACTGTTAGTAAAACAGTGTTTCATAAACTTATAATATAAATGAAGGATTGTACCTTCTTTGCTGTTTTAGAAGCATAGGGCCACCAGATCATTTGCGGTGATTAATTCTGAAGTGGGTTGTTTTACATTAGTGTTTTCCAAACTTTCACTGCCACCTTGGCTCCCAGAGCACATTCCTGGTGCCCCCTCAATTCCCCTGCATTATGTTAAGAATATAAATAGCAGCGATGGTTATACACTTTACTCTGTTGAAACTTTCATACATGAGTGCTTGCATAGAATAGGATTGAAGCTATATGATTGTTTATAAACGTATCATGTTTTAAATCAATCCCAGCCCTTATATAAGTATATATTTACACACCAAATAGTTACAGAAACAGCAAAAGCAGTTGAAAGGTTTGATCGGGGGGGGAGGGGGGGGGGGGGGCGGGGGGGGGGGAGGGAGGGGGGGGGGGGGGGGGGGGGGGGGGGGGGGGGGGGGGTGGGGTTCATACAAAAGGACCAGATGCAATAGTGGTGGTTCCATGTTTCATAAGGAGCATAAAAGAAAGTGGATGAATGTGTGTGTGTATATATGTATGTATAGAGATAGATGGATGGATGGCGTGGCTTGGGATGGGATGGGATAGGGAGGGCTGTTCCTGTATGTTTGTTTTTTATGTTCTTTATACCTGTAAATGTACCTTGATCTTTCATCACTAAATTTGGCTAAGTTACTACTTGTGATTTTATGCTTAATGCTACAAAGTTATATTTTAGCAAAAAGTTTTAGTTGTGAATTATTGACACATTAACTACCGCGAGCCGGTGAGACCAGCTTTTGAAATCCTATCATTTAGACCGTGATCTGCTCAGAGTATTGATCTAATTTTAGTAATAAAACGAATGAAATATGTACTGAAACATTTTCTGATCTGGTTCAAGATTTTAAGTTGCCACTGGAAAACACATTCCCAAAGCATGGTTGTTGTAGAACACTGGAAAATTGATATTATGTTCATATTTTTCAGCGTAATGGGTTAGTTACCAAATCGTGTAAAACTGTTTACCGTGGCAACTAGTGATAGGACCACAAAAAATGCTTGTACATCTCGTCTAATGGCTGAATAGGCTAGAAACTTGTTTCAACAATTGACTGATAGATCTAGTGACAAGGACAAGAGTGGTGTGCACATTGATTGAAATAGTGATTTTGATAGAGATGGGGCGCAAGCAGTTATAATTGTGAAAATATTGCAAGTCCTCGGCCATCGGAGGTCCATTAAATAGCAACAGCCTCTATTAGAGTTACAAATGGTACTTATTGTAATAGTACATTCTTTAAAATTATGTGTAATTCATAAAAATCTGTAAACAATTACGAAAACCACAGCTCACTTTGTGCAAACACCTACAGGATGAAAATGGGAAAACAATGTAATTCGGCCACAGTGTGTTTTTCAATTCGGTATTTAATGTGTGAAACGTATTTACCTTATATTCCAATTATCTAGCATTGAACTTAATTTGTACTGGCAAGGGAAATAATCTAACTTGTAGTTATCAGATTCAAAGACTGAGTAATAAAACTAATTAATATGTTATTTGATTATCAACAACACTTTTCTTCTTTTTTTTTTTCTTTTTTTTAACAACACGATTATAATATTCATAATCATTTAAGGACTGTTTAGAGGGTAGTAATTTATAAATAAAAAAATAATATGTGTTATTACTCATTTCTGACATCCAAAGGATGTAACCAAATGATAAAAATATTAATGAATATATGTGATTAGCAATGACATTTTAAAAAAACATTTGCAATACTATTAAATATTATTAATATATATATATATATATATATATATATATATATATATATATATATATATATATATATATATATATATATATATATATATATATATATATATATATCACCATACGAATTGCAGCACATCCAAAGAACATTTCCATCATACAGGTATATGCCCCCCACTACTGACTATGAGGATGATGCAGTTGATACATTTTATGAAAATCTGAATGAAACAGTTAAGAAAATTCCAAAAAAAGATCTCATCGTGCTCTGTGATTGAAATGCTAAAATAGGACCAGATGCATAATGTCATTGGGCTGGCGCAGGGGGGAAATTTGGGACAGGACAAACCAATGATCGAGGACTAAGGCAACTAGAATTTGCCACCAGCTATAAACTAATCCTTGCAAATACACTATTTCCACATAAGTTTTCAAGAAGAACAACGAGGCATGCCCCGGAAACTGAGATATATAGCCAAATTGACTTTATTCTTGTATCCAAAAGATTCCAGTATTAATAAAGCCAAGACTAGGACTTTTCCTGGCGCCGGCATTGGTATTGATCACGACATGGTATTGATTACACTAAAGCTTAAACTCAAAAAGAATTATAATCAAAACAGATGTTCTCAATTAAGATTCAATTTAGACAAACTGAAAGATCCAGAAATTGCAGGAATCTTTGAGGCAACTGTTGGAGAAAAATTTGTTGGAGGATGATATCAACTCAATCACAGAGATCATGAAAGACGTGCTCATTGAATCAGCAACAGAAATACTTGGTAAAAGAACAAAAATAAACAAACCATGGATTACAGATGACATTCTGAAGTTATGTGATACACGGTGGGAAATGGAAAAGATTAAGAAAGAGGTTCCTGAAGCAGCATGGCAATACAGTATCGTGAATAAAAATATTAGAAAGTAAATGAAATAGACCAAAGAAAAATAGCTAGCTGATCAATGGAAATCCATTAATACAGGGCTAATAAAAGGTAACAGCAAGGCAGCTTTCGACACATTAAGAAGACTATCAAAACCCCCAACAGCCCAGGGTAACTGTCATAGAAGATAGCAATGGGGCTATGCTCAATGAAAAAACAGAGGAAATGAGAAAGTGGACATAATATGGTAAGGATATAAAGAATTATATAACTAAACTCAACCCTGATATGGCATATTAAACAATATTAAGTGTGAAAACAGGGTACTCGGAAATGCAGCAATTTTACGGGAAGAAGTGGAAGAGGCTATATGTTTGATGAAAGGAGGGAAGTCATCGGGTGTGGATAATATCCCAGCAGAGCTCTTGAAATATGGAGGACCAATATAGTAAAAATCATGACAACAATTTGCCAGAAGATATGGAGTTTAAAAAAATGGCCAAATGAGTGGACGCAGTCATTAGTAATACCGCTTCCAAAGAAAGGAAATCTAAAAATGTGCAAGAATCACAGAACCATTAGCCTTATTAGTCATCCAAGTAAAGTAATGCTAAGGATACTTTTGAACAGAATAAAACAGAAATCAGAAGAAATCTTGTCCAAGGAACAGGCTGGCTTTAGACTAAAAAGAAGTACCTCAGAACATATCTTCAATATTAGATTACTGATCAAAAAACAGCTCCAGTATCAACGCGATTTATACCATAACTTCATCGATTTCACAAAAGCCTTCGATTGAGTCTGGCATGAAGGCTTATGGCAAATAATGAGAAAATTCAATTTTGATACCAACATCATAGATATCATTGAAGCACTATACTAGGATGCAAGCAGTGCTGTTTTTGCAAGCAATGGCATTGGATAATTTTTCAAAACAACTGTAGGAGTTCGTCAGGGATGTATCCTGTCCCCAGTGCTTTTTAATATATATCTAGAACATATTATCCAGGAGGCTCTCTATGATTATAAACCAACCATATCGATTGGAGGTCGACCTCTTTGCAATCTACGTTTTGCTGATGATATTGATCTTATAGCTGGAACCGAATCAGAACTTCAAGACCTTAGGTGAATAGCCATAAGAAACATGTTCCAACCAACATTCCGTTAAATAGGAAAAATTTAGCAGAAGTGAACACCTTTAAATATCTGGGGTCCACTATATGTAGTGATGGAAAAGCAATAAAGAAATCAAGACGACTTGAGATGGCCTCAGCTGCCATGACAAGGCTGAATGTGATCTAGAAAAGTAACATCAGTTTTCCTGTGAAGATCAAATTATACAAATCACTTGTATTATCTATTCTCTTGTATGGGTTTGAGGGCTGGACACTCACTGCAGATACAGAGCAAAGGATTCAGGCTTTCGAGTATAAATGCTATAGAAAAATGTTGCACATTTGCTACAAAGAGCACAAAACAAATGTCTATGTTAGAGAGAAAATAAACACGTATGCAAGCCACCAAGAACCATTTTTGTCAGTAGTGAAACATTGAAAGCTTGCGTGGTTTGGGCATGTAACTCGTCATGACGCCTTTTCAAAAATGATCCTCCAGGGAACAGTCGAAGGTAAACAGAGAAGAGGAAGGCAAAGAAAATCCTGAGCTGATAACATAAAAGAATGGGCAGGGCATGGTTTTTCCACACTTGTATGCATTGCTGAGGATAGAGAGCAGTGGAGGACCATGTCTGCTGATGCTTCCATCATGGCACCTCTGTGACACGTTACGGGTTGAGATGATGATGATTATTAATGTATACTTTTAGGTTTAATATTACACAGTGTACCATGAACTATTCAAATATCACACAGAAACAAATAATTCTTCTTAAACAATCATACAGTTGCATAACTTTTAATTGATGCCTATTGTAAACATACAGAATTATAATTTTATGTGCATATCATAATTGTCTGAAGTTTTTATTATTATTTTTTATTCAATGAATTTCAGGTGACCATTTCTATAACCAGTGCTCCCGTCCATACTCTAGTGTTGACATTCCAGATTTGAATATTATGAACAATTTAATAAAAAGTGAACCAATGCAGAATGCTGCATTCATTGAAGTGGTGCCAGAATTTGCAAAATACACTGTGAGTGAAATGAAAGCAGATGTAAGTACTGCAGCTGCAACACTAAATACAGACATTAACATTGAATCAAGATTGAAAGAGGTACAATCACTGAATGTCACAGACTCTAGCATAATGACTGTAGACATGAATCTGACTACTGAGATTTATACTGCAGTTTTACAAAATGAAAACTGTAGCAGGGAATCAACAATAGTATATGAGGATTGTACTCTCAACATTGGAAGTAGTGAAGGTTTTAAGTTATGTGGCAGAGTACAATCAGATGAAATAACAATAGGCACAAAAGAGAAACTTTTCAGCTGTGATGTTTGTGAAGTACAGTTTGGCAAAAAAGGTGACCATAGTGAACATGAACTTTCACATATGAGAGAAAAGTGTTATATAAGTAATGTTGGTAATGTAGAATTACCTACAAAATCAACTCTGTGTCAACAAGAAAAAATACACACAGTACAAAAGCATTATAAATATGATTTCTGTGGTCCAGATGTTGCTGACTTTGGAGCAGAATTTTCCCAAAGTGATCACAAGGTGACACATACAGGAGGA
This sequence comes from Oreohelix idahoensis, assembly GCA_024509875.1. Classification (NCBI taxonomy): domain Eukaryota; kingdom Metazoa; phylum Mollusca; class Gastropoda; order Stylommatophora; family Oreohelicidae; genus Oreohelix; species Oreohelix idahoensis. Next base: position 311,912 of record JAMPIV010002565.1, on the reverse strand, counting down.
AAATCTTACACGTGTGATGAGCTTACAGGACGAAAACTTTATTTAAAAAGGTACAAAAGTCAGCATACACAAGAAAAATCTTATAAATGTAATGATTGTGGAGTCAAATTTTCTCAAAATGATCTTTTGAAGAGTCACAAAAGGACACACACAGGAGAAAAACCTTATAAGTGTGATGTTTGTGGAGTAGAATTTTCTAATATTAGCAATTTAAAGATACACAAAAGGACACACACAGGAGAGAAACCTTATAAGTGTGATGTTTGTGGAGTAGAATTTTCTCAAATTGGTAATTTAAAGAGTCACAAAAGAATACACACAGGAGAGAAACCTTATAAGTGTGATGTTTGTGGAGTAGAATTTTCTCAAAATGGGAATTTAAAGAGTCACAAAAGGACACACAAAGGAGAGAAACCTTATAAGTGTAATGTTTGTGGAGCAAAATTTTCTGATAGTGGTTATTTAAAATGTCACAAAAGGACACACACAGGAGAGAAAAAGTGTGATGTTTGTGGAGCAGAATTTTCTCAAATTGGTGCTTTAAAGAGTCACAAAAGGATACACACAGGAGAGAAACCTTATAAGTGTGATGTTTGTGGAGAAGTGTTTTCTCAAATTGGTGCTTTAAAGAGTCACTTAAGTATACACACTGGAGAGAAACCTTATAAGTGTGATGTTTGTGGAGTACAATTTTCTCAAACTTGTAATTTAAAGAGGCACAAAAGGACACACACAGGAGAGAAACCTTATAAGTGTGATGTTTGTGGAGCAGAATTTTCTGAAAATTGTCATTTAAAGTGTCACAAAAGGACACACACAGGAGAGAAACCTTATAAGTGTGATGTTTGTGGAGTAGAATTTTCTCAAATTGGTAATTTAAAGAGTCACAAAAGGACACACACAGGAGAGAAACCTTATAAGTGTGATGTTTGTGGAGTAGAATTTTCTCAGAATGGTAATTTAAAGAGTCACAAAATAAGTCACACAGGAGAGAAACCTTATAAGTGTGATGTTTGTGGAGTAGAATTTTCTGAAAATTGTCATTTAAAGTGTCACAAAAGGGCACAGGAGAGAAACCTTATATGTGTGATGTTTGTGGAGCAGAATTTTCTGATAGTAGTTATTTAAAATGTCACAAAAGGACTCACACAGGAGAGAAACCTTATAAGTGTGATGTTTGTGGAGCAGAATTTTATCATAGTAAAGATTTAAAGAGTCACAAAAGGGCACACACTGGAGAGAAACCTTATATGTGTGAAGTTTGTGGAGCAGAATTTTCTCATAGTACAGATTTAAAGAGTCACAAAAGGACACACACAGGAGAGAAACCTTATAAGTGTGATGTTTGTGGAGCAGAATTTTCTCATTATAGTACTTTAAAGAGTCACAAAAGGACACATACAGGAGAGAAACCTTATATGTGTGATGTTTGTGGAGCAGAATTTTCTCATAATGTTTCTTTAAAGAGTCACAAAATGACACACACAGGAAAGAAACCTTATATGTGTGATGTTTGTGGAGCAGAATTTTCTCATCATTGTGGTTTAAAGTATCACAAAAGGACACACACTGGAGAGAAACCTTATAAGTGTGATGTTTGTGGAGTAGAATTCTCTCTAAATGGTAATTTAAAGACTCACAAAAGGACACACACAGGAGAGAAACCTTATATGTGTGATGTTTGTGGAGCAGAATTTTCTCATAATGCTTCTTTAAAGAGTCACAAAAGTACACACACAGGAGAGAAACCATATGTGTGTGGTGTGAGATTTGTTTAGGGCAGTACTCTAAGAAGGCATACAGGGGAAAAGCCATATAGTTGTGATCTTTGTGGTGATGCGTTTTCTCAGCCTTCTCAGATAAAGAGACACGTGTTGAAACACATTGGAGAGAAAATGAATAAGTGTGGGTTTTCTACCATTCCGAAACTTGTTGAATTGAAGTCATGATCCAGACCTAAAGGTCTTTTATATTTGGACATGTGCCCTAATATAACCGGCTAGGTTATAACCTCGCTAAAACGAGGCAAAATTTTTTTTTTTAAATGAGCTTCAGTTTCTCCATCTTATCTTGCATTTAAAGGATTGTCACATAGGGGTCCCAAGCTAGGAGTAAGAAGTGTGTGCCATCCAAGGGGCCTGTCCAACTATGCAGAGCTAAAATACTGGGCTCTAACCAAGGAATTGTCACGTCCTGCATAGAGCCACTTCTCAGCTTCCCCTGCCTATCAGTGGGTCCATAGTGAGATCCTCCTACATGCAGTCAACCAGGTCAAAGCTAAAGAATCATGTCTGGGGTTCAAGTGACTTCTCCAAGCTTAGTGTGCAATGCTGGGTTCTCAACAAGTTTCACCACAGAGGGAGTCCCTGGAAGTGTGTGGATGATTTCAAGAGTCAGTGAGGGTGTAATTAGCTTCACAGAGGTTCACTTCCACATATGTATATTTAGGTACTCCAAACCACCCATATTTGCCGCTTATGGCACAAAATTCTCATTTTGTCTATAACTTCAACCAAGTATTGCAACTTTATTTCATATAGCATTGAAATAAAACTAGTATCACCAGAAAGCTTGTTTTCTTATTATTTACATGGGTGCAAACATAGTTTGAAATATTATAAATGAGTTTGTCTTTTAAGGGTTTAAAAAGTATGCACAAACAGGTTTCGTGTGGTCCTGACAAAGGAGAAGTAGGGTTACCCTTTTCAAATCACAAGTGATGCGTTTCAAATGAAATCAGCCTGCAGATATGATAAGAAACTCTATACAGAGCGATACAACAGGAGACAATCTGATCATCAGGAGAGGAAGTCCACCCCGTCAAACAAGTGTTTCGGCCCTTTATTCTTGTTACGTGTCGTTTCTATCATGAATGTTAATATTATATATATCAGGATGGTTCCAGTGGCCAAGATGACTTCTAGGGTAGTAAATCCCTCGAGACAACATAATCAGCCCACACTCCTCTAAATGATTGAGTCACAACAAGCAAAGTAGACGGTATACACTTTATTTTGGACAGCACGTATCTCCACAAATCAAAAATACCAGCCAGCATAGAAATGGCAGATATTGGACAGTCAGTCCATGTCAGTAAGGCTGTCCTTTTCTCAATAAGCTTTATTCACATCAATACTCGACACTGAGCAATTATACTTCTATTCCATACAGATAACAGAACTCCATTTTTAAACACTTTAACAAGCAGGAGCCCAAACACGTACGTCCACTCACCATGACACACAGTCCTCTGCCCCCCCACTTCTCTCCCTCTAGTATCACAAGAGCCAGCCAAGCATATCAGCTTAATGACACTCACCCGTCATTATCAGTGACTGTCGTAGATTTATAAAGATAGGTCAGAAGATATTTATGGTCCCGCCTGAGCAGAGGTGATAGTGGTAAATAATTGAGGTTAAAGGTATAAGAAATAGATTTCACAAGTGAATAGCTTAAGTGTAGAATCCGTCTCTGGATTGAGAAGATACTCTAGTCCAGCCTATCTTTACGACTAATTTATTATAAGACCATCCTACTCTTTATACATGTAACATATACGTTTAACCACACACACACACAAATATGTGACTAGAAGACACACAACCATGAAAAACTGATTATTGGGTATGGGCCTGACCAACACACAAAGTTTAGTTAGTTTGTTGTTTATTATCATTTAAACTTCACAACATCGAATATCTTGCTTACTTAGTCATTCCCCTTCTACCGTGAGGTGTAGAGGTTTGGAAGAGAGAGCGCCAGACTATTCTATCAGCTGTCTTCTTCCTGGCCTGGTTCCTTTCTAGTCCTTGGTCTTTCAAAGATTGTCTAATGTTGTCCTCCCAGCGGACTCTGGGTCGTCTTGGAGGTCTGGATCCCTGGCTCTTTGTTTCCCATGCTTGTCGTGGTAGCCGATCTTCTCCCATTCTGCAGACATTGCCGAACCATCTTAGTTGGGACTGTTCTATTTGGGTCTGCAGCGGGTGGGATTTTAGGCCTTGACATATCGTCTGGTTGCGGGCCATGTTTCTTGTTACTTCAACCACCTTCCTCAGATACCTCATTTCTGAGGTTTGGATCTGGCTTTTGTGGGTTGTAGTCATTGCCCATGACTCGCATCCATATGTCAAGACTGGGACATAGGTGGAGCGGTATACAGCCATCTTTGTTTTCTTACCAACCTCTTTCTTGCTGAGGAATCCTCGATTTATGGCCTGAAAAAGTCTCCCAGCCGCTGCTTTTCGAGTGGCCAACTTTGATGCCTCCCTTTCGGTCTATAATAGCTCCGAGATATTTAAAGTGTTCGACCTGCTCCAGGACCTGTTCTCCCAACTTAATCTGATGTTTTCTTTCTTCTCGTGATATCACCATGGATTTTGTTTTAGAGCTGCTTATGACCATCACTCTCTTCTCCAGCTCTTCCTTCCAGATTTGCAGGTTGGATTGGAGATGTGTCTCTGATTTAGCAATCAGGACAACATCATCAGCAAATGCTAGCTCTGAAATACAGACCTGTCTCATCTTCCAGTACCCCACTGAATACTTTCTTGTTATCTCCTTACATGCCTTGATGACATCGTCCATGAGGAATATGAAAAGATAAGGTGACAGGATATCGCCTTGTCTTACACCAGTGGTGGTCCTGAACTCTTCTGACTTATAGCTTGCTGTCCTCACATAATTTCTGCAAGACTTGTAGAAGCTCTGTATAGCATGAATCAGAGGTGCTGGAATGTTCTTCCTTGCCAAACAGTCCAAACGTTTGCTCCAGGGGACCCTGTCAAATGCCTCTTCCAGATCTATGAAACAAAGATGGATCTCACTCTTGTACTCAAGGGCCTTTTCACTCAGCTGCCTGAATGTGAAGATTAGGTCTTGAGTACTTCGGTTTGCTCGGAATCTGCACTGGGCTTCATCCAATTGTGGCTTTGCTAGGCATTGGAGTCTCTGCTCTAGGATTCTAGAGTAGATTTTACCAGCGGTATAGCTTCGGCCCACATAGTGCATGCGTCGACTAAGGCCAGGATAAACCTGTTCCTTCTTTTAGTCCTTTCTATGCGTCCTATAATATCGACTGCAACCCGTTCAAATGGTGTCCCCACTATTGGCATTTCTCCCATGGGAACTAGGGGTGTCCAATGCGTGGGTGCCACACGTTGGCACTTGGCGCATGTACTGCGTCGGTACTAGGAGCTGATTATATCCCTGTTCAGTGTCGCCCGATCTACGATACAGTACTCCATCCTTAGAAAAGATGTCTCCGTTGTGTCAGGGGTCCTTGGCCATGGGCAGTTTCCTAAAGAAGGGCTCCAAGGTAGGATCCTTTTGTTACACCTCTTTTAGTTCCATAGGTAACATGTTAAGCGCAGGCTCCCGTTCCCTCTTGGTTTGCCCTCTTGTGGTTACTGCTGCCACAGTCAGCTCTTTCGGTCTCCCTATAAACACATATCTACAACCAAGTATGACTGGGTAGATTGGATCATCCATTATAGCCGCTTTGATAACACCTCTGACGAAATCAGAGTGTATCTCCACCAGTGCGATGGGAAGCATTATGGGTGCATCTCCTTTGAAAACTCCACATAATTTGACGGTTTCTTCTGTCTCTTGACCAGGTTTGACCAAATGCCTTGCAGAATACAATCAAAAGACAAACCTGTATCAAACAGACAATAAGTTGAAGTCCCGTTCAATAAAACAGTTCCTCGCGTCGAGGGCCTCTCACCCTCAGGTTGAGAACCACTGACATTTCTCCTCCTTTGCAAGTCAAATATCCCTTCAGACGAGAAGAGAACTGGTGAAATGACTCAGTTCCTTCCTCTCTGCTGTTTCGGAACAGTTACAAAAATTTGTGAGCGTTCATTTCGAAACGCTCTAGTAAAGCTTTCTTCGGCATGTCATAGTTGTCTTGATGGCTGCTTCCCAGTTTCGTGTATGCATCATACACAGTGCCTTTTAAAGCCTGGGAAAGCTTCAAACACCATCTCGAACTTTCTAAACCATACAGTGTGGCCATTCTCTCAAATTTCTCTAGATACATGTCAATTTTCTCATTGGGGCTTGGGACGGATTCTAGGGCAAAGGACATTGCTGCTAGTTGAGGAGATTGAGTACTGGACTGGTCAGTTAAGAGTGATTGAGGTGAAGATGGCTCTCCGTTATTGGAGTTCGACGATGCACCGTGACTTTGGATCTCTAGAGTTTTAAGTGCCAGTTCATGCTGACGTCGTTGCTCATTCTCTCGTTCGTTCGCCCTGTGATCTTCCATTTCTGCCTCAATTCTCTTCTTCTCCAATTGACGCTCTTCTCTTGCTCTCTGCCTAGCTGCCTCTGCTTTTTCTTTCTATCTTCTGCTTCCTTCTTCTCCAAATCATAGCTGTCGAGTTCTTCGTTGACAAAAGCTATCACTTCTTCTCCTTGTAATTCGGTTTCCCTTGCTTCCTCTCTTAGCATTACTCTAAGTTTTGCACGTTCAGCCATGGCAAATAACTGACTGCAACTTACCCGAGAAATTAAGAAGAAAAGAATACACCACTTCCTAACCAATTACGAGAAAATAAATAAAAATGTCTCAGATTTTACTGTGATACCTCCTCCTTGTTATCAGTTATCTAAATCTATCGCTGCTGTTACCTGGCAAAAGCTCCTAACACACAGACGACTTGAACCATAAAAATGGTAGATCAGGCTAACAACAGAAAAACTACTATTAATACGGTGGTGGGGGGGGGGGGGGGGAATTGTATATAAGAGTATAAAAATTTAAAAAGAGAAAAAAAACGTTTTCCTTTTTACAAATCCACCAAAAACTCGTTTACACCTGAAGTCAGTTTAAGAGTTAGGGAAGGCTATTAACTTGGCGATAGCCAGAATGCTCTCCCTTTGCTAAGCTCACACTCCACTGCTCCCAAAAATATTTTGTGATTGATAAACAATCACGCATACCACCTTTTTTCTTGTACCAAATAATTGTATCACATATCTCCAACAAAGATCACCAATCAAAATCAAACTATATGTAAATTCTAAAATAGATGTGAAAAGAACAAATTCTAATTTGTGTGGTCAGAAAAAAAAATAGGAAACGTTGTCTAGGGGATAATTATTTAATAATCCTTAACGCACAAACAAACCGCACAGCACACTATCTAGATGAAAATTAAGAATCAATATCAGACGTTAGTCAATTATCTAGACTCAGACTTAGATCAAATCCTCGAGACGAGCCAACATTCTGTCGTAGATTTATAAAGATAGGTCAGAAGATATTTATGGTCCCGCCTGAGCAGAGGTGATAGTGGTAAATAATTGAGGTTAAAGGTATAAGAAATAGATTTCACAAGTGAATATCTTAAGTGTAGAATCCGTCTCTGGATTGAGAAGATACTCTAGTCCAGCCTATCTTTACGACTAATTTATTATAAGACCATCCTACTCTTTATACATGTAACATATGTTTAACCACACACACACACAAATATGTGACTACAAGACACACAACCATAAAAAACTGATTATTGGGTATGGGCCTGACCAACACACAAAGTTTAGTTTGTTGTTTATTATCATTTAAACTTCACAACATCGAATATCAAAGAACCAAATACATCAAAATTATGTATAGAGAATTAACAGAATGCCTATGCCCTCCCCTTGGTGAGATGATAAGAACCCAACCAAGTTAATAACCCCAAAGGTTAGCAATAGGTTACTTTACTTAGGCAGTAAAGTGAGCAAAATTCCTAATACATGCTATCCCGTAAAGTAAACAATTGTTAAAGCCAAATAAGATAGTTTGGTACAAAATGCATTAACAAAAAAATATTCAATCTCTCTCTCGTGCGTGGCCATGTTCTCTCTTCCCTTACCTAATCTGGTGTCATTTCCAGCCATGCATAATTATCCTGGATATAGTTATCGATATTGGTAATGTCAGTTTTTAGTGGCAAACTTGGCCCCAGTCCAGTCTTAACAGTAACTTTATAAAGGTGGACGCCAAGTTTGGTGAGGTAATCCTGAATCGATATTGTCACTTTGACTAGTTAATGCTAGAAAAATCGAGATACGTGTTCACCACAAGGAATGGAAGATGAATAGTTCTGGTATTTGGACACAGCTAGACTAGTTGCCACAAATTGTTACTGATGTTAGTATGCGATTGATTAGATAGATCCTACCGGCTAACTCTGGTGGGTGCCAATTCTGAAATATATAACACATAAGGAAGGGAAACCCGAGGCCTGTAAACAGTAAATAAATATTAGACAAATATAAAGGTATGTTTTCAGGCACTCATAAGAAATAAAGAAGTAGAACACTAGACAACAGAAAAACAACATATGTGAGTGGCTTACCCAGGATTCGAACCCCAGACCTTCCATGCGACAACAACGCCTAGCAATGCACGCGAATCACACTATCCTGCCAGCCATCTAGGCATCACCAAAAAATGATGCTTAGGATAGTGTGATTCACTTGCATAGTTAGGCGGTGTAGTCGCACGAAAGGTCTGGGGTTTGAATCCTGGGTAAGCCACTCACATCTGTTGTTTTTCTGTTGTCTAGTGTTCTACTTTATTTCTTACGAGTGCCTGAAAACATACCTTTATATTTGTCTAATATTTATTTACGATTCTGAAATAGCGTAATTCATCTGGATAAATATCCTCTTGGAATAAAACGACTATCAGAAGTCAGGAGAACAGTTATTGTTATTTTACCACAATCGGCTGATAAAATGCAAGAAAATATATCTGGGTATTTGGTCAGTCCCCGTTAAAATTTTACTTATTACAATGTTCGTTCATCTCTGTGGCCCATCCTGTTTACAACTGAAACTTGGAGACTCGTCAGCTAACAGAAGACAACTTTACTTTCACTACGTAAAAAATCGAGATACAGCTTAAGATACGGCCAAATTAAAAAAACGCTGGTCGCCGTTAAACTAGTTGCCTAAAGGATATAAAAACATTATGAAACACTTACTGATAATAATATCTACATATATATATACACACACGGAGGGGGCGAGACATCTCTCATCTTCTCCGTCATCCCTGATTAAGTTAAAAGGCGCACGTTATGTCTCGCCTATCCTGTCTGGTCAGTTATTATTTAATCTTTAACCAATATCGCGATTATACAAATATCGCTTGTCGTTACTAGTGAATTGTATTCCGTCAATTATCATTTGCCTAGTGTATTTATAAGTCAACTAAACCAACTCCTTCTGGGTGATAGCGAGTGATTAAATTTACATTACGACTGAAACATCGGGAATAAAAATAGCTATGCGTTATTTAATTCGCTAGTCTTAACACCTAGAAAATCCCAGGGAATTATAATAGTAAACTTAACACATCAAATCACGCCAATGCTGATTTTATTACCACAATCAGAAATGTAACAATCTCCACGAAATGCTAATAGCACACTTTCACAATGGCTTTAGAATAACGAACTAGATTATCTAAAAAAATCTGAGCAACAACTGATAATGGTTAGAGGGAAATGCGGTTTATATAGTATCATCGTATTTTGTTCTCAGAAGGCTGTTACTTTTCACACTTCTCGTGTGTAGCAAAAATTTAGGAAACTGATTCCCCCGATCAAGGGTCCTCGTTCACTTTTGTCGGCCGCTGCTAACGGCAACAGAGATTAGTCTATGTAGCGGGCTCCTGCCTGCAAATTTCCTTGTTTCACGAGATCAAAGAGATACCTTTTCCTAAATGTATGGACATCACAGGATTTGCTCCCCTTCATAGAAAAACTTCAAAAGATGTTACCTCCCACGTGTTCTGCACGTACTATCTGCCAGTTATCATAATATTGACAAATCAGCTCACGTGAGAAACTCAGGTAAGCAAACGTGATTTGCTCCCCTGAATAAATGACAGTTTGCGGAGTTTGTAAACAAGCTCGCAAGCTCATCTGGTAAGGTCAAGTAGACAGAAAGAGGCGTGGATTAAGATGTGAGTCAGACAGTCAGAAATTGTGTGGTTTTGCTTTAGCAAATAGTAGGCATTAAATGGGAAAGCAAAGGCTGACAGATTATGGTATCATTATTTACATTTCTATGTCACAGTACGTCCGGGCTTTGAAGATGTGAAACCCTTTCATATCTCATTTATGGAAATAGAGGTACTGTCATCCACCATGTCGGAGTGATTGTTATCTTCCATTTCATCATCCTCCTCCATGCTCCAATTCCGACTCATAAAATCCGCTCTTACATTCTCTTTTCCTGGTATATATTGTAGCGTACTTTAAATGAATATATGCTTAACAGCAAAGCCCAACGCATAATCTTTGTGTTAAATTCCTTATTGGCTCCAAGAAACGCCAATGGAGCATGGTCAGTTTGTACCTTAAATGAAATGCCATAAAGATATTCATGATGTCTTCTTATTCCATTAACGAGTACCAAACATTCCATCTCCACGGTCAAATAACTCCTTTCTGCTGTATTCAAAAGTCAAGGGCCACTTAGAAAAACCTTGGTTGAAACCATAAAACAAATCTGATATAAACGTAATTGGTATCAGTCAAAACGGCATTTATTGAATACCAAATTGACATGTCACGTAAAGAAATGGAAACACACATTCAAACGCAATGAAGCTGTGAAGTGTGTCACCCACCTTTTCAAAAGTCACACACTAGATATTGGACAAATAGACATTTCAAAATCGGGTATGACCACCGTTTGCAGCAAGGCATTCAAGACAGCGTAGACGCATCGAGTCCTCAAGGGTCCGAAGAGTATCCGGAGGAACAGCTGGCCATTCCTGAAGCAGAAATGCAGTCAGCTGTGCAATATCCATTGGCAGGGGGTGATTTGTTGACAATCTTCGACCAAGGACATCCCAGAGGTGCTCAATCGGAGAAAGATTAGGTTAATGTGCTGGCAACGCCATCCTGATGATCCCATGTTGCTGATTAAACTCATTCACCACACGAGCTCGATGGGGTCGCGCGTTATCATCTTGGAGGATGGCATTACCACCTATGGCCTCCAGAGCAGGCTGAACAATAGGTCTCAAGATTTCGTTCTGGTATCTTGGGCCGGTCAAGTTGCCTTGGATGATGTAGAGTGGGGTCCTGCCGTGTCTTTAGAAGCCTCCCCAGAACATGACAGAACCCCTACCATAACGATCCACCTCTCGAATTGTGTCATCAGTAAATCGCTCTCCTGGTCGTCTCCAAATTCGAATCCTGCCATCATTGAATGACACAGTGAAGCGAGATTTATCAGTGAAGAGAACTTGACTCCATTGTTGCCTTGTCCATCGGATGTGCTCGCAAAACCAAGCAACACGGGCTCTGCGATGAGCAGGAGTAAGAGGGATTCTGACTGCAGGACGTCGAGCAGCCAGTCTAAATTCATGTAAACGTCTACGAATGGTGCTTTGACTGACATTAACGTTTACAGTTTGTCTCAGCTGACATCTTAGAGTGGAACAAATCCCTGTTCGATGGCGCAGGGCTGACAACAAGAAGTACCGGTCATCGTGTCTATTGGTGCATCTAGGGCGACCTGGCCGGTGGCGATCCTCCACACTTCCTGTGGCCTTAAATCTCTCCACAATTCTTTGGATAGTAGAGTGTGACACTGCAAGCCGTCTAGCAACCTCACGGACAGATAAACCACTTTCAACTCACGCTATGGCCCTCATTCTTTCTAAGGTGTCAAGACTTCTTCTCGGTGAAAGGGTTTTTGCAAGTGATGAAACTACCCTAAGTCTACTGATTGTAAAGCAAATTAAGAGTGAACTCTGTTCACGAAAAGTCGCCATTGCACGTGGAATGTCAATCAGCACGATTACTTCACTTGTTTGGTTGTACGGACGTTTGAAAAAACAGATTAAAAATATGAATTTACGGTCAGCAAACCAAATTGCACGTGATCACCATAGTTGTCGGTGAGTTGTTTTTATGCTTAACGTGCATAGAGGACTGTCAGAGGAAGATATTGCACCCATTTTTACTAAAAACTTCTTTCATTTAATCATTCTATGCGCTTATATAAAAGTGTATTGAAAATAATAGGGTAGCCCTTAACTTTTGACGAGTAGTATATATATATATATATATATATATATATATATATATATATATATATATATATATATATATGGGAGCTGCGCTAGCGTATTGGTTACAACACCGCTCTGGCGACCGGGTGATTCAGGATCAAACCCGGGCGACGGCATTTGAGGATTTTTCGTCGACCGGGAATTGAACTGGATTAACTCGAGACCTGGCGAGGACATTTGAAGGAGTGTCGTCGACCAGGGATTGGCTGCTCCTGAGCCGACCCAGCTCTAATGGGTACCTCCGAAATCGGCGAGTATCTGCCTGAATGGCGAGGGACACCTGTCTGAGTGTCTCTGTACAAGAAAAGGGATACTCACGTAAAATCAATGTCAGGCTAGACATTAATAATAACCTGAGATTTCGCCTTGAGTACCCTTGTCTCGGCGTATTACGAAGTTCAAGTAGTGCCTCATATGCATCTGTGTTGTTTTGAACAATCTTTCTCATCATACCCTTGATGAGTTTCACAGCAGATTCAGCTAATCCATTGGCTTTATGGTGACCTGGTGCTGATTTGACATGAAGTATTCCCCATCTAGTAGTAAATGATCTGAACTGTGCAGACGTAAACTGAGTACCTTGGTCAGATACAATACCTTTAGGAACACCATAACGAGCAAAATGAGACTTCAATTTCCTGATGACTAACTGTGCTGTCATTGTAGGTAGAAAGTCTACTTCAATGAAGTTGGAAAAATAGTCAATCAGAACTAAATAGTATCGGCCTTCTATAATAAAGATGTCGGTGCCAATTTCCTCACAGGGTGATAAACCTCTTGAGTGTTGGTTTAAAGGTTCTTTAGTATTCCTTGCCTTCGTTTCTTTGTCAGCTATCTGTTGAATCTCAGCCGTCATGCCGATCCAAAACAGACAACTTCTGGCCCGGCGCATCATGCTGTCAAATGCAAGATGAGCAGCGTGTAGCTTTTGTTTGATTTCAGGCCTCAGTGTTTTTGGGATAAGAATACGCTCTCCTTTAAGTATTATGCCTTGTTCTGTTGTCAGAGTGTCACAAATGTCAAAATAAGGCATAAGCTCAGCTGGTACACCCATCCAAAATGGTCGACTTCAACCTCTGAAGCACGCTGTCTTTGAGAGTTTCAGCTTTAATCTTTTCCATCATCACATCTGGTATTTCAGGTAATCTTACAGGTGCATCAGCTCCTGCATTGCTCTCTTTATCAGCTAAGAAATCCAATGTGACATTATGAATACTAACTCTGGACAGTGTGTCGGCTATAAGAAGATCGGAACCTTGTACCCATTGGAATTCAAAGTCATATCGATGGCTGCGCATCAGTAAATTCTGCAGTCTTTGAGGAATTTGACTCAGAGGTTTCTTGACGATGGATGCCAAAGGTTTATGGTCGTTGATGACTGTAACTTTCCTTCCATAGGTGTACTGGTCAAAGCGTTCCAAACCATATACAACAGCTAAGAGTTCCTTCTCAATTTGAGCCCAGTGTTGTTCTGTTTCAGTTAGAGCTCTTGAAGCAAACTCTATTGGATGACCATTTTGTAGGAGGACAGCCCCAAGTCCATAGTTGCTACTATCAACTTGAATACACAAAGATTCATCAGGATCATAGTATGCGAGTACTGGAGTAGAAGTAATCAGTTTCTTGACTCTCTTGAAAGCTTGTTCACATTCAGCAGACCAGATAAAGGGAGTATCCTTATGGGTAAGTTCTCTTATTGGATGAAGAACTTCTGAAAGATTGTTGAGAAACTTTGCTAGATACTGTATCATGCCGCAAAATCTGCGAACCTCATGACAGTCCTTAGGAACGGGCATGTTTAGTATTGTCTCAACCTTTTTCTTGTCTGGTTCAACACCTCGAGCAGTAATAAGGTGACCCATGAAGGTAATTTCTTCTCTTGAGCTTTAGCTTCATTCAGTTTAATGCCTTTCTCTTTACACCTATGTTTCAGTGCTTTAAGCTTCAGATCATGGTCCTTAATTGCTTGCTGTCTGTTTGATCCACAGCCTGCAATAACTATGTCATCAGCAACATTGATGCAACCATGAAGACCTTCCAGAGCTTGTGCTAGATGCCTCTGGAAAATTTCACTGCTTACATTCAACCCAAATGGTAATCTAGACCATCTGAACCTACCATAAGGTGTAATCATTGTTGTAAGTTTACTAGACTTCTCATCACGTTTGATATGCCAGAATGCTTCCTTGATATCCAGCTTTGTGAAAATCTTGGCATTATTGAGTTCAGGCAATACATCATCCAAAGTTGGTAATCTGTAATGCTCTCTCTGCAAAGCCTCATTCAGGGGTCTAGGATCAATGCATATTCTTAAAGAACCATCAGACTTTTCAACAACAGCCATTTGGTTAACCCATTCAGTCGGTTCCTCCACTGGTATTAATATACCTCTGTTCATTAGACTTTGAAGCTCTGACTTTACCTTGCTCTTAAGTGAAAATGGTATTTTTCTGCACGACAGTGCCTTTGGACGAATATTAGGATCAATATGCAACACAGCTTCACCCAGGACACCTAGATGGTTATCAGAGTTATGATCATTATTTAAACTGTCAGTAGCCACCTTAGCAATAAATTTGTTTGTGTTGACTGTCACAAACTGTAGATCCTGCAGTGTGTTGTTGCCCAGCAAACATGTGAATCTATTTTTCACAACAGTAAACCTTATATTGTGTTTTGTCCCAGTCTTAGGATTCTCAGCAGTTAATAGAACTTCTCCCAGTGGAGTCATCTTAGTACCATTCCACATGACAAGCCTCTATTTAGTGGGTAACAATTGTTCTTGCATCACAAAGCGTTGACAGATTGTATTCACATCAGCTGCTGTGTCTAGCTGACATTTTACCATTTTTCCATTGACAATGAGTTGTGCAGATGTACAAGCTTTGCTAGACTTCACACAATTAAGAAAAACTTCAGAATCTTCCACTGACTCTGTGTGAACAGTGTGAACTCTCTTGCATTTAACTTTAAAATGGTTTCTTCCCCCACAATTTGAGCAAAACTTCCCCCATGCAGGACACTTTTTCTTAATCAATAGATGTTTCTGTCCACAGTAATGACACTCCTTTCTAGGTTTAAAGTACCCACTGTCAGTGTTACTTTGACAGGCTTTACCAGCAGCATGCCCAGTGTCTCTCTTGGGAGGTTTATGGTTGAGTGATTTTTTTCTATACCTTTTCAACCCTTGTTTCAGAAGGTTGTACTGTATTATTCATCTCACTTATGTCTTTTCCAGTTTGCTCGAAGACTCTGCATATGTGAATGGCTTTCTTTAGATCGAGGTCAGCTTCTCTCAAGAGCTTCTATTGTAGCCTTTTGTTAACAGTAAAGACAATTTTGTCTCTTATCATACGATCTTTGTCGTTAAAGTTGCATAAGTCTGCCTTAGTTCTCAGCTCAGTCAAAAAAGAATTAAAACGTTCTTAAAGAGGTGTGTTCCAGAATCTGAACGTATGTAATACTTCATTGCTTCGTGAGCTGCAGTGGTTCTGGAGCAAATCGAGAATTTTATTAGGATTAGAGTGGTCTCCTTCCTCTGCAAGTTGATCAAAAACTTCAACAGCTTGAGGTCCAGCACAGTGTAGGACCCGAACAGGATCAGGTTTAGAGGCCACCTCTGCTGCATCCATATACAATTCTAACTGTCGTCTCCATTTACGAAATGTATCTGGTTCGACGTTATTTATGTCTAAGCAGGGTGGTAACCGAAACATGGGCCGTTCTGCCATGACGAAATGTCTAATAATGGTATGCAAGCAATAACCTACCAACAGAAGAGTTAAACTTGGTGTTACCAGTTTATTTTCCTTTCACCTCAAGTCTATGACGTCAGCACACGTGTTCAGCAGAATAGTTCGAATTCTGTAGAAATAAACACCGCTGCCACCATGTTGATATTTACTGTTGTGTGTAGTAAATATTGTAAGATATAATGAGACGTGGCTGGCTGTCATACATTCTCATGTTACGAAGCATAATCACAAAGCTTGAACACAGGATACAAACTCGACATGTTTAATCCGCCATCTTAGAAGTAGGAGGTAGTAGAAGAATTAGCCTAAGGGCAAGTAACTCTAGTGGGAAACAAACTAAACATCGAAACATATATATATATAAACATCAACAATATATATATATATATATATATATATATATATATATATATATATATATATATATATATATATATATATATATATATATATATATATATATATATATATTTATTTATTTATTTATTTATTTATATATTTATATATATAAGAATATATAAGAATCTTACTCATAGTTTTGCTCTCATACGTATAATAACTGAATCAAATATGATAGATTAGTTTTAAAAAAACATGTAAAAAATTTAATAATCAATTAGTCCTAATAGATTAAAATGATGAATTTTTGATCAACAAAAATATTTGTCCTTTTGCTGTTTCCTTGTAATCAGAACTTAACTGATCTAGGTTAGTCCCGCAGCCGTGGTTTCGTCAGTCTTTTGTGATGATGACACTTCACAGTCTGATAGCTTTGTTCCACGAACAGTCTGATAGCTTCGTTCCCCGAACAGTCTGATAGCTTCGTTCCACGAATTTTAGACAAAAATAGAAAGAACAAATTCCTCTGCTAAGTACATTTGTGAGCTGCAAATTAACAGGCGCATTGTCCCGCTGTCCACTCACCAATGATAGTCTCTCTGAATAATTATATTCTTGACTATACACAGCGTAACTCAGGGAAGATGATTAGAAGTCACCAATATTCTTCTGGGTATCAAACTGGGAAAATATGTGCTTGGACAGCGCGAGCAATGATTTGCCTGAATTACAATTAGCAAGGTACTGTAGAAGATTACGTTGTTGATGATGGGTAGATGATAAAACTGGTTCCAGGAAAAATGTAGTGTTCTATATTTATGTGCCGCTGATAATGACTCATCAGTTAGCGTCGGGCTTACAGGCGGCCGACTAGGTGTGTGGGTGTGTAGATGGCAAAGGACGCGAATGCCGTGTAGTATTAGAGTAAGTCAATGATCATTCACCCACACCAATGCACATATATGAGTAACGACTGAAATGTCTATACACTGTTTATTGTACGGGTACAAGCGACGCATTGAACAGGAACATCCTGGTAATACAGTATATGGGTACATCAAAACGATTCACTGACACTGGATACCGATCAAAGCATGACATCATGGAAGTAAAGTACATATTCTTTCCACCTTCTCTGGCGATACAATATATAAGCCGTATAAGTTCCTGGCTTTAAAGCAGAGTCAATATTCTTTCCACCTTCTCTGGCACGACAATATACAGTATATAAGCCGTATAAGTTCCTGGCTTTAAAGCAGAGTCAATATTCTGTCCACCCTCTCTGGTGATACAATATAAAAGCCGTATAAGTTCCTGGCTTTCAGGCAAAGTAAATTTTCTTCTTACCTTCTCTGCTTTGGCAATACAATATATAATACACATTGCACAATATAAATACTAGCCATTATATCCTAGGCTTTAGAAATATCTCGGGGAGTCTCCAACATTTCTATCTCACCACAAATATCTTCCCCAAACACACAGTTAGAAAAAACATGGCTGACCAGCCCGGTCAAACGCCCAGAGCGAACTGTCACGGGATACCGCATATCAGTCCCGCTCAAACAGTCACACAAGCGCGGCAAACCGCGAGCCGTGAGCTGATCTCAATCTCGAAGATTCGAGAGAGTTCTAGATCGAATGTTTTAAACAAGTCAAGGGAGGTAACCCAAAATATGGCCTGCACATACATTATTACAACGTGTAAACTCCCCTTGACCATAATATTAAAATTTACTTTAACATTCTACACCGACCCCCCCTTCCCGGAAAAAAAAATGATAACATCATTTTTGTTTTTAAAATTTACATCAACAAAAAACAAGAGGTCGGTAAAGTTCTAATATCCGATACAAGAATTCAACTATGCAAAGTTCTATGAATACATCGACAAAAAATATAAATTAACATTAAGTGTAAAGTAACAAAAATGGAGCATACAAAGTAATCAACTAAATATACAAATATGATAGGTTCCAAACAAAGTAAAGTATAGACAGATAAAGGGACAACCATACGAAGAATGTCAACCTCAAAGAAGTATGAAGTATATGAAAGTATAAATTCACCATGACACCATAATAGAAAAGTGAAAAGTGAACAAAGACCATATGATATACGAGAGGAAAGAGCAGAAATGAAGGAAAGTAATGCCATAAGAATAAAGAAAACAGCAATATGTCATGGTAAACAATTACGTGAAAGAATGCATTGTATAAATGAGTTACATTATAGTACACAAGTATACATCACAAAAACAATGCATATCCAAATTCAAAATAAACATGTAAAAACATAGTGTGCATGATAAACAAGGTAATAGATCCGTGGAGCACAAACAATGAGCTCAAAATGGATATCAAAATAAACATCACTGTTATACATAGCTATAGCTGACGCACCACTAAGCGTCGGGTGAGGGAAAAAAATACCTCACAACCTCAGAAAAAATATTTTCCAAAGTACCAATATCATGCTACATAGTTATCTCCTTGCGCACAATCAAGCGCTGGGCACAGACAAACATTACAATGTTAGAAAAAAATTACATTTTCTCCTGTCTTCATATTCTTCAAAAACTACAGTACTGACATATATCGCAATGATGAGTTACATAAAAAATTAGATGCATCATTATTATAATCATATGTTCATCTTTTCCAAACACAGTAGCATACGAATAATACAATAGTGCAATGGTGCATAAAGATTAAACAACATATAATCATAAAAAGTTACATCATATACTAATACAATATTCTCTAATAAGCTATGCTATAATAATATACAACATTCAATATTATCTGCTATCACAACTACGTTCCATAATAAGATTATTCCCGTAGGCTTAGAATGTCCCGTAGTAAGAAGACACCAAGATCTAGTGTAGAGTCATATGTCGATAAGTTAAACTGGACCAGCAAATCTTGTGGAATATCATCAGTAGACGGTTGAAACCAACAATATAGCCGTACTGACTCTCATGGAAAAGCATACACTGAAAAAAATACAAATGAAATCTCTGTTTGATAAAGGTAAAAATGTTATGATATACAACTATTAATTTTAATGCATAGAATGTGGCCGAGTAAACTTCCGACCCCTGTATGGGGATAATCAAACCTTCCTCCGTTACACAATAAAAGGTAACAGAAAGTAGTACAGACTAAACCAGAATCCTGAATTAACCAGGGTCATAAAAGTATCTGAGAAAAATAGCAGCATGTAATTTATGTAAAGAAAAGTCGTGTGTATACACATGATACCCACGTCAAAAGGCAAATCTAGAGGATGGTAATGACGACTAAGAGCGTCATGATGGCTGACAATCCGAGATTTTGCGCAAGACAAAGGAAATGCAGTTGATAAATGCGTACATCCTAAAGGCTGAACTGACGTCATAGCCTGTGTACTGGGCAAAGAGGGACACAAGAAGCATACAATAAAGATGCAAAAACAGACATTGGTAAACTTGGACTTAAGTCGAAGTTTAAAAGAAAAGCAGTAAGTACGACAAAAAGTCGTAAAAGACGAAGATACTGAGCTAACCGGCCCAGCAAGAAAAGTAAAGATACTCATAAGGCATAGATATGTACTAACAATTAAGTTCGTACATGTAGCAAAGAAAACACTAGCCATTGCAGTAAAGAAGTTGCCATTAACGTTACTGGATAAAGACTCAGTTGTAGCACTAAAGTTAGTGTCTGTGTCAGACAAAATCGAAGGATCTTCTTCTACAATAGTAGTTAAAGAAGAATCAAAGTTAGATTTGCGACGTACTGGGGTATGTCGAACTGGGCTAAAAGAAGCACTCAAATTAGTATTATGAACAATCATATCATCAATACTACAAGATCGCACAAAATTAGCAGAATGTACCTGGTGAAAAGATTCTGGCATAGTCCCTAAGGTAGAAGCAGTAAGGTTATGTTGTCGTTCCCAAGCAGCAATTTGTACCGGCGTACAAACCTTTACACCATGTATCTGTCCGACAGTAAGGTCGGCGATAAGTGCTCTGAGCAAACATGCGTGTATATAACCAGTAAAAAACGGTGTGGCAATGTGGACTTTGGCAGTCGGAAAAGTCTCAACTGTACCACCAAATGTCACACATTTCACATTATTACCTGTTGCACAAGATGGATGGACTAGAGACTGTCTAATCCCAACAGTTGCGCATCCCGAATCAAAAAGAACTGAGACTGGATTATTATTCACAAACCCTTTATGTAGAGTAAGAGACCCTCTTCTGTCATGCGCAGCTGCGGCAGGAAGAGGGGGTAGAGGATGACCGCAACTCAAGGTAGTTATAGCTGTAGGTTGAAACAAAGTTGTGCACTCCGGGCACTGAGATGCTCTCTCGAAATCGAAAGCAGAGCAAGCAACAGTATTAGAGACACTATTATTATTGTTGCCTTGAACATTAACAACCTGGGGCTCTTGTTGAGCAGAGTTAGCCTGGCGATGTGATCTATTATTTGATCTACCGTCATATCGCGATCTGTCGCGGCTATTCTCTCTATTGGAAGCATTGTTGTTTTCTCTATTGAAACTATTGTTCTGATTTGACTCCCAGTTAGCATAGTTGAGATTGTCATTTCCCCTTTGATCAAAATATCTATTTGATGGGTTTTGCTGTCTCTGAGAAAAATTATTATAAGGTTGATAACCTCTATTGTAGTTACCCCTTCCAAAATTTTCAAAATTGTTGTGACAAAAATGTTGAGGACCGTTAAATTGTCTCCAGTTTCTTGAAGAAGACTCATTACGTGATGGACCTTCTTGGTTCTGTCCAAAATTATGATACTATCTACCACCAAAATTTCGATCAACACTTTGAGATCTACGTCGCCGATTAGGATCATATGGCATTGCTGAAGCCAAATGTAAACCTTCTTTGACTTCAGAATTGCTAACAGTTACATTTGGATGTGCCGTGACATATTGGCGACAGTATTGTTCCATATCTTTCACATTTGGAGGCTTTCGCTCGTGTAGATAGGAAAGAAAATCTCTATTAACTGACGACAAGACTTTGTCACGTAGTAATAAGTCCATAAGGGCTTCATATGTGTGTTCCGTTTTTGACAGCTCAACCCAACGTGAAAACGTAAGGCGGATGTTTGATATAAAGTCTGAAAAATATTTCCCTGTCTCCGGCAATAGAGACTTAAAGAGTAGGCGATAACCTTCTTCATCCAGTTGGTATTTTTTAAATAAGGCCTCTCTGACAACATCATAGTTATTCTTGTCAGGACCTTCCAACGACATCATAGTATTCGAAGCTTCACCCTTAAGTAACCTACTAAGTTGTTCACAATATTGCGACTTGTCTATCTTAGGAGATTCGCATGCAAGTTCAAATCTACTTAGATAGAATGCAATATCGTCGCAGGTAGGGTTGAAAACTGGCAATTTAATATCATAAATTTTAGTATTTGCCTTATTAGAAGTTGTTTGATTGTTTGACTCAATTTGAGCATTACCCATATTCACTACCTTTATTTTCTCCAGCTCCATAGCTGCCAATTTTTGCCCGTGGAGTCTTTGGTTTTCTTCAGCTTGCATCTGAAGCTTTTTCTCCTCCATTTGCATTTTTCTATCTTCAGCCTCTAATTTATGTTTTCTCTCTCCAGCTTCTAACTTCTGATTTCTCTCTTCAGCTTCTAATTTCTGTTTCTCCAGTTACATTTTCTGTTTTTCAACCTCCATTTGCATTTGGATTTTTTTATCTTCAGCCTCTCTTTGCTGCTGAATTTTTCTCTCTTCAGCTTCTAACTTCTGTTTTTCCATCTCCATTTGGAATTTTCTCTCATCTGCCTGCATCTGCAATCTCCTATCTTCAGCTTCCATTTTCTGTTTTTCAACTTCCATTTTCGGTCTCTTCTCTTCAGCTTTTTGCGCCTTGGCATATTCAGCAAGTGCAAATTCTTCTAATATCTCCGCAGTCTTGCCAAGGGATTTCCCTTGTGCAATGAAATAATCCAAAGTAGACATTATGCTGGATTATATGAGATAAATACCTTGTGTAAAAATTATTATTTGAGAAACTCACTTTATCCCAACTCAGTGGGTGACAAGTCTTTGCCCAAGAACTTGTATAATTACTTTACTTATCAACAATATAATTAATCACTTATATACTAATTGTGCATAACAATATTGACAGCGTTTAACAACATATACAGTACAGACAAGAATAACAAAGACAAGATATAAGCACAAATGACCACGTTTGCAGGAATCAACTAAACAATAAACCAAAAAATAAACCAAAAAATATTGCAAAACTTGCAATGATAGCTGCGAAAAGTTTAACAATACAAGTGACAAAACAGTGTATAACGAATATAACTCAAAGATAGCAAGGGGAGGCAGACACTCACAAACAAATTAATCAAGAACTAAAGAACAGAGAGAAATATAACAAAAACAGCACTAAGACATCTCGTCACACCTAAACAATAATATCACGAAAGACCAAATGCAGTGGACTGAAATACGTCAGCAACGAAAAAATTGCTGGAAATTTCCACTGCGGGAAATTCGCAATAGTGTCCCTAAAGAACGCTTACGTAGGCCCTCGGTGAAGTGGGATATATCCTACATAAGTCTCCACCCAACATGCCCGCTGAAATATGAACACATATAACATAAAGACAAGGAATATAAATAGAGTGAGTTGAGAAGAAGGCTCAATATACACCAGACAGAGGCACAGTTTACAACAACAAACAGCTACTTATCTGCTAATGGAAAAAATCCTGTCCTCCGGAACAACAGCAAAGATGTCTAGTAAACACAGTCTGCATAAATCCACCAGCGATCAATACTGGAACTCCAGACATCAAGTGCTGACATCAGTAGTTGGCGCACAAGAGGAAAGACTGGAAACTGCAAGTCTTGACTTGGATCTCTAGTATAGCAAACTCCTTTTGCACATGAAACTTGTTTCAAAAAGCTTGGACTGGTTACACTGTAGAACAACTTGTGCATCACTGTTCATAGCCCCATATTACTGGCAACCACTGTAGAAGATTACGTTGTTGATGATGGGTAGATGATAGGACTGGTTCCAGGAAGAATGTAGTGTTCTATATTTATGTGCCGCTGATAATGACTCATCAGTTAGCGTCGGGCTTACATGCGGCCGACTAGGTGTGTGGGTGTGTAGATGACAAAGGACGCGAATGCTGTGTAGTATTAGAGTAAGTCAATGATCATTCACCCACACCGATACACATATATGAGTAACGACTGAAATGTCTATACACTGTTTATTGTACGGGTACAAGCGACACATTGAACAGGATTATCCTGGTAATACAGTACATGGGTACATCAAAACGATTCACTGACACTGGATACAGATCAAAGCATGACATCATGGAAGTAAAGTACACATTCTTTCCACCTTCTCTGGTGATACAATATATAAGCCGTATAAGTTCCTGGCTTTAAAGCAGAGTCAATATTCTTTCCACCTTCTCTGGCAATACAATATATAAGCCGTATAAGTTCCTGGCTTTAAAGCAGAGGCAATATTCTTTCCGCCTTCTCTGGCGATACAATATATATATAAGCCGTATAAGTTCCTGGCTTTATAGCAGAGTCAAAATTCTTTCCACCCTCTCTGGCGATGCAATATATAAGCCGTATAAAATCCTGGCTTTAAGGCAAAGTAAATTTTCTTCTTACCTTCTCTGCTCTGGCAATACAATATCTAATACACATTGCACAATATAAATACTAGCCATTATATCCTAGGCTTTAGAAATATCTCGGGGAGTCTCCAACATTTCTATCTCACCACAAATATCTTCCCCGAACACACAGTTAGAAAAAACATGGCTGACCAGCCCGGTCAAACGCCCAGAGCGAACTGTCACGGGATACCGCATATCAGTCCCGCTCAAACAGTCACGCATGCGCGGCAAACCGCGAGCCGTGAGCTGATCTCAATCTCGAAGATTCGAGAGAGTTCTAGATCGAATGTTTTAAACAAGTCAAGGGAGGTAACCCAAAATCTGGCCTGTACATACAGTATTACAACGTGTAAACTCCCCTTGACCATAATATTAAAATTTGACTTTAACAGGTACCGTACATATATTTAACAAAATTAAATTATACCCTTTAGGCACACGTGATTTTTTTTTTTTTTTTTTTTGCGTTCGCCCGCTAATACTTGAGGCGAAATCTCAGGTTATTATTATATGTCTAACCTGACATTGATTTTACTGCTTGTACAGAGACAGGTGGTGCAAATACTCGCCGAGGGAGGTCACATTCTGCTCAGGTCAGTTTCCCTGGTACGACACTCCTTCAAAGTCCTCGCCAGGTCTCGAAACAGTCCAAACCCGTGCGAAAAATTCGCCCGGGTTTGATCCTACGGTAGAGCGGTATTGTAACCATGAATTTAATATTTTCATATGTTTGTGATAGGGTTGACGAGATGATGATGATGATTATATTGTGATATGTTTGATCACTCTCTTTTCACACTCGCACCGACCCGAACAACAATAAAACTCTTGATTCTAGAGGCAGGGGCTGTATTTATTTTTACAATCCATTCAGGGACTAAGCAAACATTAAACAAATAAACTAGCGAACATAACAAAACAAAACACCCAGCATGTGCCCGATTGCTAGTGTGCTCAAGGCATTTACAGCTTGGCTCTGTGTGTCTTACTTCGTCTGTTCTCTCTGGGCGGCTGATACTAGGAAAGGTCGCTGCTGGCTCGCTATTTCTTTTATAAGCCCAGGTCGAATCACTCAATTTACTGCGCGCTAGGCGTATTGATTTGGCCGCATACCTAACCCTCACTATATTTGCTTTAGAAGGGCCGACAACAGAAATATACACAACTATTTCTAGAGCAAAAACACAATTCTACACCACAACTTAATTTCTAGGCATTATTATGGCCTAGTCATCAATCTTCTTTATCTCGTCAGAATTTTTACATACTAGCGTGCTGCGCGCACTTCTAAAATATGGGCGATAAATGTGCCACTCACAATGAAGGGGGAAGCTGGGGTGTCTTCCCGTGAAGGGGTAAGCCGGGTGTCTTTCCGGCCCTATCACATATCTCCCTCCTGATTTTGTTGTCGTCCCGACAACATCACTACCTCTGGCGCTTCAGTCGAAATCTCTCGGATCGTTGGTGCTGCGCCTGATTATTTCTCAGCGGCGATGTTTTGGGCTCAGATTCTGTATTCGGTACAACCCGGCTGGGGACACTCTTGGTCGTCATGTCTCCAGTTGTACGTTGTCGGGCTGTCAGCCTCTGTGGTCTTGAAGACTCGCTCCCCGGTGCCGCGTCGCTGCCTGCCCGTGACATCTGCTTGTCAGTGCTTGCAGCTGTCGACTTTGAAGGGAGATCGCTCTTGACGTGTTTTCCACTCATTTTGTGTGGACGGTGGCTTACGTTCCCCACAATCTGCTTTTGATGAGTCTCCTCTGCTGAACCTTGATTTGCACTCCCTCCTATCTGCTTAGGACGGGTTTCCTCCCCTAGTCGACGGCCAATTTTCTTGGCGCCCTTAGTGTGACAGTTGACGTGGCCCTCTCTTGGCTTGCGCCCTAAAGGCAACCTCGTTGTGGCAGTACGTCTCGGGAAAGAGCTCCTTGAGGGACAGGCGGCTATCAAGTGTTCAGTGGACTTGCATCGAAAACATCTCTTCGGAAGCGGGCCTTGAGGGCACTTGGCTGCCATGTGGTCTGACAGGTCTCCACAATTGTAGCATCTTATCTTTCTGGGCTTCCTCTGTGCCATGGGTCGCTTCCTGCTGCCCTTAAACTCTTGACCGCCAATGCCGCATACATAAATTGCTTCCATGCCCTGGGCCGATGGTTTGCTGTCAAACTCTACTCGTTCATTCCTCGCCAGACTCCGGAATCCCTTTCTGAAGATCTTGGTTTGATGTACGAATACATCAATACCTCCATCATCTGGCGTGATGAACCCCCATCCCCTGTGGACACTATACCACTTGCAAACTCCTTTTCGCCTTGTCGGTGTAGCTGCGTTTGTTGGTGCTGTCAGCTCACAGCTTTCCTTGACAACAGCCTGACTCTCACATACAAGAAGGTCTAGTTGATGTTCCTGCGGACACACCTCCTCGTCTTGCGTTGGCTGCTCCCGCGGACACACCTCCTCGTCTTGCGTTGGCTGTTCCCGCGGACACACCTCCTCGTCTTGCGTTGGCTGTTCCCGCGGACACACCTCCTCGTCTTGCGTTGGCTGTTTCCGTGGCTGGCATGGTGCTCTTTTTCTCTGCACCTCCTCTTGTGCTGGCGAACTGGACTGTGACATCTGTGCTAGCTGGGCCTTTAGGAGAGATAATTCTGCTTTAAGTGCCTCCTTTTCATTCTGATCTTCTGCACTTGCTATCTGCACCAGTGTCTCTGGCTTCTTGACTTCACAGAAAACAGCACATTCCCTAGGCCCCTGACTCCCGGCCTGGAAATTCCTGGTCATCTCACTGACTGGTGGTTGCTAGCTGTAGGCTCTTTCTATTATCTTGAGTAACTGCTCAGGGCTGGCCTTGACTCCGCCATGTATCCGTAATTCTCTAGATACCCATGGTGTGACGTTGTTCCAGATCATGTCTAACTTGTCTTCTGCCCAAAAAGGCGCCACCTTCCACGCGGCCTCTACATCTTCCACAAACTCTTGCCAAGTGGGACTCCCCTCTCCACTAAATAACCTTATCTCTGGCCCCTTCACGTACACTACCTTCACAGGCGCATTGGTCGAAGCCATCTTGATGCAAGACTGCACTGCTGGGTGTTTACAATATTTGTTCGTTTGCTGTTTTCTCAGTGTCACTGTCTGCCTTTTCCTGTCGACGACGCCAATTGTGATAGGGTGGGCGAGATGATGATGATGATTATATTGTGATATGTTTGATCGCTCTCTTTTCACACTCGCACCGACCCGAACAACAATAAAACTCTTGATTCTAGAGGCAGGGGCTGTATTTATTTTTACAACCCATTCAGTGGCTAAGCAAACATTAAACAAATAAACCAACGAACATAACAAAACAAAACACCCAGCATGTGCCTGATTGCTAGTGTGCTCAAGACATTTACAGCTTGGCTCTGTGTGTCTTATTTCTTCTCTTCTCTCTGGGCGGCTGATACTAGGAAAGGTCGCTGCTGGCTCGCTATTTCTTTTATAAGCCCAGGTCGAATCACTCAATTTACTGCGCGCTAGGCGTATTGATTTGGCCGCATACCTAACCCTCACTATATTTGCTTTAGAAGGGCCGACAACAGAAATATACACAACTATTTCTAGAGCAAAAACACAATTCTACACCACAACTTAATTTCTAGGCATTGTTATTGCCTAGTCATCAATCTTCTTTATCTCGTCAGAATTTTTACATACTAGCGTGCTGCGCGCACTTCTAAAATATGGGCGATAAATGTGCCACTCACAATGAAGGGGGAAGCTGGGGTGTCTTCCCGTGAAGAGGTAAGCCGGGTGTCTTTCCGGCCCTATCACATGTTGAAGTTGACAGCCTCATATATAACCACTTAGCAATAAAAACATGTCAAATTCACATTGTAAAATAAATGTTTATACTTACCCAAAGTAAATTTTTGGAACACAATCTCCGGGCACAGTTAAAATGGACACTAGTAACTTCGGCTAGATGCTTTCGAATCACTTGGTCTGGGAAATTATAATAATCCTCTTATGACGGGTGATCTGATTCCTTAGGTCTCCAGTCTTGGTATTTAAAATTGCGGGTTTACTTTTAAGTTTCAAAGTTGCCCAAATACTTCGATCCTGGGTCTTTAAGTTTCCAGTCTTTGTTTTTGAAAATGCGGGTTTACTTTTAAGTTGCCTAAATAATCTGATCTATATTTTATAATTTTGGAATCCTTTGTCCGATCCTTCTCTTTCTGGCTCTGGTGATTTGAATTGCTATCTTGATGTGGCGATGCAGTCTGATCTGTGACTTCGATGTCGCTAGATAGATTATAGTTCCAATTTCTCAGTTCAAATCCCAGATTGTGCTACTGACGAATTTGCCAATGAGGACCATTATGTATTCCGGCTCTCACTTTACACCAGTTTAGTCTCTTTTGCACTATTTGGGTAGGGGTGTTAAATCATACTTTCCCCCTCGTGTTTTAAAATATCTTTTAAATATGTCCGTAAAACTTCCGTTGCATCATTATGCAAACTCACCAACAAATCTGTGACCTCATTTCCTGTCCATATGCTACCTTCCAATATTGTCTCCCCAGACAAGATATCTGTAATAATCACACAGGGATGGGCTAACGGAAGCTATTATCTCATTATCACCTGCGTTTTCTTTAATCCCCCAGACGGATTTCTCGTATAGACAATATGACGTTCTATTCATCAATCGTACGCTACCAAATTGTGTTAACACAGAGAGTCTTGATCAAAGGTGGCCAGACGACTGGAGTGATAAGAGTAATATCCGCTGACCTGTGTAATTAACCTGGTATTATTCCGATTCACCTGGCGGAACGTAAACAAGTCTGGGAGTGGTGACAGCAAAATGATGAAGGTGCATGAAATATGCCAAATAAAAAGTGGATGAAAGAGAGAAAGAAGGACCCAAAAGTACATGTACAAACGTTTTGTCACAATTTCCAATACCCAAATAAAGTACCTTCTTCCTCCCTCCGCTCAGTCCAAATAGAGTAAATCAAAACTAAATTTGTATGAATGTTTTTTGTACTTTTTTGGTGTGGCCTCCCCTTTCCAAGATACAAACAAACAGTAAAAAAATAACAAATAAATAAAAACAAACAAACAAAAAACAAACTAAAATGAAGTCTCTCATAACTACTTTGTTGTTAAAAAGGTGAAAATGGGTGAGAAAGCCCGGTGGGTGTCCGAGGTTACATCAAATCCACCAATTATCTGCCATTCAAGCACCCCATCAGACTACCCTTTTTCTTCACACCATCATTGATTCTTAAAGATTCATTTTAGTTCTTGTTAGAAACTGTTTTACTATATTGTGCAATTCTCTAGGTGTATCTATTCTCAACACATGTTCCACATTTATGGATGAATTGCATGCCTGTAAATAATCTAACATTGGTTTTCTCTGTTGTTCATACCTCCTACATTTTAACAGGAAATGCTCTATGTGGAGAGTCTTCCGACTCAGTGATATCCCAAAGGTATGCGGTAATACGATTCGGGTGTATCGTGGTGGTGGTTATTAGTGCTACAACTATGAATAATGATGAGTAGACTATGAGCACTGCGAGTTGATTATACTGGCACAGCGGTTGGTTTGAAAGTTGTGACGAGATGGTAAATATAGGTGTATCTAGATGATACTAGGTCATAGTGGCAGACAAGAATTCTGGACTAAAAGAAATACCCTAGTCTCCGAAAAGAGCACTGTTGTATGGATGGCACAGGTTATAGGCTGTAAAGTACTGTTGTCCAAATAGTGATGTAGCAGATCTAGAGCCTATGGTGTCCTCTCGTTCAGACTACCCTATGCTTAAAGAAAGATGTAATTCCAATTTAAAAATTCAAGGTACAATTAATGATTCAATTTATTTATAGTGATTTCTTCCTTTCTTATCTTTGAAGGAAATGAAAAATGATATTTATTCTGAATGATATATTCCACAATAATTCACAGTTTCAGTGAGTTATATTGTACACAACTACAGTGTCTCTGGAATAGTAGGTACTCTGTAAACTGAGTTTGGTAACAAAATGTCTCTTCATCTGACTTCTCACTTCTAAATTGTTACAAATGTTTATGTGTCTAAGACTTAACTTCACTTCTCATGGGCTGCTAGACTGTAATGTACCAGACCATAATTCTGTACTAGTTGATGGGGTGACACACTGTGACGTATATGAAAGTAGAGGAGAGAGTGATTGAGTGACGGTATCTGGATGAATAAAAGAGTGATATAAGAAAGAAGCAGGCGCTATTCTATGAAGAATGCCTGCTGTCTCTCTCTTAATCAGGGCAGTTCCTTTTTATGAACGTGAGATGGGATATTATTATAAGAATAGTAAAACTTGCCTCTTAGTGAATCTGCAGAGAGATTACTGAAAAAAATAGAATATAGGCAGATGTTTAGGCATCCTCGTCACAATTTATCCCTCCCTGACTTCTGTAATTATAGTAATCTACAATTACAGTGTATTTTGGCTCGTTTCTCCCAGGTAAAAGAATAAAAGACTTTATCTTATTAGCAGAAATGTTACTGTTATGAATACGTAAGTGGTGTAGGAAGACAATGTTAATATATGGCTGAAGAAGGCAATCAGCTTGTGGTCGGGCTTACGGATGGCCGACAGGTGTGTAAATATGTATAGCTGTAAGAGCGAATGTCATAAGTAATTGCATACCTATACAAACTTCGATCACACACCACTGTAACGTAGGGATCAGAAAATGTAGGAACTAGTATAACGTTCCACACAGTTTATTAATGCCACAGTCACGTAGACATCATGGTAACACAGTTCACAGCATAAAACATGACGCGACAGATAAGTAAGTTCATTTCGTAATAATACAGCAACAATATTCATCCAAAAAGGCTGCGTACATCGCAACTCTCAATAGGCTGTAGAATGCAGTAACTCATAGCATAAAATCCTTACAAATTGATATCCAAAGATTCAGTTACAGGTGCAAAACTCAAAGTACTAAGGCTGCAGAACACAGCAGCTCACGTTTACATCAATATCTTCATAAATGATGATGATCACTGGTCGCTTACACAGCGGCATACTATATCTTCTAACAACAGGGAAAAAACATCCATCATAGGAAACATGAATCAAATAACGGCCGGTACAATCCATGGCCTCTATAACAAATCCATCAGAATTCTTACAATATATATAATGCCGGCGTACTCCATGGCATTTGGTTAATATCCCTTGAAAAACAATTCATAAATTCCTGGGAGAAAGAACATTCCCGACAATAATCTCTTTATATTTACTTCAAGAAAAATATCCTCTTCAATTATCAAATTCCCTTCATCGAAAAAACACAAATACGCCGGAACACACTAGCGAGATGGGCCGACCATCCCGAAGCTCTGCCAGCAAACAACTCCCCCGAGATTTACCTCTCTCAGTACAACCCAGTAAAAAAATTACACATTGCGCGAACCAACCGCGTGAGACTACAGTTAAGCTTAACCGTTTCTTCCCCAAACTAACACTAAGAACATTCGAGCACTTTCCTTCTATTATTTTTCTTTAAGAAAACTGACACAGACTCAGCTTGAGCTATGTTAAAAAATTACAGAGCACAAAGCCCCAACTAAAAAATCATCTCATCACTAAAAGCGTGATAACTAGCGTGTGTACAAAAATCCGACCTATACATACAAATCTTTAACACTTAACTCCCAAATACAAAAATATGACTTAACAGACTGCACCGACCCCCGGGGAAAAAATAATATCATTTTTTTTTTTTTGAAAAGTACATCGAACAAAAAATATGAGGTCGATGAAATTCTAATATCTACACACAAGAATTACATTATGTTAAGTCATATCACTAAATCAACAAAAAAAAAATAATGGAAGTAAGTGTAAAGTGAGAAAATAAAGTATCCAAAGATAATCAAATTCAAACAAAGATGAAGTATATCAAGTATAGACTAAGTATGAAATAATAAGTGGAAAGTGAAAAGAAAAACCGAATATCATCACCAACCAAGATCTGCTTACTCGGAGCAAGCAAGAGGACATGCACACCATCATAGCTGGCAGACGCTGGAGCTGGGTTGGCCATATCCTCAGAAGAGACCCCGATGCCATCACAAAAACAGCTATGCTATGGACCCCTGAAGGAAAACGAAAGAGAGGCCGACCAAAAACAACTTGGCAGAGGACTGTGGAGGCTGAGATGCAAAGAATGAACCAAAGTTGGGGCACTGTACGAAAGATGGCCGCCGACCGAGCAAAGTGGAATAAATTTGTTGTTGCCCTACAAGACGCCACCAGGCGTAATGGCCACTGACTGCTTTGACGGTTGGCGGCTAAGGATCAAAGAAGAAGAAAAGAAAAGAAAAGATGAAGTAAATAGAAGAATGACCAGTAATAAAAGAAAGCAATGAAATGAGAATAGGAAAAGAAAGCAATGATACAACATGATAACCGTTAAATTACGAACAAAAAAAATATGAGGTCGATGAAATTCTAATATCTACACACAAGAATTACATTATGTTAAGTTATATCACAAAATCGACAAAAAATAATGTAAGTAAGTGTAAAGTGAGAAAATTAAGTATCCAAAAATAATCAAATTCAAACAAAGATGAAGTATATCAAGTATAGATTAAGTATGAAATAATAAGTAGAAAGTGAAAAGAAAAGATGAAGTAAATAGAAGAATGACCAGTAACGAAAGAAAGCAGTGAAATGAGAATAAGAAAAGAAAGCAATGACACAACATGGCAACCATCAAATCAAACAATGCATTTTATAAATAAACACTATTTTGCCAAAACAACATATAAGGGAAAAAACAATGAATATCTAAACCAAAGAACAAGTAGCTAGCTAACATCTAAAAATAGTATAATTTGCAAGATAACCAAGTTAATAAACTTATGCAGTACAAATGATGAACTTATTATAGACATCAAAATTAATAATACCGCTATACATAGTTATCCCTGACGCACAATCAAGCACTGGGTAAAAAAAAATACATCGCAATGTCAGATAAAAACACCTTTCCTCTGTACAATATCGAAATGTATCGTAATCATAATTTAAGTTTAAATCGTGTTATCACTATAATTGTAACACGTTGTCGTAAATTTATTTAGAGAGAAAGAGTCTTAGAAATAGTAGTCCGGTTTAGAGTGTAGAATGATGGTGAAAGCTCAGTGATAGAAATTGTAGAAAGTAAATAGTTGCTTCACAGAGTGCTGGAGGAGAGTAAAGACAGACTTATTTACGACAAATCGTTTCTCTCAATCTACTCTTCAGGCTCTCCTGGTCAAACAATTATTTGCCAGTTTCCAGACACACATCTGCGCTCACACCGATTTGGTGCTTCAATCACACAGACGACGTGGATACAAACTATATTAAACAAATAGGGGGAAAGTTTGGGTTTTGGGTATTCCAACACAGGAACAATTAAGTTTATGTTGTTTATTAAAGTTAAAAAAACAATCACTACAATAATCATGTGTTTACAGCAAAAATTATCTTAAGTACAGAAAAATGCAAATAACAAGGTAGGGAGGGGTGAAGAAGATTGGTATCGACTAAGCCCGTCCCGCTTATTAGTCAAAGATAAACCCAGTCCAAAGATAGATAGTTATCAGGAACATAGGTAAGTTAACCTAACAGTGAAGTTAATTACTCTGAAAGAGGTGTTTCAAAATTAGGTATGGGTGGTAGAAAGAATCCTGTTCTTCCCAATTGTTCTTCCCTTTACTAAGCAAATGAAAAGGAGGGGTTTTTTAACAGAGTTAACAAATTATCAACTATCCCACTTAATGGAGGGGTTTTTAAACAGAGTTAACAAATTATCAACTATCCCACTTAATGGAAGGGTTTTTAAACAGAGTTAACAAATTATCAACTATCCCACTTAATGGAGGGGTTTTAAACAGAGTTAACAAATTATCAACTATCCCACTTAAAGGAACAATGCAGGGTATACAGAAAATTATATTACCAGGTAAGCAAGTTAACAAAAGGGTTACAAAAAAAGATTAAATTTCCTGTCATTCATACACGCGCGTGAGGATCCACACTCATATATTCACACACTTACCGATTACAGCATCAGACACTCCAATAGAATTATATAAACAGCAATTATACTCTTGAACTATGAAAAGGTCTGGTACTTCCGTGTCCCGCCCCAGATGTTGCGAGGTTTGCTGATAGCAACTATTCTCACTTATCGCCGGACTTGAAGCCTAAGAGTTATTGTGTTTTATTATATAAAAGGAGTCTATGGGATGGCACTGACACAGTTCGACACAAGGGTGAAAATGAAGTGGTCTCTTTAATCTTCCGCTATGGTAAAATTCCTTCAATGCGTGATGATAGTAACTGACCAGTAAGTTTATTAATCCAGTGAGGAAAAACTTAAGCCGTCACAGTTCAGGAAAATATGTACTCTCTCACAGTAGGGCAGTAAATCAAGTATCGCTACTGGCACGGTTCAACTTCCAGTTTATCTTACCGAGTTGTAATTTTAATATGATGATTGTTCTTTAAATAGTCTTGGGTAGGCTTTCCTTCATGTAAGTATGATAGCTAGGTTGCATTGAACTGCCACAAGATTAAATTTAAAAATGTTTCATCAATATGTCTGGAAGTTTTTAAGATGATTTCTTTATTGCTGGGATTGCAAAGGTTACGATCACTCTGAATGGAAGAAAAAGAAACATGTAATATACCGAAAAATCAAATAACATTCTAAAGCGCGATGAATTTCCCATCAAGACTATTCATAGATATATTTATTCGCATATTTAATTATGTATTTAATAAAACACTGCGCGAGTTCTAATGGTTAAAACACGCGTCTATAAATATAGGACTTAACTAAATTTATTAATTATAAATTCCTTCGCGACTTTAAAAGTTAATTAAAGCATTACAGCCTCTATTATCTTTTGGAAATAATATAGCAGATATATCATTACATTTATAACTGGAACTATTGAGATGGTTTAATTTAATAGATTTAAATTAACACAAAATCCAGTGAAATAGAATGAATGAACTAGACCACTGATCACTTTACACAATATATATTTTACCGTTTTGCACAGAAATAGAATTCACTGCAAATATATATAAAAATCCAGGGGAAAATCTATAACAAGATTTCAAATATAGCTAGTGCTTCTGTAAAGATCTGGCCAACGAGTGATAAAGTGTATTTCTACGTGGTCTGTATATATCTAACTCAAATGCAAGATGAGTGGGACATGAGAATTTCTGACACCTTTTTAGATCTCAGGACACTTTTGGGGTTCTGACTGCCAGACTAAAGAGAGATGCCATCCCTGGTCTTCGTATCTCCGCTCGCTGCTGCGATCGGTTCTGTGTTTAACACCGAGATGCGAAATACCTGTAGGAACTTGCGTCGCTCGTTTCAGGGACCACTACTGTCTTTGATCGTGGCGCTAGTCTTTCCTGAAATCCCCCAGTCCATGTCTTTGATCGTGGTCGCTACGATCTGTTTGATTCTGGCGCCGCCCCCTCTGGGCCAAGTTAATGAAAATACTGCATATGATTGCTCAAGAGATGACCATGGGCGTGATTTAATCTCTCCTTAAATCAATGCGATGACCAGAATGAACGGTAGAAAACTGTCCACATATTAATCAGCAAACGTGTTTGCCCTCTGTGTGGAACGGTTGCATAGCTAATGAGTCCAGGTGAAAAGAAAAATCCCTTTTGACAAAAAGTTACAATATTCGGGGGCACTGATGTTATCCAAAGGGGTCGTTACGAAGGGTCGTACCATATCATCCAACACTTCAGGATCACTTCAGGGTCAATGAGTTCGTCTGTCACACACGTTCAACGTTTATCTAAAACACAGTCATATAAGAATAACATGGTAATGACATGGTGCATAAGAAGGAAATAATACAATGTCTTAAATTAAACATACACTATAAATTTCAACAGCTCCAGAGATCTTGAAAACCCTTGTGAGCATGAGAATACATAATCATCTAGTGTGGTGTCAAAATTCTGACTGTCTTCACTGGAACCGCAAAACCGGTGCAAGGCGACATATAGAACAGGTTGAAAGTAACAGCTTAATCACGTAACACAGCAACTCTGATTCTCATGGAAAAGCCGTTGCTGTAAAAAAATGAATAATAATTTCTATTTTAATAACAGTAGGATTTTATGACAGGCAACAGTTAACTTTAAATTTAACCTAACGGGTGTGGCTGTGTAAACTTCCGACCCCTGTACGATGTTAATCAAACCGTCCTCCGTTACACAAGAAAGGGTATCAGAGAAAGTAGCACAGACTAAACTGGAATCATTAATTATAATGGTTAGGAGACCCTCTTCCGTCATTTGTAGACAAGGCAGGAAGAGTAGGTAGAGGATTACCGCAACTCAAGGTAGCCACCGCTGTAGGCTGGAACAAAGTTGTGCACTCAGGGCACTGAGATGCTCTCTCGAAATCGAAAGTAGAGCAAGCAGTAGCATTAGAGACCCTATTATTATTGTTACCTTGATTACCAATAACCCGGGGCTCCTGTTGAGCAGAGTTAGCATGGCGATGCGATCTATCATTTGGAGATCTACCGTCATATCGAGATCTATCATAACTATTGTCTCCATTGGGACCATTTTATTTCCCCTATTGAGACCATTGTTCTGATTTGAACCCCAGTTAGCATAGTTTCGATTACTATTTTCCCTTGGATCAAAATATCTATTAGATGGATTTTGTTGTCTTCGAGAAAAATTACTGTAAGGTTGATCATCCCTAGTGTAGTTATCCCTTCCATAATTTCCAGAATTGTTGGAACCAAAATGTTGAGGTACGTTAAATTGTCTCCAATTTCTCGGAGAAGGAGAATTACTACGTGATGACCCCCTTTGTACTGTCTAAAATCACGATAATCTCTCCTACCAAAATTGCTTGTATTTTTGCATGTGGGAATGTGCTTAACAAGTGCATCATACTGACTGTGCAGAGTATGATGAGTAACAGCATCAGCGAAACCACTGTGCACAGGAATGATAGAATCCTTATTGTTACGAAAATAATGGGTATTATTTTGGGAACGAGTACTAATAGTTTTGTCCTCTGTTAGGAATTTATCAGAAATTTGAAAAGTAGATGCACGGTTTGTCTGTGGAGCCTTGACATGACATTTATCAAAGTTTTTACCGTGATCTAAAGGACTGGCTGTTACAATAGGATTATTTTTGTTTGCCTGACGCCAAGAATCACTACTATTAGAAACAGTATCGTTATTACGTGGGAAACTATATTTGCCACGAAAAGATTTGTTTACACCCTGTTTAATGTTATAATTAGCATTGAGTTCATATGGCTGACTCTTTGCATTTATGAAGTGTTGATCATCAACTTTATGTCTAGCACTGTCAACCTTGACAGTAGACAACACTTTGTTGTTTAAGAGAATATCTAATAATCCATCAACTCTGTTACGAAGTTTTGTAATTTCTACTTCTGTACTAGCTTTTTCTTTAGCCAGAGCTTTATGTATTTTCTCGTTGGTTTTAACTTGAAGCCTGTTGTAATCTAACCTTAAGTCGTGCAACTGAGAAGCAAGAGTCTTCTCTTTAGCAATTCTATCCCTAGGATATAATTTCGATTTTTCCTTCTGAGATGTAGTTTCCAATTTAAGGCTCTTAATTTCTTGGAGAGTTTGAATAGTTTCCAAAGCTTTAGTCCTCTCCTGTACAAGTTCAAGTTTGAGTGCTTCAATAGCACTATGATGGCTATTCATAAGCTCATCAACCTTCTTGGGAAATACAGTATTCTTTTCTTTAAGTTGGCGACTGAAATCTGTATTATCATCAAATAGAGCAAGAAGCTCTTCTGTATTCGACTCCTCACGTTTCTTAACCACAACTATTAATTCCTCATAGTCCATTTTGACTTGTTCTATCTCACCGGTGAAAGCATGTTCCTTACAACGTTGTTCGTATTGTAATTAGCTCATCTCATTCAACTCAAATGTGACACAAAGAAAATAAAACAGATTCGGGGTTTTTTGATTTTCTATAAATATAAATAGAATTTCCAAAAGAGATATAATCTGGAAGAAAACCCAATCACTAGATGTTGTTTTTACAAATATAAAATTCAAGTGTCAACTTAAAATGACACCAAGTGTGACAACAATGAAAATCTACTTGATAGTTTGGTAGCTTTTCAATTACAATAGAATTATTGCTTTGAATATGTTATTTGGTGTGATATAACGAATGCTTTCTTCATTTGGACATACGTATAAAAGTGACGTATATATGCTTCTCAGGGCTGGTATTGTCTGCTCAGCTTTCTAATTGTGTGCGTCTGCCTGGCTGTAAGGTTAGCCAAGTTGTAGTGGTATTCTTGAGGTAATGGACCAATACTGCAGGATCCTCTTGTCTTTCACGCTCCTCTTACAGTCTCAACTTTTCGACCCTCAAGAGTCCAGCAGTTAAGTACCGACAGTGAGGCTGGAGAGCAATTAAATGTAATATTTCCTTAGCTCAGTGCTGAGCGCAATGCATTTTTCCCGCCCTCTCTGAAGGACTCAGTCCATGAGATGATTTATGACCCCATCTAAAGCGGGTATCATTCCATTGTGGCATTGTAACCTTACTTACTTAGTCGTTCCTTTTCTACCGTGAGGTGTAGGGTTATTAAGAGAGAGCGCCATACTATTCTATCTGCTGTCTTCTTCCTGGCTTGGTTCCATTCTAGTCCTCGGTCCTTCAAAGATTGTCTAATGTTGTTCTCCCAGCGGACTTTGGGTCGTCCTGGAGGTCTGGATCCCTGGAGCTTAGTTCCCATGCTTGCCGTGTAGCATTGTAACCACGTGTTCTAACTTTCTGCCCCAATTCTGGACTTTATTAGTTTAAGAATGTCTCGCTAGCCTGGCTGAGCAAAAAACATAACAGAGTTTGTACTTTTCTTAGTCGCTGTTTCTATTAAGTGTTCTATAATCATGGGCAATTATAGAATACTTTTTCCCACCCATATAAAATGACAATAGTTATTATGTACATAACGTACGTGTCAAAAGTGATTCAATAATAAACACTGCTGTATACATAAAGTGCGTCCCAACTAAGATGGTTTGGCCATGTTTGCAGAATGTGAGAAGGTCGGCTACCACGACAAGCATGGGAAACAAAGAACCAGGGATCCAGTATTACAAGTGTCTGCTGTGCAGTTACATGACTAAGTTACATAATAGCATATAATACAACATTATTTACATTCAAGATAGGCTTACTTAGTCTATTCCACTTCTTCCTGTTAACTTCTAATAATTTTAGAGTGATCCTTAATGATTAAACCAAATGTGAGTATCTGGTTTGGTTTCCTTCTTTCTATTCATATACTCATGTCTTTACAAAATTCATCCATTGAATCATTAATCATGTAGTTACACAATAACATATCTTGCATAACATGAAACAGATATTTGCATTATATATACAAATACATTTACAGTAATCCAACTTACCCCCAGAGTCTAGCCCTCAGAAATTACACAACTGGACAAGTGACTTGGTCAAGGCACGCTGCCACAATACACAGATGGTGAAAGAATTCACGACTAGCTCTTTCCTCTGTCCATCATGCAAAAACTGATTTCGTGTTTGTCCACATTCAAATTTAGGGCGGCTTAAATAGCTTTGATGCACACCATCATAGCTGGCAGATGCTGGAACTGGGTTGGTCATGTCCTCAGAAGAGACCCCGATGCCATCACAAGAACAGCTATGCTTTGGACCCCTGAAGGAAAACGAAAGAGAGGCCGACCAAAACAACCTGGCGGAGGACTGTGGAGGCTGAGATGCAAAGAATGAACCAGAGTTGG
Organism: Oreohelix idahoensis; assembly: GCA_024509875.1. NCBI lineage: Eukaryota > Metazoa > Mollusca > Gastropoda > Stylommatophora > Oreohelicidae > Oreohelix > Oreohelix idahoensis. The sequence continues at coordinate 272,125 of JAMPIV010002565.1, read as the reverse complement.
GGCACTGTACGAAGGATGGCCACCGACCGAGCAAAGTGGAATCAATTTGTTGTTGCCCTACAAGACGCCACTAGACGTGATGGCCACTGACTGCTTTGACGGTCGGCGGCTAAGGATCAAAGAAGAAGAAGAAGAATAGCTTTGCGTCCGGCGTAACTTAGAGTTGTGACGTCATCAGAACTTGGTGTGAGACTTTATTTTGCTGAACTGGTACATCTTGGTCATCTGCGCATTTCATTCTCCACGTTTCTTCGTCGTGCTCATCTCCTACCCCAGCTATCCTTTCCATCTTTATCTCTTTTTATCAAGCAGAAGTGTAGCTTTCTTTCCATATCGTTTGTTCAAATCTGTTCTTCTTTCGATTAGCGATTCTTTGCATAAAAAGAACTTTAGCCCTATTTTCTAACAACTTGACACACTTACTTGCTATTATCTCCAAAAAATACAGCACGGATCACACTTTGTAACATATCCACATATCCGTTGTTTCCTCTTTGAACAAAAAGATTAAGTAGAAATTCAATATGTCCATCAATTTTATTATACTTCTACTGAAACAATGCAGTCCTAACATAAATGCTTTCGATGCTATATTTCCAGTGTACGTTAGGCATGGCGTTGTATGCTAGCCGGCAGAACATGCGCGAATCTGATTGGACGCTATTTCAAAAACACTACTAGATAATTCCAGTGTATGTGTTTTCATTCTTCTACAAGAGTCAGAAACAATTCTTCTTCTTCTTCTGCGTTCAGTTTGTAGTCATGCTAAATCTGCAGGCCTGTCGCCAGGACGAGGTCCACAGTCTTTACCAGGTCGGTGCGGCAGCCCCATAGCTTCTGCTGGAGTTCAGCACCCCTTGGCCAGGTCGCACGTCGCGGTTCATCGTGGGTTGGGCAGTTCTGGAGAATGTGTTCTGGGGTCTGGATTCCTGTTCCACATGGGCATTCATTTGTGTGGGATATCTTGAGGCGATAGAGATGTCCTAGTAATCTGCAGTGGCGGAACATTGTGGTCTGTTGGTATCTATTTAGATGGTGTATTGGGTATCTCTGCTGTATATATCCCCTTCCTCCTTCCACTGATTTTTGTACTTGTGGATTATGGTTTTTAGAGCTTAACATCATTCAAAGGTCATCAACCATTGCCCTTCAGTGGTTACCCTCCCATTGAGGAATTGCTGGTAATGAGAAAGCAGATGCTCTATCAAGAAGTGGCAGTAAAATGGAACAATACAGCCATCCACTGCCGTATCAGAAACAATAACTGCTCTGGTTAGTGAATTTCAGTCCAGCGTTGCCACTCTTAGATTAGTTTTTCTTTTCTTTTTTTTTTTTTTTTTGGTCCCGTCTATGTGTCATTTTCCTTCATTAGTTGAAAAACACCACATATCAATTTTCGGTTTTTCGCCCCCCCCCCCCCCCCCCCCCCCCCCCCCCCCCCCCCCCCCCCCCCCCCCCCCCCCAAAAAAAAAACTGCCTAAAGTTGCCCAAAACTCAAAATCTAGGTGATTTTTAAGGTCCCATCTAGGTTCTTCTTCAAAATTCAGGGTGGCAACACTGTTTCAGTCAGCCATTTCAGGACTGCGGGGTTTCGACCCGCAGAAGTAAATACCTCTATCTCCACGCTATCAAGCATAATTGGTAATTGTGATTTTCCCTATTTACAATGATTTGTCAAATGTGATTCCACTTTCTCATATCGGCAGTTGTTCATATTATTTGGAATTGAAAACAATAAGCCTATATATCCTAATTATAACCCATCAGAGTCAATGGGAAATGTTTTTTAAGACGTCGATGTGTTTAAATATGGAACAAACAAATGATACTGGATTATGTATTACTTATGTGGAATTTAATGAAATATATTTCAAGCACTTAGAAACTTACGAGAATGTAGTAGACCTGATATAGCAGAGGAGATATTTCTGGCTACTACATACTTATATTCCAGAGGATGTTCAGTCTTAATTGCTTGGATACCTTCACATGTTGGCATAGAAGGAAATGAAAAGGCAGATAAAGAAGCCAAGAAAGGTAGATCTGATAAAAATCTAATAAATGTAGGGATGAGTAAATCAGAGATTAAGAGCTTAATTAAAGATTTAATAACAGATGAATGGAAAGCAGAGTGGGATAAGAATCTGAAAGGAAGACATGCGTATAAGATGTTTAAGGCTCCAACAAGAAAATGTCAGATATCTAGGGAATTGAAAATTCCCGGTAATAAGAAACTTCTCAGACTACAGCTGGGAAAAGGCTATTTCAGAATAGAAGAACCTTACTGTGCAGGATGTCTTCAAGACAATAATATAGAACATTTCTTGTTAAAATGTAAGAGGTATGAACAAATGAGAATACCAATATTAGATTATTTGCAAGCATCCAACTTACCTATAAATATAGAAGAGGTTTTAAGAATAGATAGACCTAGGGAACTGCATAATATAGTCAAACAATATTTAACATGAACAAATGTTAATATCTAGTGGCTGGGAATGTGAAGATCTGGTGCTGTTTTTACAATGCATATGACATTTAACAGATGAAAGTCAATTAAATATCTGTTAAAGTCAGTTATATAACTGGAACCACCAGGCCTTTACACCCCTACACTTTATTATTCTTGTTCAGAGTTTCTTCTTGATTTTGTTTGTTTGTTTGTTTTTTTTGTTTTTTTATTTTTATTTAACATATAACCATAATTGTGATTGTCCCTATTTACAATGATTTGACAAATGTGATGCCACTTTCTCATATCGGCAGTTATTCGTATTATTTGGAATTGAAAACAATATATATATCTTAATTATAACCCATTAGAGGTTGAACGGGATATTTTTCTTCATTAATTTAAAAAAAAAAAAAATCCAAGGTTGAACAGGATATATTTCTTCATTAACTATTTAAAAAAATGTTGGAGGTTGTTGTCAGGAAAGTTCTAATATGTTTAGCGATGACTCTGACACTTACTCTAGGCATTAAGCCTCATCCTGATTTCTCACCACGAAGAATAGAACCATCATTGAATACTGTGGCATAATTATCGGTAAAATTCACCTGCAAGATAATTTATTGGCTGAATAATTTATAGTTCTGCTTACCATTAGGCCTACACCAGTCTCTACACTCTCTGCCAAGGGTGATGATGGCTTGTTTGTGGTTTGTCCAGTTCCCTCCCGTTTTTTCTCCACTCTTTCCCCCTGAATATGTTCTCAACAGTAGACACCTGCCGAATAGTTGTGTGTGTTATCCATTACATCTTTCTCATAATTCTTGCTCCTTTGATGTCAGCAATATTCCCACGAATGAGGTATGTTTTGTCTTGACGCACATAAAGGCTTTTGCCTGAGTCATAGCATGTTAGACTTTTGCATCTGCGACTTTCCAGCTAAGATGCCGATTCCATTGTTGTTTTTCTTGTGATTCTAATTCTATCATGCATAAGCTTACTGCAAGGAAGTTAATTTGTTTGTTTAAATTCTTTAAGAGTTATTATTATTTTTGTCATTCATAAGAATATTGAATAATTAAGATGAGTTAATACTTAGTTTTAATTTTATAATTACTTTTGCATCCGCGACTTTCCATGTTTTGAAAGTCAAAGGCGCCATTTTTGAATTTGAAATTTTCGTTACTTACAAAACTACTAAATATTATACTTATATTTAAAGTTAAATAAGGCAAATTATTCTAAAAGACCTTCTTGATTTTGTCCATTTTTTTATTTTTATTTTTTTTAAATAAATTATTTTGTTATTTAAATTTATTTAACGTATAAGCATAATTGTGATTGTCCCTATTTACAGTGATTTGACAAATGTGGTGCCACTTTCTCATATCGGCAGTTCATATTATTTGGAGTTGAAAACAATATATATCCTAATTATAACCCATCAGAGGTTGAACGGGATATTTTTCTTCATTAATTTAAAAAAAAAAAAATGTCTGGATTTCATCGACAGAAGTCCAAGAATGTTCCTAATCGCCACAATGGGGATCTCTGATGCAACCCAAGACTATACACATACCCATATTTTGAATATGTTCTAATCGTTCATATTGTGACCATAACAGTGTGAATAGTCCCAACCCATAATTGATTACTGACATGACCAGTTCATGATTCAGGATAAATAGCAATCTCTGCTCCAGATGTGCAGCAGCCATGGTTTTTAGAGCTGCCAAACCATACTTGCAATTATGTATGGTTTGCTCATCAGCGTACTTGTATGATAGACAATGATCAAACATTACACCAAGATATTTAGTCTGTCCTGCCTTTCATTGTTCTGCCCATTGAGAGTAATGTTAGGAAGGTCTGCTTTCACAATGAAAGAGCACCCCATCACACAGGCGGCGTTGAGATTGACCTTCGAGTCAGTTTTGCACCATTTAGTAACCGCTTGTAGTGTCTTATTTATAATTTTTGCCATTTCCTGTATGTCTAAGCCAGTCTATAAATTTGTATGTCATCTGCAACTGTTCTTCCTGGCCCTGTTGGTTGAACAGGGGCTATTTTTGCTGTGTAGATATTAAACATCGCTGGTGATAGTGGACAACCCTGGGCTAATACTAGGCACATGTGCATTGGTTCTTATGTCCAGGTTCCCAAGAGAAATGTGATGGATCTCTCCATCAATGCAACTGCTATGCATCTGGTCAGCCATGGATTTACCTTACATTCCATTTTACAAGATATCAGGTTTGCAAACTGATGTATGCATCCTCCAAGTCAGTCATCACAGCAACTGTTATTTATTTATTTTTTTTTTTTTGTTTAACTTGGAATTGTATGTAAACATTGTATGCAAATGTACCAGCATTATCCCAGGTGACCTTTATTGGCCTGTAACTACCCAGGGTGTTAGGGAGAAAGTGCAGCCTCTCTAAGCAGTGTGGAATCTTTACCAGTTTTAGGAATTGGTCGCAGATAACTATATAGCAACTGTTGTTAATTTCTTGATGGGCAACTTTATCGTTTTATCTGGCTGAGTAATATACTGATTCTTCAACCATCTTCAGGTTGATTCCTGTCCAGCTTTGAATGTTAGGGATGTGTTGGCTTGTGTACTTTTCCTATTCAATGTTTAAGTTATGTTTACATTGAAGGTACCTGGTTGATAATCTGGCAACAACTCACAACAGTCCCAAAGTATAAGATGCATTGGAAAATTTGGTTATTTATTTTAAGATCATGCATTCCTCTACCCATTCTTTGAGAATAAAACTGTAATTAAACATTTTTTGTTTGTTTTTTAATTGCATTGGTAAATGTGTACTTAAATCTAATGTATCTCTAGAGTGAACTGCCACCATTCCCCCTTTTTTATTGTTTGTTTTTTATTTAAATTGAAAGACAGTTTTTTTTTCACTAGGATATGGTCACTGCTGGTGTCAAATGCATTGAACAGGTGCGGGGACGAGGGAAGATATGAACTGTAGGTTACAAAGAATTTTGAAAAGTGACATATTATTTGTTGATTAAAAAAATGAAAAGCATATCTATGTGAAGAACAAGTACTTTTTTCTATGTTATATATAGTGGTATGTAGAGAAGTAAGACATTTCTGTGGTACTTTTAAGTATTCTGTACACAATTTTAGCCTAGGGTACCATTTCCTGACTTGTGAGTTTGATTCCTCTTTTTCACTTAAATTTTGGAGTTTAGTTGATACATCTTCAGTTCATTTGTTAAGTGTTCGTTTTAAGCTCTGTTAAGAGCTTCTCTGTTCTGTTTCTTTTTGTTGCTGGCATTTTCTTGCACTGAAATTGTAGAAGATTCTGGCAAGGGTTTCACCTTTTTATTTCGCTGATTATGTTTATTCAGGCATTTAATTGTTGGTATTATTACTAACAGACAGTGATATCAAAATATAAATACAAAAAGCTGGAGGAACTTCCATTGCATTGGGGAATATATGGAGATCAAAGGAAGTCAGGTTAAACACTATTATCAGAATCTTTACATCAAATGTAAAGCCAGTCCTACTGTGTGGCTCTGAAACATTGTGAACAACAACAGCAACCATCAAAAAGCTACAGTTTTTCATAAGTGGATGCTTGCATAAAATGGATGGATTGAAGTGGCATGACAGCTCGTTAATGATGACAAGAACCAGACAAGTTAGTGCTAGTGAAACAAGAGATGAGAAGAAGACACTAGAGATTAATATGGCACACATTGAGGAAACCAGTTGAGGGCAATACCAGACAGTTCTTATTCTAGAATCTGCAGAATCAGAGAGGTAGAGGGAGACATAGGAACATGTGGAGAAGAGAACTGGAAACATACATGAAGGGGATGAAGAAGAGATGGACAGACCTTGAGCTGAGGACACAGCACAGGAAGGCTTGGCATATAATTATTGAAAACCTATGCTCCTTAGGAAGCTGAAGGGTGATGATGATTATAACTCCCCGTCAGGCATGCCATACAAGACAATTAATATAAGGTTGGGCATGGGACTGGCAACATCATGTAAATCAAATTGCCACACAAACCACTGCTGCTAGATCGTGCGACTGCTTGGTGCAGGCATCTTGTGGGACCAGCTGCAGTGGTGGTTCAATGATCAATAAGGATTGCAAAGGGAAATGTTGATGATTATGGCTCCTTTTTGCATTATTTTGTTTTAATTTGAATTTGTCTCGCTCATCTTTAATAGAATTAGTGCACAGCTTAAAGTTTCCCAATAAACTTTGTTTTCATTGAGCACTCTGTTATTTGGTTTTTTTTTTTGTTGTATATTTTAAATTGATCAGATTTTTTTTTTTTTGGAAGGGGGGAGTCCTCTTTCTTCCAATATTTTTTTATTACTTACATACTTAATCATTCCTCTTCTACATAAGGTGTAGAGCTTTAGAAGAGAGAGCGCCATACTATCCTATCGGCTGTCTTCCTCTTAGCCTTGTTCCATTCTAGTCCTCAGTGCTTCAGAGATTGTCTAATGTCCTCCCAGCGGACTCTGGGTCATCCTGGAGGTCTGGATCCCTGGCTCTTAGTTTCCCAGACTAATCTTCTCCCATTCTGCAGACATGGTCAGACCATCTTAGTTGGGACAGTTCTACTTGGGTCTGCAGAGGTTGGGTTTTAGGCCATGACGTATCGTATGGTTGTGGTCCATGACTTCTTGCTATGCAACCACCATCCTCAGACACCTCATTTCTGAGGTTTGGATCTGGCTTTTGTAGGTTGTAGTCATTGCCAATGACTTGCATCCATACGTCAAGACTGAGACATAGGTGGAGCGGTATACAGCCATCTTCGTCTTCTTTCCAACTTCTCGTTTGCAGAGGAATCTTCGATTAAAGACCTGAAAAAGTCTCCCAGCTGCTGCTCTTTGCCAAATCTTCTTTGATGTCTTCTTTCCAGTCTGTGATAGCTCCGAGGTATTTAAAGTGGCTGACCAGCTCCAGGACCTGTTCTCCAAATTAATCTGATGCCTTCTTTGCTCTAATGATATCACCATGGATTTTGTTTTGAGGCTGGTGATGACCATCCCTCTCTTCTCCAGCTCTTCCTTCCAGACTTGCAGGTTGGATTGGAGATGTGCCTCTGATTTAGCAATCAGGGCACCATTATCGGCAATTGCCAGCTCTGAAATACAGACTTGTCTCATCTTCCAGTGCTCCACTGAATACTTTCTTGCCCTCTCCTTACATGCTTTGATAACAGTGTTCATGAGAAGTATGAAAAGGTACAGTGACAGAATATCACCCTGAACTCTTCTGACTTATGATTTGCCGTCCTCACATAATTTCTGCAAGGGTAATCTTGGAAAGAACGTTGCTATTCGTTCCGCACAGAATATGAGTCAGAGTTATTTCTTAGAGACTCATATTCTGTGCGGAACGAATTGCAACATTCTTTTGGAGATTACCTCTGCAAGACTTGTAGAAGCTCTCTGTAACTTGAATCAGAGGTGCTGGAATGTTCTTCCTTGCCAAACAGTCCCGAAGTTTGCTCCAGGGGACCTTGTCAGATGCCTTTTCCAGATCTAAGATACAAAGAGGCATCTCACTCTTATACGCAAGAGCCTTTTCACTCAGCTGTCTGAGTGTGAAGATTAGGTTTTGAGCACTTTGGTTTGCTTGGAAGCCACACTGAACCTCATCCTCAGCTAGGCATCTGAGTCTCTGCTCTATGATTCTAGAGTAGATTTTACCAGGGAAACTGAGAAACCTTATGCCTCAATGTGTTTCCACATTGTCTGTTGCCACTCTTTTTGAAAATCAGTGTCCTTCAGGAGTAAAAGGTTGCCTGCTGCTCCCATGTACTTAACCATTTCTGGTGTTATACCATCATGCCCTGCTGCTTTGCCTATCTTGATTCTCTCCAGTGCTGCGTTCAGTTCTTCCATCTTTATGCCATCTTTACCACCATTGGTTTCCTCTTCTATGCTAATGGTTATCATTTCTGGTGCTTGACCATCAGAGGAGTTCTGAGAAATATTCTTTCTATCTTTCCATTACTTCCTTTGTGGCAGTAATCAATTTGCCTTGCTTGTCCTTTATAAATTTAAACAGGCGCTGTTTTTCCTTCCTCATGTTCTTTAGGATCTTGTAGAACAATTTCTGGTTTTGTTGAGCATCTTTTTCATGCTTTTCTCCAATTTCTTCCCAGGATTTCTGTTTTGCTGTTAGCACCTTGTTCTTTGCTTCTGTTCTGAGTATCACATATTCTCTATATTTCTCTGTTTTTCCTGTTGTGTTTTTAGCTCCTAAGTATTGCTGTCATGCCTTTTTCTTCTCTTATTTTCTCTTTGACTTCCTCTGTCCACCAAGGTGTCCTCTTTCTCGTCTTCCCTAGTCGGACTTACCACATGCTTCTGCTGCAGATGTCTTTATGATGTCTTTGAATTTAAGCCAGAGGGTTTCCAGATCATCAGGTTGTTCTTCTGTGTTTCTCATTGCTGTAGCAATAATCCCCTGACATCTGGTCTTATCTTCTGGCTCTCTCAGCTTGTAAGTCTTAATGCTCATTTCTGCTGTTCATTTACTTAGCTTCTTGCATGATGCAAGGCAATTCATAGGCTGAGTAACTCTTTCAGTTGTTCTTTTAATTGTTAGCAGGTAGTGATCACTTCCAATCTCTGGCCCTGTCCATACTCTAGCATCCCGGATATACTTGAATTAGCTCTTCCTAACTATGGCATAGTCGATCACTGATTTCTCATTCTTTGTTGGTTCACATCTAGGGTATGAATGTATGCACTTATGGGGGAACTTTGTATTTTTAATGATCAGGTTTTTCTCAGTGCAAAATCTAAAAGTCACTTTCCATTGTCATTAAGTGTATTTTCTCCATACCTTCGATAACTGCACCCCATCTATTATGGTCATTTCCAACTCTGGCATTGAAATTTCTGAGCAGGATAATTTCATCCAGGCAGTCGTCCACTGTCTTTTGAAGCAGCTCAAGGAATTTCTCCTTGACCTCTACTCGGTCATCACTATTTAACTCATACATAAGCCTAAATAACATCTGGAAGTCCTCCCAATACAGCACAAGCACAAAATTAAGATTATACCAGAGTTGCGTGCTTTCTGTGCTTCTCTATGGTGTGGAATGCTGGAGAGTCACAGAGAAGGAAATGTCAAAATTGTCCTCTTTTCACACAACATGCCTAAGAAAAAATTCACCGCATCTTTTGGCCGAATACCATCACCAACCAAGATCTGCTTACTCGTAGCAAGCAAGAGGACATGCACACCATTATAGCTGGCAGACGCTGGAGCTAGGTTGGTCATGTCCTCAGAAGAGACCCTGATGCCATCACAAGAACAGCTATGTTTTGGACCCCTGAAGGAAAGCGAAAGAGAGGCCGACCAAAAACAACTTGGCAGAGGACTGTGGAGGCTGAGATGCAAAGAATGAACCAGAGTTGGGGCACTGTACGAAGGATGGCCACCGACCGTGCAAAGTGGAATTAATTTGTTGTTGCCCTACAAGACGCCACTAGGCGTGATGGCCACTGACTGCTTTGACGGTCGGTGGTTAAGGATCGAAGAAGAAGAAGATAATGATAAAGTTGGATATCGTTTCTCCTTCTTTTAGCTTTAGAACCATAATACGCTGCGAGACAAAGTTCCATTCATTGATTCATTGATGCTATCCTTTTGTATTTTTTTAATTGGTGAAACTAAAGTGAACTGCCATCTGCATTTCACCAAATTTCTGTTGTAGAAACTAGTGCTGTATATTTTAAGCCCAGTTCAGTTTCACAATTGTGTTTAGTGTCTCACTTATTTTGGCAGACTGCAAGAACAATGGAAATTAAAGTTCCAAGTGTCCTGGGGGAGGGGTGGGAATCCATGATGAAACAAAGAATGAGTAGAACAACTGCACCCCCAGGCATGTTGTATAAGGTGACTAATATGTAATTTGGTCATGGGACTGGCAATCTCATTATGTAAAAGAAATTACCACAGAAACCACTGCTACAAGAACATGTGAATGTTTAGTGCAGGCTTCCTGTAAGTGAACCAGCTGCAGTTGTGACACCATGCTCCATAGGAGCACAAAGGAAAATAATGATGATGATGCTATACTGTTTAACTTAAATAATACCACTTGGAAGGGCTTCTGTGTCATGTTATGTATGGTTCTAGGCATAGATAGAGAAGGTAAAGGTCAGCTACAGCTGGGTGTTTGTGGAGCTGGCAGTGACTAATGCTGGGAATAGATTTTATTCAGATGCTGGTTCAACTGCATGTGGCTATTCTTTATTATCTTAAGATGATTTAATCTGCCAGTGACATTTTTGTAAGGATCAAAGTAATGGGGAAGCTAATGTCCCAGATGTATCTAAAACAAGAAGTTAAACAAAAGGTAAATGAGACAGCCGATAGGATAGTCTTGCGCTCTCTCTTCCAAACCTCTACACCTTATGGTAGAAGGGGAATAACTAAGTAAGTAAATGAGACATTTAACAATGATTAAGGAGACTGTTGCAAGTTTTTTTTGTTTGTTTAATGAGAGTTACGTTTTGCTATATTAGATAAAATTTTGAAACTGATGTCCATAAGCGGATTATAACATTAATGCAGACACATAATTGAGTTTTTAAAAATCTTCTTTTGTTTTCAAATTGTGAGGATTGTATGCAAATCTTAGTTTTACTCAACAGTTATTAATGAATTATGGTATTTCTGTCCATCACTGTTCACAAAACACATCTCAGCATATTTTTGTTAAATATGTTCTTAGTTATGTCAGTGGTCCAGCATATTTTTCTGGTATCACTGACCTTCAACTTATCATGATTTGTTATGTAATGGTTGGTTATCATTTACATGTGTTTTGTGTGATTGATTATTTAAAAATTACAGAAAGAAGACGAATCATTTTGTAATTTGGTGCTGGTGTTGAAACTTCACATTGTAATTTACAGAACAGTAGATGGTACAGGAAGCAGGGTTTTGCTCATGTGTACACTTTATAACATGTAGCATTACTTGTTTTTTTACCAGGTTTCAAGAAATATTGAAACATGTATCCCAGATCTAAATGTAAGAGCAAAGGAAGAACAGGGCTGTACGGTAAGTGAGTATTTATAAAATTGGTTTACAACTATTAACATTTCAGTGCATTCATAGTGAACTGAAGTCAACAGTGATATGGGTTGTTCATTTATAATGTTCATAACTACTCATTATGTTTTCTTAGTGTTATTTACATACTTATACATGGTGTAACTTTTTCTTTTCAGATTGCAAAAGATGGTGAAATGAAGCTTCCATTTCTAACTGAATATATAAAACTGGAAACACCACAAGACTGTGATGTGAGTTCTTCTCTTCTTCCTCCCCGGCTGTTTTTTTTCTTTTGTTCAAGCATGTTTATAGTAAATGTTTGTGAGTATTTACAATTTGAATTACCTACGAAGGAATATTTACAAGAGTGCACAAATTACAAAGGAATAATATTACTGTTAGATACCAGTAGAATGGATGGAAGGATAGCTAGCCAAGTTGCCTAAGAAGGGAGATTTACAAGAGTGCACAAATTACAGAGGAATAATGTTACTATCAGTGCATGAAAAGTGTTAAAGAGGATCATCCTTGAGAGATTAAAAGAGTCCATAGATAGACAGCTGAGAAATAAACAGGTTTTAGGCAAAACAGATCCTGTACAGGCAAGATTGCCACATTTAGAATAATAGTGAAATAAAGCCTTCTTTACATTAGATTTGAGCTGAACATTATCCAAAGATCATCACCAATTAACCCTTCAGTGGTTACCCTCCCATTGTGGAATCACTGGAAATGAGAGAGCCTATGCTCTGTCTAGAAGTGGCAGTAAAATTGATCAATTCAGCCTCCCTTTGCCTTGTCGAGAAGTAAAAACCATCATCAACAAGTACAAATACCAGTGGAAAAGGGAAGGTGATATATACAACAGAAATGACCCAATCCAGTTGTAAAAGACATAAGAAGACACTGGAGATGGACAGTCACACACTAAGAAAACTTGTTTATAGCATTATCAGGTTGTCATTGTTCTGGAATCCTGATTATCCAAAGAAACCCATAATACAATATAATGGTGAGACATATTACAAATATGATGTTAGTGGAGCAGAATTTTCTCAAAATGATCACAAGGTGACTCATACGGGAGGAAAATCTTACACGTATGATGAATTTACAGGATGAAAACTTTATTTAAAATGGTACAAAAGTCAGCATACAGAAGAAAAATCTTATAAGTGTAATGTTTGTAGGGCAGAATTTTCTCACAGTAGTGTTTTAAATAGTCACAAAAGGACACACACAGGAGAGAAACCTTATAAGTGTGATGTTTGTGTAGCAGAATTTTCTCATAGTGGTGCTTTAAATAGTCACAAAAGGACACACGCAGGAGAGAAACCTTATAAGTGTGATGTTTGTGTAGCAGAATTTTCTCATAGTGGTGCTTTAAATAGTCACAAAAGGACACACACAGGTGTGACATATAATGGAAATATAGTCTACAGTATCTGACAGTCTTTCGTTACCTCGTAGCTTTCTTTGATTTGCTAGCCAATCCATGCATTAACAACCTGCGTTTACTCACTTTTTAATCCACGCCTCTTTTCCTTGAACATAAACAAACGAAGTTGTTTACCAACTTTCATGACCTGCCAGTCATAGCGAGGAGTGAATAGGGTTTGTGTATCAAGTTTCTCATGTGAGCTGATCTGTCAATCATCGGATATCTGACAGACTGCACATGGGAAAAAACCGGACCTTTTTGAAGTAGTCGCACAGGCAAATATATTTCCCTGTGTACCCTTTGATGTTCATACACAGAGGGAAACCCCGAGTTCTTTGATCTCCAGAAGCGGGCAAAATCTACGAGAACCCGTTACTTGGTTGTGAGTCTCTGATGTAAATTAGCAACACCCGACAGAGCGGCCGTGAAAGCCTTTTATCTGGGGAACTTTGGTTTCTGATTCTCTCGATACACATGATAATGTGAAAAGTAGCATCCTCTAGAGATCATATAAACATGATGATATATAAACTGTATCTTCCAAAACCAGCTATCAGTTGTCACTCAGAATTTTTTGGATAGTCTAAGCACGCAGTAGCTAGAACCATTTTCACTAGATGTGTTAATAGTATTCGTGGGGATTGTCATTCTGATGTTCTGGTAATAGAAAATTAGTGCTTACATGTTAAAGCGTTAAAGTTTACCATTATAATTCACTTAAAGTTCTAGCTGTTAAAGACCAGTGAGAAATAACGCGTAGCTATTTTTTTTTTACCTTTTGTTCAGTTTAATGTTAATTTTACCACCCACTTTCTCATACAAGAAGAGACGTTTAGTTGTCTGAGTATATGCTAGGTGCGACTGATATGGACCATAGAATTCATGTTATATTTCATTTTGAGTATTTATAGTAAGTGACCATTATTTAATACCATACGATGACCAACAGATGCCGACAATTTAATAGCTATTAAAGACAAGCGATATATATGTAAGCGCGCGTAGGGATAATTAAATATTAATTGGCATTGTATGCTAATTGTTACAGCATGAGCAAGGGCGGGGAGGCTGCATACCTTCATCCGACCTGTAATCTCAGCATTGGCAACATGCGATAGTTTAGGCATAAAAGAAAACACCTGTGCCAGTTAACTTTAATTAGGACTGACAGAGTGGATAAGAGATCGTCTTTGTCCCTTCTGTGTTCATATATTTAGCTATATAGAATAGTAGCATTTTTTTCCATAATGTTTCTTTATTCTTAAGCAGACCTGATCACGCAACCCGCTGTCTTCTTCTTCATATACTGATTAATTAATGTTGTCTTCTTCTTGGCTTACGCATCCCCAAGTTCATTTGTGAACAGGATTGGCGAAAGAGACAAATTAAATGGTAAATTTAACTGGACTTATAAAACCCAGCAATATTTTGTTCAATTTTATCAGCCCACTGGGGCATAAAACCAATAACATTTCTACATAAGGTGTAGAGCTTTAGAAGAGAGAGCGTCATATGATCCTATCGGCTGTCTTCCTCTTGGCCTTGTTCCATTCTAGTCCTCAGTGCTTCAGAGATTGTCTAATGTCCTCCCAGCGGACTCTGGGTCATCCTGGAGGTCTGGATCCCTGGCTCTTAGTTTCCCAGACTAATCTTCTCCCATTCTGCAGACATGGCCAGACCATCTTAGTTGGGACTGTTCTACTTGGGTCTGCAGGGGTTGGGTTTTAGGCCATAACGTATCGTCTGGTTGCGGACCATGACTTCTTGCTATGCAACCACCATCCTCAGATACCTCATTTCTGAGGTTTGGATCTGGCTTTTGTGGGTTGTAGTCATTGCCAATGACTTGCATCCATACGTCAAGACTAAGACATAGGTGGAGCGGTATACAGCCATCTTCGTCTTCTTGTCAACTTCTCATTTGCTGAGGAATCTTCGATTAAAGACCTGAAAAAGTCTCCCAGCTGCTGCTCTTTGCCAAATCTTCTTTGATGTCTTCTTTCCAGTCTGTGACAGCTCCGAGGTATTTAAAGTGGCTGACCAGCTCCAGGACCTGTTCTCCAAATTAATCTGATGCCTTCTTTGCTCTAATGATATCACCATGGATTTTGTTTTGAGGCTGGTGATGACCATCCCTCTCTTCTCCAGCTCTTCCTTCCAGACTAGCAGGTTGAATTGAAGATGTGCCTCTGATTTAGCAATCAGGGCACCATTATCGGCAATTGCCAGCTCTGAAATACAAACCTATCTCATTTTCCAGTGCTCCACTGAATACTTTCTTGTCCTCTCCTTACATGCTTTGATAACATTGTCCATGATCAGTATGAGAAGATTAGGTGATAGGATATTACCTTGACTTACAGAAGCGGGTGTCATGAACTCTTCTGACTTATGATTTGCCATCCTCACATAATTTCTGCAAGGGTAATCTTGGAAAGAACATTGCAATCCATTCCGCACAGAATATGAGTCTCTTAGAGTTATTTCAAAGAGACTCATTTTCTGTGCGGAACGAATTCCAACATTCTTTTGGAGATTACCTCTGCAAGACTTGTAGAAGCTCTCTGTAACTTGAATCAGAGGTGCTGGAATGTTCTTCCTTGCCAAACAGTCCCGAAGTTTGCTCCAGGGGACCTTGTCAAATGCCTTTTCCAGATCTAAGATACAAAGAGGCATCTCACTCTTATACGCAAGAGCCTTTTCACTCAGCTGTCTGAGTGTGAAGATTAGGTTTTGAGCACTTTGGTTTGCTTGGAAGCCACACTGGACCTCATCCTCAGCTAGGCATCTGAGTCTCTGCTCTATGATTCTAGAGTAGATTTTACCAGGGAAACTGAGAAGCCTTATGCCTCAATGTGTTTCCACATTGTCGGTTGCCACTCTTTTTGAAAATCAGTGTCCTTCAGGAGTAAAAGGTTGCCTGCTGCTCCCATGTACTTAACCATTTCTGGTGTTATACCATCATGCCCTGCTGCTTTGCCTATCTTGATTCTCTCCAGTGCTGCGTTCAGTTCTTCCATCTTTATGCCATCTTTACCACCATTGGTTTCCTCTTCTATGCTAATGGTTATCATTTCTGGTGCTTGACCATCAGAGGAGTTCTGAGAAATATTCTTTCTATCTTTCCATTACTTCCTTTGTGGCAGTAATCAATTTGCCTTGCTTGTCCTTTATAAATTTAAACAGGCGCTGTTTTTCCTTCCTCATGTTCTTTAGGATCTTGTAGAACAATTTCTGGTTTTGTTGAGCATCTTTTTCATGCTTTTCTCCAATTTCTTCCCAGGATTTCTGTTTTGCTGTTAGCACCTTGTTCTTTGCTTCTGTTCTGAGTATCACATATTCTCTATATTTCTCTGTTTTTCCTGTTGTGTTTTTAGCTCCTAAGTATTGCTGTCATGCCTTTTTCTTCTCTTATTTTCTCTTTGACTTCCTCTGTCCACCAAGGTGTCCTCTTTCTCGTCTTCCCTAGTCGGACTTACCACATGCTTCTGCTGCAGATGTCTTTATGATGTCTTTGAATTTAAGCCAGAGGGTTTCCAGGTCATCAGGTTGTTCTTCTGTGTTTTTCATTGCTGTAGCAATAATCCCCTGACATCTGGTCTTATCTTCTGGCTCTCTCAGCTTGTAAGTCTTAATGCTCATTTCTGCTGTTCATTTACTTAGCTTCTTGCATGATGCAAGGCAATTCATAGGCTGAGTAACTCTTTCAGTTGTTCTTTTAATTGTTAGCAGGTAGTGATCACTTCCAATCTCTGGCCCTGTCCATACTCTAGCATCCCGGATATACTTGAATTAGCTCTTCCTAACTATGGCATAGTCGATCACTGATTTCTCATTCTTTGTTGGTTCACATCTAGGGTATGAATGTATGCACTTATGGGGGAACTTTGTATTTTTAATGATCAGGTTTTTCTCAGTGCAAAATCTAAAAAGTCACTTTCCATTGTCATTAAGTGTATTTTCTCCATACCTTCGATAACTGCACCCCATCTATTATGGTCATTTCCAACTCTGGCATTGAAATTTCTGAGCAGGATAATTTCGTCCAGGCAGTCGTCCACTGTCTTTTGAAGCAGCTCGAGGAATTTCTCCTTGACCTCTACTCGCTCATCACTATTTAACCCATACATAATGATAAGGTTGGATATCATTTCTCCTTCTTTTAGCTTTAGCACCATAAAATGCTGTGAGACAAAGTTCCATCCCTTGATTCATTGATGCTATCCTTTTGTATTTTTTTAATTGGTGAAACTAAAGTGAACTGCCATCTGCATTTCACCAAATTTCTGTTGTAGAAACTAGTGCTGTATATTTTAAGCCCAGTTCAGTTTCACAATTGTGTTTAGTGTCTCACTTATTTTGGCAGACTGCAAGAACAATGGAAATTAAAGTTCCAAGTCTAGCAGTAAGAATAAAACAGGAACTAGATAGTGAGGTAAGATTGTTGTTGTTATTGTCGCTAACTTGCATTCTTTTATCAGAGATCACTTACAGCCATTGATAATATAAACTGAGGCTACTATATTGAGATGTTTTACTGGTTCACACATCTGTTGTTGGGGCCAGAAAGGGGAGCAAAGAATATAAAAACAAAACAAACAACAAACTCCTGATGTAAGTCCTGGGGGAGGGGTGGGAATCCATGATGAAACAAAGAATGAGTAGAACAACTGCACCCCCAGGCATGTTGTATAAGGTGACTAATATGTAATTTGGTCATGGGACTGGCAATCTCATTATGTAAAAGAAATTACCACAGAAACCACTGCTACAAGAACATGTGAATGTTTAGTGCAGGCTTCCTGTAAGTGAACCAGCTGCAGTTGTGACACCATGCTCCATAGGAGCACAAAGGAAAATAATGATGATGATGCTATACTGTTTAACTCAAATAATACCACTTGGAAGGGCTTCTGTGTCATGTTATGGATGGTTCTAGGCATAGATAGAGAAGGTAAAGGTCAGCTACAGCTGGGTGTTTGTGGAGCTGGCAGTGACTAATGCTGGGAATAGATTTTATTCACATGCTGGTTCAGCTGCATGTGGCTACTCTTTATTATCTTAAGATGATTTAATATGTCGCAGTGACATTTTTTTTTAAGGATCAAAGTAATATGGAAGCTAATGTCCCAGATGTATCTAAAACAAGAAGTTAAACAAAAGGTAAATGAGACAGCCGATAGGATAGTCTTGCGCTCTCTCTTCCAAACCTCTACACCTTATGGTAGAAGGGGAATAACTAAGTAAGTAAATGAGACATTTAACAATGATTAAGGAGACTGTTGCAAGTTTTTTTTTTGTTTTTTTTTTTTGTTTAATGAGAGTTACGTTTTGCTATATTAGATAAAATTTTGAAACTGATGTCCATAAGCGGATTATAACATTAATGCAGACACATAATTGAGTTTTTTAAAATCTTCTTTTGTTTTCAAATTGTGAGGATTGTATGCAAATCTTAGTTTTACTCAACAGTTATTAATGAATTATGGTATTTCTGTCCATCACTGTTCACAAAACACATCTCAGCATATTTTTGTTAAATATGTTCTTAGTTATGTCAGTGGTCCAGCATATTTTTCTGGTATCTCTGACCTTCAACTTATCATGATTTGTTATGTAATGGTTGGTTATCATTTACATGTGTTTTGTGTGATTGATTATTTAAAAATTACAGAAAGAAGACGAATCATTTTGGTGCTGGTGTTGAAACTTCACATTGTAATTTACAGAACAGTGGATGGTACAGGAAACAGGGTTTTGCTCATGTGTACACTTTATAACATGTAGCATTACTTGTTTTTTTACCAGGTTTCAAGAAATATTGAAACATGTATCCCAGATCTAAATGTAAGAGCAAAGGAAGAACAGGGCTGTACGGTAAGTGAGTATTTATAAAATTGGTTTACAACTATTAACATTTCAGTGCATTCATAGTGAACTGAAGTCAACAGTGATATGGGTTGTTCATTTATAATGTTCATAACTACTCATTATGTTTTCTTAGTGTTATTTACATACTTATACATGGTGTAACTTTTTCTTTTCAGATTGCAAAAGATGGTGAAATGAAGCTTCCATTTCTAACTGAATATATAAAACTGGAAACACCACAAGACTGTGATGTGAGTTCTTCTCTTCTTCCTCCCCGGCTGTTTTTTTTCTTTTGTTCAAGCATGTTTATAGTAAATGTTTGTGAGTATTTACAATTTGAATTACCTACGAAGGAATATTTACAAGAGTGCACAAATTACAAAGGAATAATATTACTATTAGATACCAGTAGAATGGATGGAAGGATAGCTAGCCAAGTTGCCTAAGAAGGGAGATTTACAAGAGTGCACAAATTACAGAGGAATAATGTTACTATCAGTGCATGAAAAGTGTTAAAGAGGATCATCCTTGAGAGATTAAAAGAGTCCATAGATAGACAGCTGAGAAATAAACAGGTTTTAGGCAAAACAGATCCTGAACAGGCAAGATTGCCACATTTAGAATAATAGTGAAATAAAGCCTTCTTTACATTAGATTTGAGCTGAACATTATCCAAAGATCATCACCAATTAACCCTTCAGTGGTTACCCTCCCATTGTGGAATCACTGGAAATGAGAGAGCCTATGCTCTGTCTAAAAGTGGCAGTAAAATTGATCAATTCAGCCACACTTTGCCTTGCCGAGAAGTAAAAACCATCATCAACAAGTACAAACACCAGTGGAAAAGGGAGGGTGATATATACAACAGAAATGACCCAATCCAGTTGTAAAAGACATAGGAAGACACTGGAGATGGACAGTCACACACTAAGAAAACTTGTTTATAGCATTACCAGGTTGTCATTGTTCTGGAATCCTGATTATCCAAAGAAACCCATAATACAATATAATGGTGAGACATATTACAAATATGATGTTAGTGGAGCAGAATTTTCTCAAAATGATCACAAGGTGACTCATACGGGAGGAAAATCTTACACGTATGATGAACTTACAGGATGAAAACTTTATTTAAAATGGTACAAAAGTCAGCATACAGAAGAAAAATCTTATAAGTGTAATGTTTGTAGGGCAGAATTTTCTCACAGTAGTGCTTTAAATAGTCACAAAAGGACACACACAGGAGAGAAACCTTATAAGTGTGATGTTTGTGTAGTAGAATTTTCTCATAGTGGTGCTTTAAATAGTCACAAAAGGACACACGCAAGAGAGAAACCTTATAAGTGTGATGTTTGTGTAGCAGAATTTTCTCATAGTGGTGCTTTAAATAGTCACAAAAGGACACACACATGTGTGACATATAATGGAAATGTAGCCTACAGTATCTGACAGTCTTTCGTGACCTCGTAGCTTTCTTTGATTTGCTAGCAAATCCATGCATTAACAGCCTGCGTTTACTCACTTTTTAATCCACGCCTCTTTTCCTTGAACATAAACAAACGAAGTTGTTTACCAACTTTCATGACCTGCCAGTCATAGCGAGGAGCAAATAGGTTTGTGTATCAAGTTTCTCACGCGAGCTGATCTGTCAATCATCGGATATCTGACAGACTGCACATGGGAAAAAACCAGACGTTTTTGAAGTAGTTGCACAGGCAAAAATATTTCCCTGTGTACCCTTTGATGTTCATACACAGAGGGAAACCCCGGGTTCTTTGATCTCCAGAAGCAGGCAAAATCTACGAGAACCTGTTACATGGTTGTAAGTCTCTGATGTAAATTAGCAACACCCGACAGAGCGGCCGTGAAAGCCTTTTATCTGGGGAACTTTGGTTTCTGATTCTCTCGATACACATGGTAATGTGAAAAGTAGCATCCTCTAGAGATCATATAAACATGATGATATATAAACTGTGTCTTCCGAAACCAGCTATCAGTTGTCACTCAGAATTTTTTGGATAGTCTAAGCACGCAGTAGCTAGAACCATTTTCACTAGATGTGTTAATAGTATTCGTGGGGATTGTCATTCTGATGTTCTGGTAATAGAAAATTAGTGCTTACATGTTAAAGTTTACCATTATAATTCACTTAAAGTTCTAGCTGTTAAAGACCAGTGAGAAATAACGCGCAGCTATTTTTATTACCAGTTGTTCAGTTTAATGTTAATTTTACCACCCACTTTCTCATACAAGAAGAGACGTTTAGTTGTCTGAGTATATGCTAGGCGCGACTGATATAGACCATAGAATTCATGTTATATTTCATTTTGTGTATTTATAGTAAATGACCATTATTTAATACCATACGATTACCAACAGATGCCGACAATTTAATAGCTATTAAAGACAGGCGATACATATGTAAGTGCGCGTAGGGATAATTAAATAATAATTGACATTGTACGCTAATTGTTACAGCGTGAGCAAGGGCGGGGAGGCTGCATACCTTCATCCGACCTGTAATCTCAGCATTGGCGACATGCGATAGTTTAGGCATAAAAGAAAACACCTGTGCCAGTTAATTTTAATCAGGACTGACGGAGTGGATAAGAGATTGTCTTTGTCTCTTCTGTGTTCATATATGTAGCTATATAGAATAGTCACATTTTTTCCATAATGTTTCTTTATTCTTAAGCAGACCTGATCACAAGAGCAGCCAGCTGTCTTT
Organism: Oreohelix idahoensis; assembly: GCA_024509875.1. Lineage (NCBI taxonomy): Eukaryota > Metazoa > Mollusca > Gastropoda > Stylommatophora > Oreohelicidae > Oreohelix > Oreohelix idahoensis. The sequence goes on along the minus strand of JAMPIV010002565.1, from coordinate 250,547 downwards.
TTCTTCATTTACTGATTGATTAATGTTGTCTTCTTCTTGGCTTACGCATCCCCAAGTTCATTTGTGAACAAGATTGGCCAAAGAGACAAATTAAATGGTAAATTTAACTGGACTTATAAAACCCAGCAATATTTTGTTCAATTTTATCAGCCCACTGGGGCATAAAACCAATAACATTTCTCCCGACTTTTGACAGTCGTATCCAAGTGGATTTTATCCAGAAGAGTTACGCTGTTTCATAATCGGCATTCACCATAGAGCGAGATGATAGGATTACCATCATTTAACAATTGTAACAGTTTTTAGCAACTAGATGTTTCCAAATACTGGAAGTATTTTTCACTGTTTGCTGTGAATACAAGATCTCAGTGTTGAGAATTGTTTCATGGTTTGCAAACATCTGGGTTTGAGCTCGATTCGGATGGTTGCACCATGGAACACCTTGGTTGAATAAATAAATGACATAGATTGCGTATATCAATGCATGACGCATGAGACATAGTTACGACAGTCTTTGTGTTGCCTTGGAGCCAAACGGCGGTGTTTTCACATGTGTGACATGGCCACTTATCCAAAGTGTTTCGAATGTGTGGCATGGCTACTTATCAAAGTGTATAACCATCTGTGTTCGGGCTTTTAAACCAATATAATATGTGGATAAAGACCAGAGAGTCTTATGTGTGGCCTTGAGCCTTACGGCAGTGTTTTGAAATGTGTGGCATGACCACTTATTCAAGTGTATACTAGTGTAGAACTAGGAAAATATATATTACGGTAATGTAAAGCCGGTAATCTAAAAGGATAATGTGTAAGGACCATTGAGTCCGAATATATCTATATGTCATTAATGTAACTGCAATCATTGTTAGGATTAACGTAAGTCGTAAAATATGAAACGCAGTTAGAATATATATATATATATCTATATATATATATCTATCTATATATATATATATATATATATATATATATATATATATATATATATATATATATATATATATATATATATATATATATATATATATATATATATATATATATATAAGGCTGATAGAGCCCGTCTGTGTAAGCCAAATTGAAGTAAGCATATGTCTAAGTTCTAGTGATATAGATATTGGGCAGCGACCCTATGAGAACTATTAACAGAAGGAATATTTTTGTATAAATAATAAGGATTCCAAGTATTTGGTTAGATTATATATATGGATCATTAATGAAAATGAAAAGTAACAGACGTGTAATGTCTGATTGAATATGGGCTATAAAACTGTACTTTATCAAGCGTTCTGTAACGTAAACATTTGTGTTGTTTATTCATGATGAAGTTGCTGAACAGTATTAAATATATTTTAGTCGTCAAAACACGATTTGGTTTCCTGAAGTGTTCTACCAGTTCAATGTCGTTCTATGACTATTAACCGTTAACCTTCAAGGGTAGGTCAAACCATAACACTTTAATTACAGGCTAATAATAATAATAATAAATAAACACTGTCAGACAATACGAATACAAAGTGTATTGTAGAAACACGGAAACGAACATTATAATAATTACGTAAATAAAACACGAGGTTACAGCAAGAAGATACTTCGTGATGGCCGAAGAGATGAATATAGAATACAGAAATTGAAACGTAATATCAACCCAATTATCCAAGCCTCAAAAGCCCATAACACTCGGTTTCTACACTAACCAGTCGAAGTGACATTTGTCCATCCAGGAATAAACCACCAAATTACGCGTCCATCTTATTAATATTAAATTATTAGGGGATGGACTGGTGCCAATTTGGAACATAAAAACACTGGCAATTTTATATTCAGGATAATTGTATTCCCAAGGGATCACCAAGAGTAGGTAAGGAGTGATTGAGTGGCCACGTATGACAGAGAGAGAGTGAATATTTTTCTTTGTTACAAATATTGTAACATTTTACACCCTCTCCTGGGGCTTCCCACGCTCTGGATTTATATATTCAGAATACCCTCCATGACATTCAGCAGCTCCAACCTCAACGCCTGCGTTATTCAAACCTTTCTTCTGATGAGTCTCATGCCCTTACTAAGCTCCGCCGCAGAGATGACATTGTTATCAAACCGGCTGACAAAGGAGGTGCCATTGTGGTATGGCGCAAGGACCTGTACCTCCAAGAAGGTAATAAGCAGCTCACCAACAGCTCCTTCTACCAGCGCCGTGACAATGATGTGACAGTCCTCAACAATCGTCTGGTCCATGACACCATCAAAAGTCTTATCGCCAACAAGTCCTTACCTTCTAGCGCTTCTCATCTCCGTATTGACAATAGTGGTCTGGGTAAGCCTGTGTTTTATATGCTTCCCAAAATTCATAAACCCTCCAACCCTGGGAGACCCATTGTCTCTGCGTGTGCCTGCCCTACCGAACGTATATCAGACTTCCTCGACGGCATCTTCCAGCCTATTGTAGAGCAGCTTCCTTCCTTCTTAAAGGACACAAACCATGCTCTTACTACTTTTTCCTCTATTCAGCTTTCTCCAGACCGTACCTACCATTTATTTCTGTTAGATGTTTGCTCACTTTACACTTCCATTCCTCACTCTGATGGTCTCCGAGCTCTCCGGTTTTTCCTGGACCAGCGCACGCACCCCTCTATCGCTACAGAGACTCTCCTGCGCCTTGCAGAACTGGTCCTTCGACTCAATTCCTTTGAGTTCAATGGACAGTTCTTTGACCAAATAAGTGGAGTTGCCATGGGCACCAAGATGGGTCCCAGTTATGCCTGCCTCTTCATGGGCTACCTGGAGTATCAGGTGTGGCAGCAGTATCCTGGACCTTTTCCATTGATGTATCATAGATACATCGATGACGGCATAGGTCTCACCGATATGCCAGAGGTTGACCTATCTAGGTTCATTAATTTCATTAACAACTTCCACCCTGCGATCCAATTCACCTCCCACATCTCCACTGTCTCTGTTAATTTCCTTGACATTGTTGTCACTATCACTCCGCCCCACCTCACCACTTCGGTGTACTACAAACCCACCGATGCACACAGTTACCTCCTTTATACTTCCTCTCATCCTCCGGCTTGTCGGGACTCCTTGCCTTTCTCACAACTTCTCCGCCTCCGTCGGTTATGCCAAGATGATGACAACTTTCTATGCCGAGCACAAGAAATGTTGGACTTCTTCCGTAACAGACAGTATCCAGAAGATGTTCTTACCTCTGTGTAAAGTGTAGTTGTTTGACTGGCCACTACTGTAGAATGTCGTTGTAGTCTAACCCGCTGTAAATGGGTAACTCACTCTAGTCCTGAGTTAGGGAAGGCAAAGACAGCAAGGCAGTGTCTGCTATGGGATTACTGTCAAGTAATCGTTCCTCAGGTGGTACTGGTGGTCATCATTGTAAATGGTAGAGTATCCTTCCTGCTCGTTACACATGAGACAGGCAAGTACAACAAAGGTCAACTCAACCGACGCATGATTGTGTATGTATGGAGTGAGAGTGGAAACTACGCGAATGGTGGACTGTTCGATGTAGTTGACACTTGATACTATTTCACTCACACTCTTAGGCAAGTCAAAGATGTTAGGAACCGTTGTTGACGTTTCTATGTTTTTAATAATGACGCACACACTTGGACATCACGGAATACAGTCATGAGTATGTTGACATAGCAAATCATAAGGTAGTAGAATAGTAGTACATTTCATTCAGCATTCAATATTAAATAGTCAATCAATGTTCTGGTGGATTATTGATATATATATACCCAAACTGACTGAACGCATCAGTGGGCATGTGTGTGTAGACATACAAAGAGTTCACTGGACGAACCTTTTCTTTAGCTAAGTTCTCCAGCTGTATCTATATTAAATATTTAGGTAACACAGTTAAACCACGATAGGGTTTTAATCTTGATGAGATCTCCGTGCCACTGTCCGAATAATAAGACTCCTGATCCGTTCTTTGGACAGTGAACCATAATGATGACAGGAATACAAAATGGCCTCCTTCCCTGAGTTTTCGCTCACTCGCCCAGCATAAGGATAATTATCAGCCACAGTTAATTCATAACTTGAATATATAGGATTTCCTATAGTTTCCATACAGTCCCTTAGTCAGAAGGTTGCTTCATAAAGACATAAGCGCTGATGGAACCTGTCATCTTCATCAATCTATTCAAACGACCAACGATGCTCGAAAATACGATGTTTCATCTAGGTCTAACCATAAGGAGATCATCAAAGGCAAAAACGGGTCTGGCTTTACCTGGAGTCCGAATTCAAACATAATGAAATACATGAGAAGAGTCTCTAACATCATACACTTGCAGAGACATTCCTTCCTTATGGAAAAAATCATCCATAACTCACTTTAAACCTTTAACAGGGCCAGCCCTTGGAAAACACAGCCATTTCTCGGCGGCTACTTCGGAACTCTTTACGACTCGTTAAGACAACCCATACTTCCGCTAGAGCGGCATGAAAAGAATATAGTCCTGCCTACCCATCCAAAATATACAATACAGGGCTGATTCTACTTGTACTAATAATATGTAATACATATGAATTCAGGCCATAAACATAACAAGTAAAATTAATCTATTTTCCGGCCCGAACAAATAAGGACGGACATGAGTTCAATATCCATGCGCCGAATCAATATCAAGAACGATCACTCCTATAATCAAAAGTGTAAATTAATCATGAATTATCTAGCTTTACCATAGAAAGCATTTTCATACACAAATGAATGAATGTATATATATTTTCCATATTAAATAGCCATATCGTATTTTTGTAATATGTGCGTCAAAATATGCACGCAACAGATTACCACACCCCTCGGGGAAAAAATGGTACTTTTTTTTTTTTTTGAAATACATCTAGGAGCAACATACAATAGGCTCACAACGCACCAATAACAATGCGCAGATGATAAGCATTGAGAATATATTTCATGAACTTAGAGAAATTATTTCTCTAAGTATAAATATTTCCAGAGAGGTGTCACCAACGCATACTACAATACTGGCAATGCCACACTTTCTACATCAGTTTATACATAAATGTCATCTTAGATATCTTAACATCATGATCATCGAAGACGAAAAAAACATTGAAAGATCAGCGGTGAATAAACATCAATGAACCGCTAAGTAGTGTTACAATCAATATATGATATATTACATATGTGTACACATTTCAACATAGGAACAATTGTAGCAAAGTTAGGCATATAATTTAACAGTTATGAATCATGTGGGCATCTAGACAAAATATCTGCCATCACATTTTCTGACCCACGGATAGCTCGCACCGAAAAATGAAACGGCTGCAGAGCAATCGCGTATCGCGTTGATCTCGCGCTCTTCAGATTTTTACTCTGAATAGCCGTAAGAGCTTTCTGGTCAGTTTCCACAATGAAATGCGCGCCAAGAAGAAATCTTTGAAGTTTAAGGATTGACCAAACCATAGCCAATAATTCACGGTCTAGGACCGAGTAATTCTTCTCTGCGGCATTTAATTTTCGAGAAATATACATCACAGGATGCAGAGTTCCAGAGTACTCTTGCATTAGTGCTGCTCCAATCCCTGTGGATGAAGCGTCACTACGAAGAATAAATGTCTTATCCTTAGAAGGCAATACTAGGATAGGTGAAGTAGAAAACATAGTTTTAACCTTATCCAAAGAGGATTGACATTCTTGAGTCCAATGGACTACATTAGGAGACCCTTTCTTTAACAAGGAAGAAAGAGGTGACATAATGGAGGACAGATTCGGAATGAATCGTCCATAAAATTGTATTAGACCTAAGAGACTTCGCACTTGCTTTTTAGTCTTAGGAATAGAAATGTTAAGTATCTTACTTGTATTATGGTCTTCTGTTTTTAGGAAACCATGACCAACACGGTGACCTAAGAAAGATATTTCGCTAAAACCAATACAAGCTTTAGATGGTTTTGCTGTTAGGTTATGCTCGCGTAAGATAGAGAATAGTTCGTTTAACCCGTTATAGTGATCTTCCCAAGTATCACTGAAAAGACAGATGTCATCAAGATATGCAATGACATCTGAGCGATGAGATAGGATTCGACGCATCATGCGTACGAATGTTGCAGGGGCGTTCATTAGGCCGAAAGGCATGAAATTCCATTGGAATAGACCCCTAGGCGTCGAAAAAGCAGTAAACGGTTTGGCGTGTTCGGATAATGGAACTTGCCAATATCCCTTAGACAAATCAAGTTTAGTAAAGAAATGGGAATTCGATAGTCTCGTAAGTAACTCTTCTAGTAAAGGCATAGGTTCAGCATCAAATTTTGTCACCTGGTTCAATTTGCGATAATCAACGCAGAGACGTATGTTATTGTCTTTTTTCCGTACAATAACCATCGGCGAAGAATATGCTGATGTGGATGGTTCAATAATTTTTTAACTCTATCATCTCATCCAACTCTTTCTCTACCTGTGCTTGAAAATGTATCGGGATAGGATACGGTCTGACTCTTATAGGAGTATGGTCAGTAAGAATAATGTCATGTTGAATGACATCAGTTTGACCAGGAATGTCAGTAAGGACATCCTGAAATTGTTCTAACATAGTAGAAACTTGTTTCTGCTCTCCTGGAGATAATTCAGGAGAAATCGCAACATCTTTCCATGATTCATTAGAGTGAAGCGGAATCATTGGAAAAGGCAGATTTACATCCGAGAAACTCGTTTCCTCATCCTGTATTACTGACAGTGATGAGTAATGTCCATGTTGGACTGGAAAATTGTCCGTTGCCTGGAAAACAGGTTGTAAATAATCCGGACGTTCATGGAATTCCGTGAGCATGTTGATGTGGAAGGTTTTATGCTTCCCGTCAATATCGACGATATAGTCAACATCGGAAACTTTTGATATTACATCGTACGGACCTTTCCAAGAAATAAGAAGTCTGTTTTCCCTACAAGGTAGCAAGACAAATGCTTTGTCACCTGGACAAAGTTGTCGCAAGCATCTCTTTTTATTGGCAAATTCCCTTGCCTTTTGCTTTGCAAATTCCGAAGAAGCGGTTGCCAATTTGCATGCTTCGATAATCTTATGTCTAAGTGCAATGACATATTCGTAAGAGGATTTTGTGTCATCGACAATATTATCAGCAGTTATGAGATCATGAAGTAAGGACATAGGACCTCGCGGTTTCGCGCCGAAGACAAGTTCAAAAGGAGAAAATCCTGTATGTTCGTTGGCGACCTCTCTATATGCAAAGAGAGCCGCGGGTAAAACCCTGTCCCAATCCTGAGGATGATCCTCAGTTATCTTACCTAGTAGGTTTTTCAGAGTTCTATTCAGACGTTCTACCATCCCATTGGACATAGGATGATAAATACTACTCAGAGATCTCTCTATCTTTAGAGTTGACATCACTTGAGACATGGTATCCGATATGAGTTGGGTACCATGGTCCGATAATATTTCTGCTGGAAATCCCAGACGAGAAAATATTAACCAAAGAGCATCTGCAATATTAGCAGTAGTTATGCTCTTTAGAGGAACAGCCTCTGGCCAACGTGTGCACATGTCAACACACGTCAAGATAAATTGGTGTCCTCTAGCAGACTTTATCTTAAATGGACCGATAATGTCTATCGCCATTTTTTGAAATGGTCGAATGGGAATGTCTGCAGCCTGAATAGGTGCAGCATGGCGTGGACCTCTGGATTTAACCTCTTGACATACTTTACAAGATCGACAATAGATTCGTATGTCCTTATTCACAGCAGGCCAAAAGAAAGATGCAAGAACTCTAGATTTAGTACGGGAAAAACCCATATGTCCAGCACACTGAGAATCATGAGCGTGCTGTAAGATTTTAACTCTCATATTCTTGGGCACAAGAATTTGAGAATGAATGGATTTAGCGGAGTCTTGTACCATACGTACAAGTACGCCATTCCTCATCGTAATCCAAGATTTACGATTTGTATCCTTATTCGGATCACCTTTTGTTGCCAGAGTAAAGAATTTCTTTAGAGTAGGATCATCTTCCTGCTGTTTTATAAAGGAATCATGGGAAATCTCCAAGGAATCATCTTGGATCTGCGCATCATTATCTTCAGAATGTGAAGATTGCGGCATATTAAGAGCTTGAGCCCTAGTGATTACTGCATTAGCAGATTGCATATTAACATTTTCCCAATTAGAAATTTGCTGTGGAGTGCATTCTTTCACTCCATGAATGCGACCGATGATAAGATCAGCGATCGGATTCGGCAAGAGACATGCTTGCACATCTCCTGTAAAGAAAGGAGTAGCAATATTGATAATGGCAGTGGAGTACTTCTCCAATGTGCCACCAAATGTTACACATTTGACTACATTGCCTGTGGCTCGAGAAGGATTTACGAGCGACTGCCTCACTCCGATGGTAGTGCACCCCGAATCGAAAAGAATTGATACCGGAGTACCATCTATTAGACCTCTATTGAAGACAAGAGCACCCCTTCCATTATGCGCGATTGACGCAGGGAGAGCGGGAAGCGGGTGACCACAGCTTAAAGTAGAAACTGTGGTTGGATCGAATAATGTTTTGCATTGCGAACACTGAGATGCTCTATCAAAATCGAAAGCAGAACATCCTACATTATTAGAGTCTTTTTTATCATTATTCTGACTACCGGCCTCATGGAACTCTTGTTGTGCAGAGTTAGCCTGGTAATGAGATTTACCATGTCTTTTGTGTTGTGATCTACCTCGGTTATAATTGCCTCTATAATTATTATTTCTTCTGTCATAACCCCTATTTGCGTTTGAATCATAATATTCATGATCATAATCATCATGCTCATTATAATGAGTATCCCTGTAATGTTGGTTTTGTTGTTTCCATGAAGAACTTGGGTAGTTCCTATAGTTACTCCCTTTTCGGAAATTTCTATAATTATGGGCACCCCTCGCGTATCGAGGACTGTCAGCCCTATTCCAGTTCTTCGAAGAAGAACCCTGGTTTGAATGGTTACCTTGGTTTTGATACTTATTCCAATTAACCTTTTTATCAAATTTATTTTGAGCTCCTTGGAATTTGTGTGAGTAATTATGATTATATTCTGTTGCTGAAGCAACTGGCATACTCTCTTTAATGTTAGTGTTACTAAGAATTATGTCAGGGTGTGCCGTGGCATACTGATCACAATATTCTTCCATTTGCTTTAATGTACTAGGTTTACGCTCATGTAAAAACTCTAGGAATGGTTTATTTACCGAAGACATGACTTTGTCTCTTAACAATAAATCCGTAAGACCATCAAATGTTTTCTCTATTTTGGATAATTCAATCCATCGTGAGAGTGTAAGTCGTGCTTTTGAAATGAATTCTGAGAATTCTACACCTACCTCAGGTCTCATTGTTTTAAACAAAAGACGATAACCTTCCTCTGACAGCTGATATCTCTTTATCAAAGCTGCCCTGATAGCATCATAATTATCTTTGTCGGCCTCTTCAACCAAAGATAACTTAGTCAGAGACTCTCCTTTTAGATTTTCAGATAACTGATTCACATACTGTGATTTGTCAACATTATGTGCTCGACAAGCACGTTCAAATCTAGAAAGCCAAAATGTTATGTCATCACTGGAAGGGTTGAACGCTGGCACCTTTACCTTATAATTAAAGGGTTTACCATTACCACCAGATGCCTGATTAACATTACTCATATTTGTCAATCTTAATTTCTCTAACCCAAATTCATGTTTCTCTATTGCTTTTCTCTCTTCAGCTTCTCTATCTAATCTTTTCTCTTCAGCCAGAGCTTTTTTTCTCTTCTGCAGCAGCTTCTAATTTTTTCTGTTCAGCAGCAGCTTCCAATTTTTTCTGTTCTGCAGCAGCTTCCAATTTTTTCTGTTCTGCAGCAGCTTCCAATTTTTTCTGTTCTGCAGCAGCTGCAGCTTCTAATTTTTTCTGTTCTGCAGCAGCTGTAGCTTCTAATTTTTTCTGTTCTGCCACAAATCTTCTTTCCTCCACCTGCATCTGCAATTTCTTTTGTTCAGCAGCAGCATCAGCTTCTCTTTCTAATCTTTTTTCTTCAGCCAGAGCTTTTCTCTCTTCTGCAGCAGCTTTTCTCTCTTCAGTAGCAGCAGCAGCTTTTCTCTCTTCAGCAGCAGCAGCAGCTTTTCTCTCTTCAGCAGCAGCAGCAGCTTTTCTCTCTTCAGCAGCTAATGCTTTATCATATTGAGCAACAGCCCATTCTTCTAAATCTTTACCTGTCTTATCAAGGGCTTTCCCTTGTGCAATAAAGTAATCTAAACTAGACATCTTGTCTAATTAAATCAGAAACCTGAAAAAGTAAATAAATTACCCTATTTCACTTTCATGGGAGACAAGTCTATACTATAGACTTAGTCTTAGTGAAAAAACTTGTATGGTTATTTTGTTTATACTATAACCAATGATAACTTGAGTACCTGTGGAAAACAATAACTGTATATCCCAAATACTGTGGGAGACAAGCCTTACAAAGGTCTTGTATACTTGCTTAATGTAACCAATGATCACTTGAGTACCTGTGGAAAATAATATTTCCTATCTCAATCACTGTGGGAGACAAGCCTTACAAAGGTCTTGTACACTTTATTTTATAACAATAATAATCATAAAGTACTGATCTGTACTATAATATAAGTGTATTTAACTATACCTCATATATCATATGTCAACTAAAGACATTACAAAGGACAAACAAGAAAAGACAATCTGAAAACATTTGCAGAAATCAAACTAAATTAAATAGGACAAATGAAAGAAAAATGATCAATGATAACTGCAATAAGATAACAAGACAAATAACGCCACAGTGTATAAACATAAGGGTGTAAAGAAATGAAATGAAAGGAAAGATGAGACCTACAATTATACAAACAAATCAAACAAAACTAAAGAACATAGAAATATTACAAAAACAACAAGAATACAGTCTTCACAGCTAACAAATATTTGCAAACAATGTTGCATGCAAATTTCAATTAAGAAATTTGCTCCCTATAGAACGCCAGAACAAGACCAATGTCCCTTGGTATTTCCTGTTCTAGTCGCCGCCCAACCTTAAACCCGCAGAGTACAAACAAATATCACATATAAAACATGTAAACATAAATATATATAAAGCATAAATGCATATATCATTAATTAATCACATGTGTTGTGGTTGGAATGTGTTGCAAAGTATGCTCAGGTTTCACTTTAATGGCACAGCTTTTAATCAAAATAAACTGGCACTTTTAATCAAACTTAAATTATCTTATTATATTGTTCAATTTTTTTCTTGAGCATGAGAAGATCCACCGATGAAATAATAACACTTATGTTCTTCTTTAGTAAGGCAATCACACACTGTAACAACCGAACAGTTTATGTTCTTCAAAGTTTTCAGCTCTGTACTGCAAAAAATGTCAACAAGCATTGACCCAGATTCATTTCACTTGTCAGAACAGGTCAAGCTGACATCGACTGTATAGTTCCTACTGGTGTTGATGTGTGTCACATTTTGCCAAAATACACGTTCTTGTCATACTTGGTGACTTCAATCATCAAGACTGCGAAGGCTGGACCCAGGAAACTGGCCTACCACTGTAAAGTGTAGTTGTTTGACTGGCCACTACTGTAGAATGTCGTTGTAGTCTAACCCGCTGTAAATGGGTAACTCACTCTAGTCCTGAGTTAGGGAAGGCAAAGACAGCAAGGCAGTGTCTGCTATGGGATTACTGTCAAGTAATCGTTCCTCAGGTGGTACTGGTGGTCATCATTGTAAATGGTAGAGTATCCTTCCTGCTCGGTACACATGAGACAGGCAAGTACAACAAAGGTCAACTCAACCGACGCATGATTGTGTATGTATGGAGTGAGAGTGGAAACTACGCGAATGGTGGACTGTTCGATGTAGTTGACACTTGATACTATTTCACTCACACTCTTAGGCAAGTCAAAGATGTTAGGAACCGTTGTTGACGTTTCTATGTTTTTAATAATGACGCACACACTAGGACATCACGGAATACAGTCATGAGTATGTTGACATAGCAAATCATAAGGTAGTAGAATAGTAGTACATTTCATTCAGCATTCAATATTAAATAGTCAATCAATGTTCTGGTGGATTATTGATATATATACCCAAACTGACTGAACGCATCAGTGGGCATGTGTGTGTAGACATACAAAGAGTTCACTGGACGAACCTTTTCTTTAGCTAAGTTCTCCAGCTGTATCTATATTAAATATTTAGGTAACACAGTTAAACCACGATAGGGTTTTAATCTTGATGAGATCTCCGTGCCACTGTCCGAATAATAAGACTCCTGATCCGTTCTTTGGACAGTGAACCATAATGATGACAGGAATACAAAATAGCCTCCTTCCCTGAGTTTTCGCTCACTCGCCCAGCATAAGGATAATTATCAGCCACAGTTAATTCATAACTCGAATATATAGGATTTCCTATAGTTTCCATACAGTCCCTTAGTCAGAAGGTTGCTTCATAAAGACATAAGCGCTGATGGAACCTGTCATCTTCATCAATCTATTCAAACGACCAACGATGCTCGAAAGTACGATGTTTCATCTAGGTCTAACCATAAGGAACCAACGGGCTGATCACCCGTTTGCCAGTCACTTCGATTACGGAAACAACAGCAAATGGATTGATTTGCCGTTGCCCTAAAGACGCCAATAGGCGTGATGGGAAACAATGGCAAAGAAAACCTATCTGCTGTTGCCTAAGACGCCACTAGGCGTAATGGCCACTGACTGCTTTGACGGTCGGTGGCTAAGGACGGAAGAAGAGAAGAAGAACCATAAGGAGATCATCAAAGGCAAAAACGGGTCTGGCTTTACCTGGAGTCCGAATTCAAACATAATGAAATACATGAGAAGAATCTCTAACATCATACACTTGCAGAGACATTCCTTCCTTATGGAAAAAATCATCCATAACTCACTTTAAACCTTCAACAGGGCCAGCCCTTGGAAAACACAGCCATTTCTCGGCGGCTACTTCGGAACTCTTTACGACTCGTTAAGACAACCCATACTTCCGCTAGAGCGGCATGAAAAGAATATAGTCCTGCCTACCCATCCAAAATATACAATACAGGGCTGATTCTACTTGTACTAATAATATGTAATACATATGAATTCAGGCCATAAACATAACAAGTAAAATTAATCTATTTTCCGGCCCGAACAAATAAGGACGGACATGAGTTCAATATCCATGCGCCGAATCAATATCAAGAACGATCACTCCTATAATCAAAAGTGTAAATTAATCATGAATTATCTAGCTTTACCATAGAAAGCATTTTCATACACAAATGAATGAATGTATATATATTTTCCATATTAAATAGCCATATCGTATTTTTGTAATATGTGCGTCAAAATATGCACGCAACACTCTGCCTTAGAACGTGTTCTCCCTATCTCACGTCTAGAGGCCCTCAAACCCCGCCAAAAAACCTCCTCTGATAGAGTCAAGTTAATAATGACCTATCACCCTCACAGCACTGCTGTCAACAGGATCCTGTTTCACCACCTACCTCTCCTCTAAGCTGACCCAGTGGCGCGGGAAGCATTTAGTGAGCCACCCTTGCTGGCATATAGACGGGACAAAAATTTGAGGGACCTCCTAGTCCACAGCCGTCTGAAAACCGTCAACGATGGCCACTTTGGAACCAAGCCATGTAACCGTACACGATGTAAGACATGTCAGTATGTAATCGAAACACGTTCAGTCTCGTTCCCTAACGCCAAGTTCACCATCACCCATGGCTTCACATGTGAGTCACACAACGTCATTTATGCTATTATATGCAAACGTTGCACCATTACGTACATCGGCCAAACGGGCACACGACTGGGCGACCGATTCTGCAGACACCTCTATGACATCTCTTAGTTTAATTCCACACCTGTGGCCATCCATTTTCAATGGCCCTGACCACCACGGTGCCACTGACATCCAGGTGACAGCCATCAGATACTGTTCCTCGGACGCCAACAGTCGGTTTCGCCAGGAACAACGCCTCATCCATCTTATGGGTTGCCTCAAACCACACGGTTTGAATACCCAACATTCTTTTGTCTGAGACGCCTTTCTCTATCGAGTCCCTGTTGTATTATGACTTTCTACTTTGATGCGATCACCCTTTTTTTTTTTTTTTAATTACCATTTTTTTAATTTAATAATTTTATTTTATTTTATTTATTTATTTTTTTTATTTTTTTTTTTTTTTTTTTATTTGCTTATTTTTTTTTTTTTTTTTATTTATTTTTATTTTTTTTTTTTTATTTTTTCCTTTATTATTTTTTTATTTTTTTCTTTTCTTTATTTAGTTTTTATTTTTATCTATTTATTTATTTGTTTTAAATTTATTTATTATTATTATTTATTTATTTATATTTTATTTATTTATTTATTTTTTTATTTTATTTATTATTTATTGATTACTTTTTTCTCACTCTTTTCCAGTCCTTGTTTTCATTATTTCTTATTTTTATATACTATCAACTTCCTCTTTCCAGTTTAGTGGCAGACATCTTGCTTTGCTTCACATGTGACTGGACTTAATATTAAGGGAGTTTTTTTTCTCTTATTTTTATAGTTTCATGTTCTCTACTTAATTCTCATTTTCTTTCCCTCCTGTCTCTTGTTTGTCTGTCCCTGACGAAGGCCTTGTGGCCGCAACGTAGGTTTTTCTTGTCCTTCCCCTTGTAAGACGTATTACTATTTGTGTGGGTGTGTTTTTTTGTGTTTTTTTTAACTGTTTAACCCGTCTTACGGCAGTTCTCCTCATATACTTATATATTACCCCATAACTGACTGCACTGTCTACCTGTTTGCTCACTTTTCTCTTTTATCTCCTCTCTTACTTTCGATCTATACACCTACTTTCATTGTTTATTATTTTTTATTTATTCTTTATATCTATTAAATAAATTATTTTTATATTTAATTTTATTTATTTTTGCATGTGTGTGGTCTCACTCGATTTGCCATTATGCCTTCACTGAAACACTTCATTAATTCACTTCGGTCTTCTATTACCACCTCATTCAGCCTCTTACCACCTGATATATCTCGCACTGCAATTGATTTTGCATTTGCTACATTCAAGAAAACTAGATTCACTTGCCATCTCCACTTTATCCGCACCTGCCTACGCCTTAAAGTTCTCCCTCATGGCTTCACTTCTCACTTCAACCCCTCTGCTGGCCATATTCACCCTCGTGAACATCACCTCTTACAGCGCATCGAGACCACATGTGGGTTCCAGCGTATGCGAGCTGTCGCAGCTATCCATTCCCGCCTCCTGGCAGATATCAGTGCTCAACAGTCTCAGCTTCTACTCCGCTTACGTAGTCTCACCTCCAGCTACTTTCCTGCCTTCCCCATTATCCGCATTATTATCCATACCCTCAACCGGCAATTGTATGATTTTTTATCCGCCCAGAAAAAGGACAAACTTTCCTGCCTCTGTCCTACCCCTGAGACTGTCCCTGCCTCCTCTACTCCATCTCTTTCCCAGGTTGTTTGTATTCCCTCTGATCTTGCCCTCTCTGAGGGAGAGCTTTCAGTCCTCAGCAAGGGCTTGCACTTTGTCCCTCTCCAACCATCCTCTGATCAGTACAATCTCCTCCAAGATGTCCATCGGTTTCCTTGCCTTCTGCGACTTCAGCTCCATTTCCACAACAGTGATGGTCCTCAGAGATCGCAGGCTGAATCAGATGATGCCTTTGCACGCTTCGCTCCTCCCAAGAATAAACATTTTACACCCTCTCCTGGGGCTTCCCACACTCTGGATTTATATATTCAGAATAGCCTCCACGACATTCAGCAGCTCCAACCTCAACGCCTGCGTTATTCAAACCTTTCTTCTGATGAGTCTCATGCCCTTACTAAGCTCCGCCGCAGAGATGACATTGTTATCAAACCGGCAGACAAAGGAGGTGCCATTGTGGTATGGCACAAGGGCCTGTACCTCCAAGAAGGTAATAAGCAGCTCACTAACAGCTCCTTCTACCAGCGCCGTGACAATGATGCGACAGTCCTCAACAATCGTCTGGTCCATGACACCATCAAAAGTCTTATCGCCAACAAGTCCTTACCTTCTAGCGCTTCTCATCTCCGTATTGACAATAGTGGTCTGGGTAAGCCTGTGTTTTATATGCTTCCCAAAATTCATAAACCCTCCAACCCTGGGAGACCCATTGTCTCTGCGTGTGCCTGCCCTACCGAACGTATATCAGACTTCCTCGACGGCATCTTCCAGCCTATTGTAGAGCAGCTTCCTTCCTTCTTAAAGGACACAAACCATGCTCTTACTACTTTTTCCTCTATTCAGCTTTCTCCAGACCGTACCTACCATTTATTTCTGTTAGATGTTTGCTCACTTTACACTTCCATTCCTCACTCTGATGGGTCTCTGAGCTCTCCGGTTTTTGGCCTGGACCAGCGCACGCACCCCTCTATCGCTACAGAGACTCTCCTGCGCCTTGCAGAACTGGTCCTTCGACTCAATTCCTTTGAGTTCAATGGAGAGTTCTTTGACCAAATAAGTGGAGTTGCCACCAAAAAAACCTCCTCTGATAGAGTCAAGTTAATAATGACCTATCACCCTCACAGCACTGCTGTCAAAAGGATCCTGTTTCGCCACCTACCTCTCCTCCAAGCTGACCCAGTGGCGCGGGAAGCATTTAGTGAGCCACCCTTGCTGGCATATAGACGGGACAAAAATTTGAGGGACCTCCTAGTCCACAGCTGTCTGAAAACCGTCAACGATGGCCACTTTGGAACCAAGCCATGTAACCGTACACGATGTAAGACATGTCAGTATGTAATCGAAACACATTCAGTCTCGTTCCCTAACGCCAAGTTCACCATCACCCATGGCTTCACATGTGAGTCACGCAACGTCATTTATGCTATTATATGCAAACGTTGCACCATTACGTACATCGGCCAAACGGGCACACGACTGGGCGACCGATTCTGCAGACACCTCTATGACATCTCTCAGTTTAATTCCACACCTGTGGCCATCCATTTCAATGGCCCTGACCACCACGGTGCCACTGACATCCAGGTGACAGCCATCAGATACTGTTCCTCGGACGCCAACAGTCAGTTTCGCCAGGAACAACGCCTCATCCATCTTATGGGTTGCCTCAAACCACACGGTTTGAATACCCAACATTCTTTTGTCTGAGACGCCTTTCTCTATCGAGTCCCTGTTGTATTATGACTTTCTACTTTGATGCGATCACCCTTATTTATTTTTTTTTAATTACCATTTTTTTAATTTAATAATTTTATTTATTTATTTAGTTATTTATTTATTTATTTTTTTTTTAAATTTGTTTATTTATTTTATTTTATTTAAAATTTTTTTTTTTTTTTTTTGTAATTATTTTTTTCCTTTATTATTTTTTATTTTTTTATTTCTTTATTTAGTTTTTATTTTTATCTATTTATTTATTTGTTTTAAATTTATTTATTATTATTATTTATTTATTTATATTTTATTTATTTATTTATTTTTTTATTTTATTTATTATTTATTGATTACTTTTTTCTCACTCTTTTCCAGTCCTTGTTTTCATTATTTCTTATTTTTATATACTATCAACTTCCTCTTTCCAGTTTAGTGGCAGACATCTTGCTTTGCTTCACATGTGACTGGACTTAATATTAAGGGAGTTTTTTTCTCTTATTTTTATAGTTTCATGTTCTCTACTTAATTCTCATTTTCTTTCCCTCCTGTCTCTTGTTTGTCTGTCCCTGACGAAGGCCTTGTGGCCGCAACGTAGGTTTTTCTTGTCCTTCCCCTTGTAAGACGTATTACTATTTGTGTGGGTGTGTGTGTGTTTTTTTTTTTTTTTTTTTTTTTTTTTTCAACTACAAATATTGTACCAACTTTGATTTGCTTAAAAATTGTTTAATTAACTGGGTAGCATTTAGTAGGAACTTTGTTTTCTTTAATGTCTATTCTATAACATAGTGCTAACCTTTGACCTTTGGGGTTATAAACTTGTTGGGTTCTTGTCTCAATAAGGGGAGGGCACATTTATTCTGTTATTTCCTATGTATGTAATTCTGATTTTATTTGATCTTTCTTTAGATATTTGGTGTTGTCAAGTTTAATGATAATAAACAACAAAAGAAACTTAACTTTGTGTGTTGGTCAGACCCATACCCAATTAACCATAGTTTTTTCATGTTTGTGTGTTTTGTTGTCACATAGTTGTGTGTGTGTATAGTTGAACTTATATTTACATGTATAGGGAGGGAAAGATTGTCTTATACTAAATTATAGTCGTATAGATAGGCTGGACTAGAGAAATTTACTCAATTCCAGAGACAGATCTTCTCCTTAAGCTATTCACCCATGAAATCTATTTCTCACACCTTTATTTCTCACGTACTTATCACCATCCACTCTAATCAGGCGGGACCATAAATAAATTCCAAACCTATCCGATTACGACAACAGGAGAGAAACCATAGGTCACAAGAGTCAGAGGGAGACCAAGGAACAGTAAACTGGAGACAGACTCTTGTCTGTCATGAAGAAGATATAGAAATACCCTAAGCTGATGGCACGGGAAAGGAAGACTTGGCATAAGATTGTTGAAGGCCCTTGCTTCTTTGGGAGCCAAAGGATGATGATGAGTGTTACTATCAGTGCAGGGAAAATCTTGAACAGAATCATCCTTGAAATATGAGTCCATAGGGATAGTCCAAAATTGTCATTGCTTTCTTTTCTTTCCTTTTTTTTCCCTCATCACCTGAAAGTCTACCAACTCATCCACTGTGATCTACTGATAGATTGTAACTGCCTAGTTGTCTACTCTTGGAGTAGATTAAATGTGAGAATTTCTGGATTATTATTGATAACCTAATTTATTTCTGTCCGCATTGCCCCGGAACAGGTGTCTAAACAGTCTAAGAGTTAAAATCTTCTTTAATATTGATTTACTCATGTCTCTGAGCAGTGAAAGTGTTAAGAGTGTGCTGTCATATTTTTTTTATTTTTATTTGGGACGTTATTTTTAGATTAGAGTATGTTCACTGCCAGTGTGAAAGGCATTAAACAGATGTGGGGATAAGGAGAAGATATGACCGGTGGGTCACAAAAATAATAAAAATGAAAGAGGGTGGGAGACAAGACTAACATGGAAAGTGATACATTTTTTATTGGTGGTGGGGGGGTTTGCAAATCTGTATAACATGCCAGTTTTTAGCAAATACAGTTGTATTGGACCCTTTCACAATGATTATTGCGTGGTATTGATGGTATTCAGGTGTTAGTGCAATATATTTATGGTCATAAAATGATACCTACAGAAGTTCCTCTACTACAGTTCATTGCTTTCAGGCTAATGTCACAAGTCTTACAGACATAAAGCAGGAAACAGATGTTAAGGTATGTACAATATTTGTAACATTATTTGAAAGCTTTAATAATGTTGTTGCTTGGAGTGGTTAGGATTACTTGGTCTAAATACAAAAAGAGAAGGAATTTTGGTTTGTCTATTCTCTGATAATTTAGCATCTTCTGAATCTAAGTATAATAGAATTAATTGTCAGAATGCATTCTAACAATGTGTATTTTGACTTTGAAAATGATATCTTCTTCATCATTCGCCCTGAAAAGGACGTTGGTTGCGTTGTGTTCGTTTACAGCAACGCTGCAATATCTGCACCTTTCGGCCGACACATCCAACTTCAGCACAGCATTTTTTGGGACTGGGTTTGCCTTCCCACTTCTATCTCTACTCTCTCAGCCAGACTGCAGTGATGCAGCCTGTTTCCAGAACCACCACTTGCAGGGGGAGTAGGGTCTTGGTCAGCTCTGGTTCGCTGACCCTGACGCAAGCAGTCAAGCTATGGGTCGCTGACTGCATTCTCTGTAGCTGCACCTTATCTTTCCCTGAAAATGATATGGCATGAAGGGATTTTCTCAGATGAGAAAATATATTAAATTTGAGCCTAGTTATCCCACAGCAATGAGCCTCACACCCCTACATGTTATAACATTGTTGGATTCATCTAAATCTAGGTATTCCTGTGATGTAGTTCAGTTCTTTCAGTAACAAAATTGAATCTGCCAAAATCGCAAATTTATAGGTTGCTTTTTTTATTGATTATTTCCATATATGGGAATTGTCGGGTGTTCGCCGAGACCATCTTTTCTCCATGTAGGGAGAGCTCACTACTCTAAATGTTTCATTGGCTGTGTGAATCAACGTGACTTTCAACCGAAGATGTTTACAGTATGGCGGCAGATCATAAATTCTGTATACACTTTTAGTTAGTCTAATTTTTCTGAATTTTTGTGTGTGTGAAAATGCCTCAGAAAACAAATCTATCTCATCATCTACAATTGAAAAAGGTCAGAGTTAAGCAATGAAAGCAAGCAAGACTCATCCGACAGTGCAGGTAAAAGTCACTAATTTTGTTACGGTAGGGGAGATCCCGTTACACGCCCATTGGAGCATATTGGGAATATGGTGTTAGGCCCATATTTTTTCTGATTTTACAAAATAACATGACTGCACATCATTTAAATCTGAAACTGTTGAGTCCCTGTGACAAAAGGCTATCCAACACTCCAATGAGAGCCTTCATTCAGTTATTTGGAGTAAAGTGCCAAAGCATATCTTCCATTCATGAAAGTGCTTGAAATTGTGCCTTCTAAGTGCTGTTGCTGAATTCAATCAAGGACCTGAGGCTGGGCTGCATTTTTTTCAAGTAAATCCTGGGGTTCTGAACACTAGAGAACAGGCTTGTCAACTGATATTGCTGGAGCAATTGGAAAGTGAAACCAACTTTTTGTGTTGACCTTTAGAAAGGCAGAAAGGCACTGTACTAAGAAAAGCCAATGAAGGAAATCGAACAAAAGGCAAAATCTAACTTTCGAAAAAAACCCAGACAGTAAGCTGAACAGAGGAAGCTGGATATTGCTACCAGTATATTCTAAATGACAGGAAAATAATTTTTAGGGTGTAATATTATATTTAGTTCTAGTCTAATTGCAGATAAAAATGTGATTTTCTCAAAATCTATTTTTCTCATCCTAATTTTCTTGTAAACTGCAAATTTCTGTATTAATTGACATAGATTTGGCACAACTATTGTCCATGACCTTTTACAACTTTTGTCAGATCGATTTTAGAAAATCGAAATAGAACAATAGAATACAATATGGCCACAGCTTCATGGCAACTAGTGGTGCTGTACCATCAAACTGTTCGTTTTGCATATCTAATATTAATATAGGTTAAGTATATGCATTTTCATTGAAATCCTGCGATTAACAACAAACATTGCATTTCACTGTAGCTCCACCCATTAAGGATGTATACTGTTAGTGATGAGAGAAAACAGATTTATATTGCAATAGACTGGACTCATAAAGAGATAATTTTGCATGTTTCAAGTGAGCTCTTTCAGAATTTATGAGGGGTCTATACTGGGCATTTGTTAATCTAAATTATAGCTTAATTATATGTAGTTACTTAACCAAAGTTGATGACTTGTAACAAACAGTTTTTATCAGGCACTAAAGAATATTAAAACAAATCGTACAAATATAAATGTGTTTGAACAGCAAGGAATTCATTTGTGGGTGTTTTTTTATTATTATTATTTTACTGATCACATATTAAAGGTTAGGATTTTAAAAGAAAAACCTACAAATGTGAAAGGTGGTGGGGTAGTGCAGCTGCCTGTATAAGACATCTTTAAAGCCTTTATTACTTGACAATAAGGAACCAAGTTAGAACAGAAAAACACATTTACTTACTTAGGATGCATAGTACAGTTGACATTCAAAAATCCGGCCATCGATAATCCTGTTCCTTCAGATTTCCAGCGTGCATTTTTAAATTTACCGCGTTGGCGTGCCACTGTTTTCTGTAGAACTATTTTATTTAGTTGAACTAAAATTCTGTAGAACTTCTGTTAAATATATACAGCATATATAACCATAAAAAATCCGGCATTTTAAAAAATCCGTCACTCTTCAGGTCCGGATTTTTTAATGTCAACTGTAACGCCAGATGGCGGAACAAGCAAGGACATTAACAACAGAATGAATAAAGCGAGAACAGCCTTTGCTAGTCTCAACAACATTTGGAAGTCTTCCCAGTATCTGACAGAGCTTTGAGACGGGTTGTTCATCTCGCTAGTGTGTTCAGAATATGTTATTGTAGGGAAGAGTTTCTTTCCCAATTTATGGATTATTTTTTCAAGATAAGATTCAAATGCCATGGATGAAGTTGGCTCATATTATGTATTGTGAATTGCGATGTATGCAATCTTTTCTCATTTGATGGATATTTATGAGAGTTGCTGTGTATGCAACCGTTTGATGGATATTTATTGCGGGGGATTTACTGTACTGAGAGTTGCTGTGTATGCAACCATTTGATGGATGTTTTTTCCTATGGATATTTATTGCATGGATTTATTGTACTGAGAGTTGCTGTATATGCAACCGTTTTGCCATGGATTATGCATACTGTTCTAACTTGTTATTTGCTGTGATCTGTCGTCCATGATGTCATCGTTACTGTGTCAAATAAACTGTGTATAAGTTAAAACTAGTTGGTCTATTCCTGACCTACGTTACTGTTGTGTGGGTGATACCAGAGACTTACATACACATTTATTGATACCCATGACATTCATCTATATTTATACATATTTACACACCTGTCGGCCACCTGTAAGCCCGACCAAGGCTGATCGTATTCATCAGCAATTGTATTAACATTGTCTAACCGTGCCACCCTTACTCAGGAAAGAATCTACACAGTAACATAAGTGTCTACAAAGAAACATACTTTAACAGGAACTTTAAATGTCAGGATTTATATGCAGGATGGAGAATTAAAATAATACAAATTATGACAAAATTGGATAGGATGGAAATGTTTAAGGATTGTGTTAAATCTGATATATTAAAGCTCATTAATTATGTTCTGTCAGCCTCAGAATAATTAATTATTCTGAATGAAGTAACAAGAAAGAAGAGTCAGTATATTTCTAGTTGCTGAAAGAGCAAAAAACTTAAAAGGAATTTTGAGCAGTATCAGATTAATTTTATTAGTTAACTTGAATGGCTGATAGATGCTAGATACTAATTTCATACAAACATACACACAATAGTGCATAATAAAGAAAAAGTTTGCATGTTCTACAACGAACTTGGCGTGGCTATGTGCAGTGCAAATCTCATGAGACAACTATGATGTTTGGAGCCAGTGGGAAAGTTGTTAATGAAAACAGTGGAAGAAGTGACAAGTTATGACTTGGAGGAAAAAAAGTGAAAGAATTGACAAAATGAAGTATGCAAGAACAGCAAACACAAAGTTCTTAACAACATGCAAGGCACCTTTGGATAAGGGAAAGCTCATGAAAAACAATGTTCATAATCAAATCAACTGCATACTGGTATGCAGGAGATTTTTTAAAATGGTTGTTATCTGTGGAAACTGGGCCAGGAGCGGATTGCAGTAGTGGCCATGTGCTGGTAATAGAAAGAAAATAGTTTTATTCTTACTGAAGAAATTAAACAGCATCAAAAATATCGAGCTATAGTTAGCTACAATTAAATCAGAAAATAAAATGATTGAGAGGTCATCATTACCATTCATCTCCCTAAGGAGTATAGGCCTTCAACAAATTTAAGTCAAGCCTTCCTGTCCTATGCCATCTGTTCAGGGTCTTTCCATGTTTTCTTATCCATCTATGTCTGTCTCCATTTCCCCTTCTCCATGTTTTTTTTTTTTGTTTCCCTCTACCTCTCTTATGTCCTAAAGGTAGCACCATTTTTCCTATGATGTTTTTCTTTGTTTCTATACCCTTCCAGCTTGTTACATTTAAATTACTTCAGAATTGCAATGCTGTTATGCACATCAACTGTTAAGACATAAAATTTGGCAGTGGCTGAACTAAATTCTTACCTGCTACATCATGTAAAAGAAGCTTTAGATAAACAAACTCATGGAGGAACAAACATTATTTTGAACAGGAAAATTATTTGAAGATCAGGTAGCAAGACTCAAAGTCATCAATATCAGGCTACATCAATTTTGTGGACAGTAAGAAATGATTTCAAGGTAAATTCTGCAGTCTTGATTATGTATACAAACATACTTCAAACACTTTGGTACATTTAACTGTCTCAAAATTGAACGTTGTGATAAAAGCATTGGTTGGTGGTGATTGTGAAAAACCTTTACATAACCTATGATTTTGTTTGCATGTCATCCAGGAATGTTGCTGGAATAATATCTCTAAAGATTCAGACATTAATTTCCAGACAGTTGAAAGCATGGACAGGACAAGATCAGGAGAGCAGAAAGTAAAACAGTCTAATATATGGAGAGATGAAGAAGGTAAGCATTTAAATAAGCTTCTTCTACATATTTTTTTATGCAGTGAAGCTTCTCAGTTGGGGCTGAATACTGGTGCTGTTTTTGTTGTGTTACTTCAAGATGCTTGCCTCCCCAAGGATCTATCTCATTATTCTTCTTCTGCGTTCAGTTTGTTGTCATGCTAGATCTGCAGGCCTGTCACCAGGATGAAGTCCACAGTCATTTCCAGGTCAGTGCGGCAGCCCCATAGCTTTTGCTTGAGCTCAGCACCCCCTGGCCAGGTCAGACATCATGGGTTGGGCAGATTTGGAGAATGTGTTAGGGGGTCTGGATTCCAGTTCCACAAGAACATTCATTTGTATGATATATCCTGAGGTGATAAAGGTGGTCTAGTAGTCTACAGTCCCCAGTTCTCAGGAGGAATATGATGGTCTGTTGGTGTCTGTTAAGTTGTTGGATTGGGTCATCTCTGCTGTATGTATCACCTTCCTCCTTCCACTGGTTTTTGTACTTGTTGTGGATCATTGTTTTAGCTTCTTGATAGGGCAATGGGTGGCTGAATTGTTCCATTTTACTACCATTTCTAGATAGCGCATAGGGGAGTAAGGGTTGCTTTAGGTCTCACTAAAAAAAATGAGAAATGCCTGCAACCAAGCCAACCGTACCTTCACGCGTGGTCCAATTATTGGATCTGGTGCTCCCTGTTTCTACCAGCATGGCTATGGCAAATGGCAAGTATCTGGCGCCAACAAACCAGATCCCAATAGTCTACTGGGATAAAACTCTAGACTATGGGGGAGGTAACTCTACAGAAACCTCTGGCAGAGCAAGTCCTCCATCAGATGCGGCCGATGCTGGGCCCACCGGCATGTGGACACGTCCCGATCCCCATCGAGACTTGCCCATGGAGCACACCCTGGCTCAGAAAGCAGACAAGGCCACTCTCTAAACCTCCAATGTCTTGCGGGCAGTGTTAGGATGTGCAAGAACATGGACAGGAAGACTCCACAACTTTCCCACCGAAGACATGCCCACGATGACCGCTGCTCCAATTGGCTGTGTGTGGTGTACCTGGAAACAGGGCCTCCCAGTACTGAGGCACAGCTAAGTCTCCAATGTCACTCAGTAGTGCAGCCACCTCACTGTACATTTGTATTGGACATGTGGTATAGCATACATACAAATATGAAGTGGCAGGGAAGCAAACCCGTAAAAACTGCTTGCTGAAATCGGATGTGTCGGGCCGAAAGAACGCAAACAATAATAACACAAATTGGCACAGCATCACAATTCCCCCCCCCCCCCCCCGTGGTTCAGCATGTTGAGAACCCAGCATTGCACACTAAGCTTGGGGGAATTGCATGAGCGCCAGGCTTAATACTGGCTCTTGACTGGATGGCCGCATGCAGGAGATTTCTACATTGGGGAGATGGCAGGTGATGGGTACTGGAAAATGGCTCTGTGCAGGATGTGAGGATTCCTTGGGAGAGCCCAGAATCAGAGCACAGCATCGTGTAAGCTCTGCATAATTGGAGAGCCCCCCTGGATGATGGGGAATGCACAGTATGCCACCCCACCCATCCCCAACTGCTAACTTAAAGCTAGATGTGTGGCCCCCTGGATGCATGCCAGGCCAGGATAAAATGCCTGGGAAAGAGACTGGAGCTCAGAACTCCCAACTCAATATGTTGCGGGATGGCAGAAAAACCACGGGAAAGACTTAGGTCTATTTTGAAGATAATGCCAAGCACAACCATACTTTCACCACACGAGCTCAGACGCCGCCTCGGTAAACAAGGTCCGCACAGAGCAGTGACACCCCAGGCTGCTTGCGAAAAGTCTACTACTGGGAACATAAACATATTACAAACCAACATTGCAGGCATACAAAACAAGAAAGAAGAACTGCTCAAAACATTAAATGATAACAAGATCCATATTGCAGTACTCCAGGAAATCATTCCACCCAGAAAAACTCTTAACATCCCTGGATACACCCAGCCGCGGTAGCATAGTGGTTAGTGCACTGGCTTCCTAGCTCAGTGGTCTATGGTTCGATCCCCAGATGAGGTGGGATTTTTTAGGCCGCAAACAGCTCCTGGGTCGACCCAGCCCCAAATGGGTACCAACTCTGGGAGGGTTAAGGCGGGCAGCGTGATGCTGACCACATCACCCCTAGTGTGCCGATGGTCGAGTAAATATGGGCCTAACACCATATTCCCAATATGCCTCAATAGGGCGTGTAACGGGATCCTTTTATGACACTCATAAGAAATTACATTCAAGCAGATGTACAAAACATCCCCAACAGTGGTGACATAGACATGCAGCAAGTTCACTGCTGGTTCAGAGGAAACAAATACACCATCTATAATGTTTACTGCCCCCCAACATCTGCTGGAAACATCAATATCCAGTACACCACATATCAGAGAACTATAATAGCTGGAGACTTCAACGCCCATTCACCATCATGAGGATATAAAACATACAACAAAAGAGGCAGGGAAGTAGAAGAAATCTGCAACATGTCCAACCTGATCCAACAACAGAACAAAAGGTCAAAACCCACTCTTTTGCACAGAGCTTCAGGCACGGCCAGCAGACATGATCTTACCATTGTATTGGCTGACATTGCAGACATTTGCACTTACACAGTCCTGGAAGATATTGGGAGTGACCACAGACCAATACTAATTACTATAGACAGTCAGAATAAATCCAGACAAAAGAGAAAGATCTACTGGAATTGCAAAAGGGCTAACTGAACAACATATGCAACACTTTCAGACAACAGATTCAACAGCATTGACATATTAGATACAGTAGAGAATACATACAACAATATCACAAAGACGATACTTGAAATAGCGAACATAACAATACCAAAAGGCAGCCACAAATGTTTCAGCCATTTCTGGACTCCAGAACTAGAAAAGGTTGTAAAAGAGCGCAGACAAGCCAGAAGAAAGGTGGAAAAAGAACTCACCAGAGCCAACACAATAATTTATAACAAGCTCACAGGACAGGTAAGATATCACATTAAGAAAGCAAAGAAAGAAGCTTGGACAAAAACATGTGAAAGTCTGGACTTAAAGAATGAAGGGCACAAAGCAAGGAAGCTCCTGCACTGTCTTGATGGAAAAGGAAAGAAGAGCAACCAAAACCGCTAAGAACTGGAGGAAACATCTTAACAAACAACAAGAAAAAGGCAGAAACGTTTAACAAATACTATGCAAATTTCAGCAAAACAAATTGCAGAAAACAGCTAGACAAAACAATTAAGAACATAACAAAAACAGAACAGAGAGCTGCCAATGCAAGCATTCCACTATTTGAAACTGAATACACTATCCAGGAAATGAACAGCGCACTACAAAAATTAAAGACCAAGAAAGCTCCAGGACCAGACAAAATTACCAATCAAATGATACCAAACCTAAGCCCAGTTGCAAAGTTAGTACTCTTAAACTTCATTAACAGAACATGGAAAGAAAGCACACTCCCTAAAGCTTGGATGACTGCAAATATCAAACCAATTCTAAAGAAAAACAAGCCAGCTGAAGAGCCTGGAAGCTACAGACCAGTCTCACTGACCTCAGCAATTGGAAAACTTGCAGAGAAAATGGTTAATCACAGGCTCTATTGGTAGCTGGAAAGTAATAAAGTCATTAATAATATTCAGGCAGGCTTCAGAAAAGGTTGCAGAACAGATGACCAACTCTTTCATTTTGTGCAAATAACCTTAGATGCATTCCAAGAGGGTAAGCACACAACAGCTGTATTCATTGATCTGCAGCAAGCATACAACACAGTATGGAGACAGGGGCTCTTCGCCAAAATGACAAAAATGGGCATACATGGAAAAATGTATCTCTGGATTAAAGCCTTCCTAAGTAACAGAACAATACAAACAACAGTAGAAGGCACTAAATCCTCCCAGAAAACACTGGAGGAGGGATAGCCGCAAGGGTCAGCACTAAGTTGCACCCTCTTCCTTATCTTCATAAATGACCTTCCTCCCTACTTGAAGGTATCAAAAACACTGTTCGCAGATGACCTGCTCATTTGGACATTGAAAAATACAAAAAAATGGCACAAGCAAAACTAAACAGAGCACTAGCCACAATAGCTGTGTATTGCAGGCTCTGGAAACTAAAAATAAACACCCAGAAGACTGTATACACAACTTTCACCAGGAGCATCAAGGACAGCAAGATGGTATACCAACTAAAACTCGAAGGACAACTGCTGTCCAGAGAAGAAAATCCAGCTTACTTAGGAGTGGAGCTTGACAGAGAGCTACTCCTCAATACCTTCACACACAAAATGAAAGATAAGGCTAGTAGATGATTGAATCTAGTTAAACATCTTGCAAGCACTAGCTGGGGAGCAGACAAAGGAAATCTTAGACAGCTGTACCTGGGATATGTCAGATCAGTCATGGATAACATTCTTTTGCTGCAGTTGGCAATGAGCAAAACCACACAAGCAGAGTTGGACAAAGTCCAAAACCAAGCTCTAAGGTTCATATGCAAAGGAATGAGAACCACACCAACAGCTGCCTGTGAATTTGAAGCAAACATAGAACCAATGGACCTACGGCATAAATGTGCTGTTCTGGAAGCCACAGAGTGCTACAGAAGAATGAGAAAAGACCACCCACACAGACAACTGGTTGAGAACTGGAAGCCCATTGGCAGACTAAAACAAAAATCACCATTGCATGTAGCAACAACTATAGCAGAACAACACCACCTCCCACAGACACGAGAAATAATCGAACAGTACCCAGTCATTTATCCTGGAAAGGAGTTAAAACTTCCAGTAATAAAAACCATGCTCATGGATAGCACACTGACAAGAGACACGAACCCAACAATACTTAAAACAGCTACTTTAGAGACTATAGATAGCTACCCTAGCACTGCAATACATGCGTACACAGATGGCTCAGCATTCAAGGCCACCATAAATGCTGGACTTGGAGCGTATGTGAAATACCCAAATGGCAACACACTAGAAATATACAAACCATGTGGAGAATTCTGTACCAACTACCAAGCAGAGATTACAGCAATAATCACCACACTCACAGCAATAGACAGCCAATTCAGACAAGAAGTCCATATGCCATCAGATATCATAATCTTCACTGATTCAAAACCAGCACTTCAGGCTTTAGAAGAATACCTCAAAACTGAAAATAAAGAAATAATGCAGCTGGCCAAAACAATTGACAGTCTGCTAACAAAATACGACATCAGAGTCACTCTCCAGTGGATACCAGGACACACAGACATACCAGGCAACGATAAAGCAGACAGACTAGCAAAATAGAAGCAAGCATGGTCCAAACAAACACTCCAGCAAACATGCAGACAGCTAAACGAATACTCCAAAACAACTTCAAAGAGGAATGGCTGAACCGATGGGCAAAAGGGTCTACTGGACGTGCCTTGTATAAAGAAATGGCCCATCCTAACAAAAATGACAACATTAACAACTTACGATGTAAGGAGCAGAACACAATCTTCCAACTAAGAACAGAACACACCAGACTCAACAAGCACTTAAACAAATTAAACCCCACACATGAGCCTAATTGCCGCAACTGTACCCATCCATATGAGACAGTTCAGCATGTGCTGCTCACTTGCCCAGGACTCTCCACAGAAAGAAGAAAGCTATTGCCAGGCTCCCCAACAATCACAAACACTCTATACAGCACCACTCAACAGCTACAGAACACATGCAGGTTCTTCGGCTTGGCATTGCCTGCTAAAGAGCGACTAGCTCAGCAGCCCTAGTTAATCAACAACAACAAATAGATAGCGCATCTGCTCTCTCGTTTCCAGTGATTCCACAGTGGGAGGGAACCACTGAAGGGCAGTGGTTCATGACCTTTGGATAATGTTAAGCTCAGATTTGATCTCATGCGTCATGTTTTTATTTCTGGTGTTCTGTATTGATTCCAGTAATGATCTACAGTCAGTGAAGATTACTATCATATCTGGTTGCTGTTGTTCTGATCTGGTGAAGATTTTCAGAGCTTGTAGTAGTGCCATAGCTTATGCCCTGAAAGTGGAGAAGATCTTTTCAGTTGGGAAGGCCTTTCGGATGATCTTCCCATTTATGAATCTTATAAAAATGCCTCCTCTGCCATTCCTTACTATCTCCTTCTGAATCATTTCTGTAACACAGTTTTCTTCTGTTTTGATGTTATCTTTAAAAGGTAGGTTCATGATGGGAATTCTGAACCAGTAGTTAATTTATTGGAAGAGTTTACAAAGATATCATTGTAAATCAAGCATTACAAATTGCCACTGACTTCTTTGATGCACTTGTCTGTAATCTAGCATCACCTTAGGTAAAATGGAAATAGTAGCATGTTCAACAAGACATCACCTACATGCCACCAGTCTAGCTGTTGTCTGGAGGATAGTGCTACACCTATATTACAACTGTTAGTAAAACAGTGTTTCATAAACTTATAATATAAATGAAGGATTGTACCTTCTTTGCTGTTTTAGAAGCATAGGGCCACCAGATCATTTGCAGTGATTAATTCTGAAGTGGGTTGTTTTACATTAGTGTTTTCCAAACTTTCACTGCCACCTTGGCTCCCAGAGCACATTCCTGGTGCCCCCTCAATTCCCCTGCATTATGTTAAGAATATAAATAGCAGCGATGGTTATACACTTGACTCTGTTGAAACTTTCATACATGAGTGCTTGCATAGAATAGGATTGAAGCTATATGATTGTTTATAAACGTATCATGTTTTAAATCAATCCCAGCCCTTATATAAGTATATATTTACACACCAAATAGTTACAGAAACAGCAAAAGCAGTTGAAAGGTTTGATCGGGGGGGGGGGGGCTTCATACAAAAGGACCAGATGCAATAGTGGTGGTTCCATGTTTCATAAGGAGCATAAAAGAAAGTGGATGAATGTGTGTGTATATATATGTATGTATAGAGATAGATGGATGGATGGCGTGGCTTGGGATGGGATGGGATAGGGAGGGCTGTTCCTGTATGTTTGTTTTTTATGTTCTTTATACCTGTAAATGTACCTTGATCTTTCATCACTAAATTTGGCTAAGTTACTACTTGTGATTTTATGCTTAATGCTACAAAGTTATATTTTAGCAAAAAGTTTTAGTTGTGAATTATTGACACATTAACTACCGCGAGCCGGTGAGACCAGCTTTTGAAATCCTATCATTTAGACCGTGAGCTGCTCAGAGTATTGATCTAATTTTAGTAATAAAACGAATGAAATATGTACTGAAACATTTTCTGATCTGGTTCAAGATTTTAAGTTGCCACCGGAAAACACATTCCCAAAGCATGGTTGTTGTAGAACACTGGAAAATTGATATTATGTTCATATTTTTCAGCGTAATGGGTTAGTTACCAAATCGTGTAAAACTGTTTACCGTGGCAACTAGTGATAGGACCACAAAAAATGCTTGTACATCTCGTCTAATGGCTGAATAGGCTAGAAACTTGTTTCAACAATTGACTGATAGATCTAGTGACAAGGACAAGAGTGGTGTGCACATTGATTGAAATAGTGATTTTGATAGAGTTATAATTGTGAAAATATTGCAAGTCCTCGGCCATCGGAGGTCCATTAAATAGCAACAGCCTCTATTAGAGTTACAAATGGTACTTATTGTAATAGTACATTCTTTAAAATTATGTGTAATTCATAAAAATCTGTAAACAATTACGAAAACCACAGCTCACTTTGTGCAAACACCTACAGGATGAAAATGGGAAAACAATGTAATTCGGCCACAGTGTGTTTTTCAATTCGGTATTTAATGTGTTAAACGTATTTACCTTATATTCCAATTATCTAGCATTGAACTTAATTTGTACTGGCAAGGGAAATAATCTAACTTGTAGTTATCAGATTCATACAAAAGGACCAGATGCAATAGTGGTGGTTCCATGTTTCATAAGGAGCATAAAAGAAAGTGGATGAATGTGTGTGTGTATATATGTATGTATAGAGATAGATGGATGGATGGCGTGGCTTGGGATGGGATGGGATAGGGAGGGCTGTTCCTGTATGTTTGTTTTTTATGTTCTTTATACCTGTAAATGTACCTTGATCTTTCATCACTAAATTTGGCTAAGTTACTACTTGTGATTTTATGCTTAATGCTACAAAGTTATATTTTAGCAAAAAGTTTTAGTTGTGAATTATTGACACATTAACTACCGCGAGCCGGTGAGACCAGCTTTTGAAATCCTATCATTTAGACCGTGAGCTGCTCAGAGTATTGATCTAATTTTAGTAATAAAACGAATGAAATATGTACTGAAACATTTTCTGATCTGGTTCAAGATTTTAAGTTGCCACCGGAAAACACATTCCCAAAGCATGGTTGTTGTAGAACACTGGAAAATTGATATTATGTTCATATTTTTCAGCGTAATGGGTTAGTTACCAAATCGTGTAAAACTGTTTACCGTGGCAACTAGTGATAGGACCACAAAAAATGCTTGTACATCTCGTCTAATGGCTGAATAGGCTAGAAACTTGTTTCAACAATTGACTGATAGATCTAGTGACAAGGACAAGAGTGGTGTGCACATTGATTGAAATAGTGATTTTGATAGAGTTATAATTGTGAAAATATTGCAAGTCCTCGGCCATCGGAGGTCCATTAAATAGCAACAGCCTCTATTAGAGTTACAAATGGTACTTATTGTAATAGTACATTCTTTAAAATTATGTGTAATTCATAAAAATCTGTAAACAATTACGAAAACCACAGCTCACTTTGTGCAAACACCTACAGGATGAAAATGGGAAAACAATGTAATTCGGCCACAGTGTGTTTTTCAATTCGGTATTTAATGTGTTAAACGTATTTACCTTATATTCCAATTATCTAGCATTGAACTTAATTTGTACTGGCAAGGGAAATAATCTAACTTGTAGTTATCAGATTCAAAGACTGAGTAATAAAACTAATTAATATGTTATGTGATTATCAACAACACTTTTCTTCTTTTTTTTCTTTTTTTTACAACACGATTATAATATTTATAATCATTTAAGGACTGTTTAGAGGGTAGTAATTTATAAATAAAAAAATAATAATTGTTATTACTCATTTCTGACATCCAAAGGATGTAACCAAATGATAAAAATATTAATGAATATATGTGATTAGCAATGACATTTTAAAAAAACATTTGCAATACTATTTAATATTATATATATATATATATATATATATATATATATATATATATATATATATATATATATATATATATATATATATATATATATATATATATATATATATATATATATATCACCATACGAATTGCAGCACATCCAAAGAACATTTCCATCATACAGGTATATGCCCCCCACTACTGACTATGAGGATGATGCAGTTGATACATTTTATGAAAATCTGAATGAAACAGTTAAGAAAATTCCAAAAAAAGATCTCATCGTGCTCTGTGATTGAAATGCTAAAATAGGACCAGATGCATAATGTCATTGGGCTGGCGCAGGGGGGAAATTTGGGACAGGACAAACCAATGATCGAGGACTAAGGCAACTAGAATTTGCCACCAGCTATAAACTAATCCTTGCAAATACACTATTTCCACATAAGTTTTCAAGAAGAACAACGAGGCATGCCCCGGAAACTGAGATATATAGCCAAATTGACTTTATTCTTGTATCCAAAAGATTCCAGTATTAATAAAGCCAAGACTAGGACTTTTCCTGGCACCGGCATTGGTATTGATCACGACATGGTATTGATTACACTAAAGCTTAAACTCAAAAAGAATTATAATCAAAACAGATTTTCTCAATTAAGATTCAATTTAGACAAACTGAAAGATCCAGAAATCGCAGGAATCTTTGAGGCAACTGTTGGAGAAAAATTTGTTGGAGGATGATATCAACTCAATCACAGAGATCATGAAAGACGTGCTCATTGAATCAGCAACAGAAATACTTGGTAAAAGAACAAAAATAAACAAACCATGGATTACAGATGACATTCTGAAGTTATGTGATACACGGTGGGAAATGGAAAAGATTAAGAAAGAGGTTCCTGAAGCAGCATGGCAATACAGTATTGTGAATAAAAATATTAGAAAGTAAATGAAATAGACCAAAGAAAAATAGCTAGCTGATCAATGAAAGTCCATTAATACAGGGCTAATAAAAGGTAACAGCAAGGCAGCTTTCGACACATTAAGAAGACTATCAAAACCCCCAACAGCCCAGGGTAACTGTCATAGAAGATAGCAATGGGGCTATGCTCAATGAAAAAACAGCTGAAATGAGAAAGTGGACATAATATGGTAAGGATATAAAGAATTATATAACTAAACTCAACCCTGATATGGCATATTAAACAATATTAAGTGTGAAAACAGGGTACTCGGAAATGCAGCAATTTTACGGGAAGAAGTGGAAGAGGCTATATGTTTGATGAAAGGAGGGAAGTCATCGGGTGTGGATAATATCCCAGCAGAGCTCTTGAAATATGGAGGACCAATATAGTAAAAATCATGACAACAATTTGCCAGAAGATATGGAGTTTAAAAAAATGGCCAAATGAGTGGACACAGTCATTAGTAATACCGCTTCCAAAGAAAGGAAATCTAAAAATGTGCAAGAATCACAGAACCATTAGCCTTATTAGTCATCCAAGTAAAGTAATGCTAAGGATACTTTTGAACAGAATAAAACAGAAATCAGAAGAAATCTTGTCCAAGGAACAGGCTGGCTTTAGACTAAAAAGAAGTACCTCAGAACATATCTTCAATATTAGATTACTGATCAAAAAACAGCTCCAGTATCAACGCGATTTATACCATAACTTCATTGATTTCACAAAAGCCTTCAATTGAGTCTGGCATGAAGGCTTATGGCAAATAATGAGAAAATTCAATTTTGATACCAACATCATAGATATCATTGAAGCACTATACTAGGATGCAAGCAGTGCTGTTTTTGCAAGCAATGGCATTGGATAATTTTTCAAAACAACTGTAGGAGTTCGTCAGGGATGTATCCTGTCCCCAGTGCTTTTTAATATATATCTAGAACATATTATCCAGGAGGCTCTCTATGATTATAAACCAACCATATCGATTGGAGGTCGACCTCTTTGCAATCTACGTTTTGCTGATGATATTGATCTTATAGCTGGAACCGAATCAGAACTTCAAGACCTTAGGTGAATAGCCATAAGAAACATGTTCCAACCAACATTCCGTTAAATAGGAAAAATTTAGCAGAAGTGAACACCTTTAAATATCTGGGGTCCACTATATGTAGTGATGGAAAAGCAATAAAGAAATCAAGACGACTTGAGATGGCCTCAGCTGCCATGACAAGGCTGAATGTGATCTAGAAAAGTAACATCAGTTTTCCTGTGAAGATCAAATTATACAAATCACTTGTATTATCTATTCTCTTGTATGGGTTTGAGGGCTGGACACTCACTGCAGATACAGAGCAAAGGATTCAGGCTTTCGAGTATAAATGCTATAGAAAAATGTTGCACATTTGCTACAAAGAGCACAAAACAAATGTCTATGTTAGAGAGAAAATAAACACGTATGCAGGCCACCAAGAACCATTTTTGTCAGTAGTGAAACATTGAAAGCTTGCGTGGTTTGGGCATGTAACTCGTCATGACGCCTTTTCAAAAATGATCCTCCAGGGAACAGTCGAAGGTAAACAGAGAAGAGGAAGGCAAAGAAAATCCTGAGCTGATAACATAAAAGAATGGGCAGGGCATGGTTTTTCCACACTTGTATGCATTGCTGAGGATAGAGAGCAGTGGAGGACCATGTCTGCTGATGCTTCCATCATGGCACCTCTGTGACACGTTACGGGTTGAGATGATGATGATTATTAATGTATACTTTTAGGTTTAATATTACACAGTGTACCATGAACTATTCAAATATCACACAGAAACAAATAATTCTTCTTAAACAATCATACAGTTGCATAACTTTTAATTGATGCCTATTGTAAACATACAGAATTATAATTTTATGTGCATATCATAATTGTCTGAAGTTTTTATTATTATTTTTTATTCAATGAATTTCAGGTGACCATTTCTATAACCAGTGCTCCCGTCCATACTCTAGTGTTGACATTCCAGATTTGAATATTATGAACAATTTAATAAAAAGTGAGCCAATGCAGAATGCTGCATTCATTGAAGTGGTGCCAGAATTTGCAAAATACACTGTGAGTGAAATGAAAGCAGATGTAAGTACTGCAGCTGCAACACTAAATACAGACATTAACATTGAATCAAGATTGAAAGAGGTACAATCACTGAATGTCACAGACTCTAGCATAATGACTGTAGACATGAATCTGACTACTGAGATTTATACTGCAGTTTTACAAAATGAAAACTGTAGCAGGGAATCAACAATAGTATATGAGGATTGTACTCTCAACATTGGAAGTAGTGAAGGTTTTAAGTTATGTGGCAGAGTACAATCAGATGAAATAACAATAGGCACAAAAGAGAAACTTTTCAGCTGTGATGTTTGTGAAGTACAGTTTGGCAAAAAAGGTGACCATAGTGAACATGAACTTTCACATATGAGAGAAAAGTGTTATATAAGTAATGTTGGTAATGTAGAATTACCTACAAAATCAACTCTGTGTCAACAAGAAAAAATACACACAGTACAAAAGCATTATAAATATGATTTCTGTGGTCCAGATGTTGCTGACTTTGGAGCAGAATTTTCCCAAAGTGATCACAAGGTGACACATACAGGAGGAAAATCTTACACGTGTGATGAGCTTACAGGACGAAAACTTTATTTAAAAAGGTACAAAAGTCAGCATACACAAGAAAAATCTTATAAATGTAATGATTGTGGAGTCAAATTTTCTCAAAATGATCTTTTGAAGAGTCACAAAAGGACACACACAGGAGAAAAACCTTATAAGTGTGATGTTTGTGGAGTAGAATTTTCTAATATTAGCAATTTAAAGATACACAAAAGGACACACACAGGAGAGAAACCTTATAAGTGTGATGTTTGTGGAGTAGAATTTTCTCAAATTGGTAATTTAAAGAGTCACAAAAGAATACACACAGGAGAGAAACCTTATAAGTGTGATGTTTGTGGAGTAGAATTTTCTCAAAATGGGAATTTAAAGAGTCACAAAAGGACACACAAAGGAGAGAAACCTTATAAGTGTAATGTTTGTGGAGCAAAATTTTCTGATAGTGGTTATTTAAAATGTCACAAAAGGACACACACAGGAGAGAAAAAGTGTGATGTTTGTGGAGCAGAATTTTCTCAAATTGGTGCTTTAAAGAGTCACAAAAGGATACACACAGGAGAGAAACCTTATAAGTGTGATGTTTGTGGAGAAGTGTTTTCTCAAATTGGTGCTTTAAAGAGTCACTTAAGTATACACACTGGAGAGAAACCTTATAAGTGTGATGTTTGTGGAGTACAATTTTCTCAAACTTGTAATTTAAAGAGGCACAAAAGGACACACACAGGAGAGAAACCTTATAAGTGTGATGTTTGTGGAGCAGAATTTTCTGAAAATTGTCATTTAAAGTGTCACAAAAGGACACACACAGGAGAGAAACCTTATAAGTGTGATGTTTGTGGAGTAGAATTTTCTCAAATTGGTAATTTAAAGAGTCACAAAAGGACACACACAGGAGAGAAACCTTATAAGTGTGATGTTTGTGGAGTAGAATTTTCTCAGAATGGTAATTTAAAGAGTCACAAAATAAGTCACACAGGAGAGAAACCTTATAAGTGTGATGTTTGTGGAGTAGAATTTTCTGAAAATTGTCATTTAAAGTGTCACAAAAGGGCACACACAGGAGAGAAAACTTATAAGTGTGATGTTTGTGGAGCAGAATTTTCTGATAGTGGTTATTTAAAATGTCACAAAAGGACACACACAGGAGAGAAACCTTATAAGTGTGATGTTTGTGGAGTAGAATTTTCTCAAAATAGTAATTTAAAGAGCCACAAAAGGACACACAAAGGAGAGGAACCTTATAAGTGTGATGTTTGTGGAGTAGAATTTTCTCGAAGTGGTCATTTAAAGAGACACAAAAGGACACACACAGGAGAGAAACCTTATATGTGTGATGTTTGTGGAGCAGAATTTTCTGATAGTAGTTATTTAAAATGTCACAAAAGGACACACACAGGAGAGAAACCTTATAAGTGTGATGTTTGTGGAGCAGAATTTTATCATAGTAAAGATTTAAAGAGTCACAAAAGGGCACACACTGGAGAGAAACCTTATATGTGTGAAGTTTGTGGAGCAGAATTTTCTCATAGTAAAGATTTAAAGAGTCACAAAAGGACACACACAGGAGAGAAACCTTATAAGTGTGATGTTTGTGGAGCAGAATTTTCTCATTATAGTACTTTAAAGAGTCACAAAAGGACACATACAGGAGAGAAACCTTATATGTGTGATGTTTGTGGAGCAGAATTTTCTCATAATGTTTCTTTAAAGAGTCACAAAATGACACACACAGGAAAGAAACCTTATATGTGTGATGTTTGTGGAGCAGAATTTTCTCATCATTGTGGTTTAAAGTATCACAAAAGGACACACACTGGAGAGAAACCTTATAAGTGTGATGTTTGTGGAGTAGAATTCTCTCTAAATGGTAATTTAAAGACTCACAAAAGGACACACACAGGAGAGAAACCTTATATGTGTGATGTTTGTGGAGCAGAATTTTCTCATCATTGTGCTTTGAAGAGTCACAAAAGTACACACACAGGAGAGAAACCATATGTGTGTGGTGTGAGATTTGTTCAGTGCAGTACACTAAGAAGGCATACAGGGGAAAAGCCATATAGTTGTGATCTTTGTGGTGATGCGTTTTCTCAGCCTTCTCAGATAAAGAGACACGTGTTGAAACACATTGGAGAGAAAATGTATAAGTGTGGGTTTTCTACCATTCCGAAACTTGTTGAATTGAAGTCATGATCCAGACCTAAAGGTCTTTTATATTTGGACATGTGCCCTAATATAACCGGCTAGGTTATAACCTCGCTAAAATGAGGCAAAAAAAATTTTTTTAAATGAGCTTCAGTTTCTCCATCTTATCTTGCATTTAAAGGATTGTCACATAGGGGTCCCAAGCTAGGAGTAAGAAGTGTGTGCCATCCAAGGGGCCTGTCCAACTATGCAGAGCTAAAATACTGGGCTCTAACCAAGGAATTGTCACGTCCTGCACAGAGCCACTTCTCAGCTTCCCCTGCCTATCAGTGGGTCCATAGTGAGATCCTCCTACATGCAGTCAACCAGGTCAAAGCTAAAGAATCATGTCTGGAGTTCAAGTGACTTCTCCAAGCTTAGTGTGCAATGCTGGGTTCTCAACAAGTTTCACCACAGAGGGAGTCCCTGGAAGTGTGTGG
The DNA here is from genome assembly GCA_024509875.1 of Oreohelix idahoensis. NCBI lineage: Eukaryota > Metazoa > Mollusca > Gastropoda > Stylommatophora > Oreohelicidae > Oreohelix > Oreohelix idahoensis. The sequence goes on along the minus strand of JAMPIV010002565.1, from coordinate 210,673 downwards.
ATGATTTCAAGAGTCAATGAGGGTGTAATTAGCATTACAGAGGTTCACTTCCACATATGTATATTTAGGTACTCCAAACCACCCATATTTGCCACTTATGGCACAAAATTCTCATTTTGTCTATAACTTTAACCAAGTATTGCAACTTTATTTCATATAGCATTGAAATAAAACTAGTATCACCAGAAAGCTTGTTTTCTTATTATTTACATGGGGCAAACATAGTTTGAAATATTATAAATGAGTTTGTCTTTTAAGTGTTTAAAAAGTATGCACAAACAGGTTTCGTGTGGTCCCGACAAAGGAGAAGTAGGGGGTTACCTTTTTCAAATCACAAGCGATGCGTGTCAAATGAAATCAGCCTGCAGATATGATAAGAAACTCTATACAGAGCGATACAATAGGAGACAATCTGATCATCAGGAGAGGAAGTCCACCCCGTCAAACAAGTGTTTCGGCCCTTTATTCTTGTTACGTGTCGTTTCTATCATGAATGTTAATATTATATATATCAGGATGGTTCCTGTGGCCAAGATGACTTCTAGGGTAGTAAGTCTCTTGAGACAACGTATTCAGCCCACACTCCTCCGAATGATTGAGTCACAACAAGCAAAGTAGACGGTATACACTTTATTTTGGACAGCACGTAGCTCCACAAATCAAAAGTACCAGCCAGCATAGAAATTGCAGATATTAGACAGTCAGTCCATGTCAGTAAGGCTGTCCTTTTCTCAATAAGCTTTATTCACATCAATACTCGACACTGAGCAATTATACTTCTATTCCATACAAATAACAGAACTCCATTTTTAAACACTTTAACAAGCAGGAGCTCAAACACGTACGTCCACTCACCATGACACACAGTCCTCTCTGCCCCGCACTTCTCTCTCTCTAGTATCACGTGAGCCAGCCAAGCATATCAGCTTAATGACGCTCACCCGTCATTATCAGTGACTGTCGTAGATTTATAATGATAGGTCAGAAGATATTTATGGTCCCGCCTGAGCAGAGGGATAGCGGTAAATGAGTGAGGTTAAAGGTATAAGAAATAGATTTCACGAGTGAATAGTTTAAGGGTAGAATCTATCTCTGTATTGAGAAGATACTCTAGTCCAGCCTATCTTTACGACTAATTTATTATAAGACTACTCTCCATACATGTAACATATACGTTTAACCACACACACACAAATATGTGACTACAAGACACACAACCATGAAAAACTATGATTATTGGGTATGGGCCTGACCAACACACAAAGTTTAGTTAGTTTGTTGTTTATTATCATTTAAACTTCACAACATCGAATATCAAAGAATCAAATACATCAAAATTATGTATAGACAATTAACAGAATGCCTATGCCCTCCCCTTGGTGAGATGATAAGAACCCAACCAAGTTAATAACCCCAAAGGTCAAAGGTTAGCAAAAGGTTACGTTATATAGACAGTAAAATTAGCAAAATTCCTAATACGTGCTATCCCGTAAATTAAACAATTGTGAAAGCCAAATAAGATAGTTTGGTACAAAATACATTAACAAAAAAATATTCAATCTCTCTCATGCGTGGCCATATTCTCTCTTTCCTTACCTAATCTGGTGTCATTTCCAGTCATGCATAATTATCCCGGATATAGTTATCGATATTGGTAATGTCAGGTTTCAGTGGCAAACTTGGCCCCAGTCCAGTCTTAACAGTAACTTTATAAAGGTGGACGCCATGTTTGGTGAGGTAATCCTGGATCAATATTATCACTTTGACTAGTTAATGCTAGAAAAATCGAGATATGTGTTCACCACAAGGAATGGAAGACAAATAGTTCTGGTATTTGGACACAGCTAGTTGCTACAAATTGTTACTGATGTTGGTATGCGATTGATTAGATAGATCCTACCGGCTAACTCTGGTGGGTACCGATTCTGAAATATATAACACATAAGGAAGGGAAACCCGAGGCCTGTAAACAGTAAATAAATATTAGACAAATATAAAGGTATGTTTTCAGGCACTCGTAAGAAATAAAGAAGTAGAACACTAGACAACAGAAAAACAACATATGTGAGTGGCTTACCCAGGATTCGAACCCCAGACCTTCCGTGCCACAACAACGCCTAGCTATAGGTAACATTTTAGGCGCAGGCTCCCGTTCCCTCTTGGTTTGCCCTTCTGTGGTTACTGCTGCCACAATCAGCTCTTTTGGTCTCCCTATAAACACATATCTACAACCAAGTATGACTGGGTAGATTGGATCATCCATTATAGCCGCTTTGATAACACCTCTGACGAAATCAGAGTGTATCTCCACCAGTGCGATGGGAAGCATTATGGGTGCATCTCCTTTGAAAGTTAGTTGCTTATCCTTTACAGGACGTGGCAATCAACCCCAGCTTTTATTGGCTGTTTGTGATTTTTCTAGGCAAATTTTTCATTCGGTAGTTTGCCATTGCTTTCTGAACGGTACGGCGCTTATACCATTGTTAAAAATCCACACAAAGCGATCTGCTACCAAACCGCCTGCAGCAGGTTTCGAACCTGGTATATCTGGATTATAACTCCGCCAATGCCGGTCCCAAGCTCGGATGAAAAAGGAGGAGGGCAGCCTGCATGGAGGCCGTAAGGAGGCAGCCCCTCCACCATGCAAAGGCACAACAGGCCAATCACCTGTTTGCTTTAAATCACGATTACTAGCAATACAAGAGAGAAAACTGGACTGATTCTAAAGGCGACGAACTGGAACGGACGACGGACTACGACTTATGGAACTTGGAACACAAGAAGTATAAATGGGAAGGAAGAGGAGCTGGTGGAAGAGATGAGGAAAGCAAAACTAGAAATCCTGGCTATAACGGAAACAAAGAAAAAAGGACAAGGAGTCATGGATCTCGATGGCAACACGCTGCTCTACAGTGGTGTACCCATGTCTGAAAGAGCTAAAGGGGGCGTGGGTTGCATTGTGGCCCAAAATCAAAAAGATAGTATCAAGGGATGGAACTTTGTCTCGGAGCGCATTATGGTTGTTAAACTAAAAGAAGGAGAAACCATAGTCAACCTGGTCATAGTGTATGGGCCAAATGAGGATGAGAGAGCAGAGGTCAAGGAGGAATTCTTCGAGCTGCTTCAAAGGACAGTGGATGACTGCCTAGATGAAGTTATCATGCTCAGAGATTTTAATGCCAGAGTTGGAAATGACCATGCTAGATGGGGTGGAGTTATCGGAAGATATGGAGAAGATACTCTCAATGACAATGGAAAGTGACTCCTTAGATTCTGCAGTGAGCAGAATCTGATCATTACAAACACAAAGTTCCCCCATAAGCGCATACATGCATACACTAGATGTGAACCAACAAAGAATGAGAAGTCAGTGATCGACTATGCCATTGTTAGGAGAAGCTCATTCAAATATGTCCAAGATGCTAGAGTCTGGAGGGGGCCAGAGATTGGAAGTGATCACTACCTGCTAACAATCAAAAGAACAACTGAAAAAGTTGCTCAGCCTAGGAACTGTCCAACATCACGCAAGAAACCAAGTAAACGAGCAGGAGAAATGAGCATTAGGACCTACAAGCTGAGAGAGCCAGAAATTAAGACCAGATATCAGGGGCTTATTGCTGCAGCGGTGAGCAACACAGAAGAACGACCTGATGACTTGGAAACCCTCTGGATTAAATTCAAGGATATCATAAAGACAGATGATGCAGAAGCATGCGGTGAAGTCCGACTTGGGAACAAGAGAAAGAGGACACCTTGGTGGACAGAGGAAGTCAAAGAGAAAATAAGAGAGAAGAAAATGGCATGGAAACAATACTTAGGAGCTAAAAACACAACAGGACAAATGGAAAAATATAGAGAATATGTGACACTCAGAACAGAAGCAAAGAACAAAGTGCTAGCAGCAAAACAGAAGTCCTGGGAAGAATTTGGAGAAAAGCTAGAAAAAGATGCACAAGAAAACCAGAAATTGTTCTATAAGACCCTAAAGAACATGAGGAAGGAAAAACAATGCCCTCTCAAATTTATAAAGGACAAGCAAGGCAAATTGCTTACTGCCCCGAATGAAGTAATGGGAAGATGGAAAGAATATTTCTCAGAACTCCTGGATGGTGAACATGGTGAAGCATCAGAAATGATAAACACTAGCACAGAAGAGAAAACCAATGATGGTGAAGATGACATAAAGATGGAAGAACTGAAGGCAGCACTGGAGAAAATCAAAATGGACAAAGCAGCAGGGCATGATGGTATAACACCAGAAATGGTTAAGTTCATGGGAGCATCAGGCGACCTATTACTCTTAAGGGTTTTACAGGCAGCGTGGTACAACAAGACCATACCAAAGGATTGGGAGATTGCCATCATAACACCAATTTTCAAAAAGGGTGACAATCGACAGTGTGGAAACCATAGAGGCATATCCCTTCTCAGTGTCCCTGGTAAAATCTACTCTAGAATCCTAGAGCAGAGACTCTGACGCCTAGCTGAGCCACAATTGGATGAGGTCCAGTGCGGATTCCGAGCAAACCGAAGTACTCAAGACCTAATCTTCACACTCAGACAGCTGAGTGAAAAGGCCCTTGAGTATAAGAGTGCATCTTTGTTTCATAGATCTGGAAAAGGCGTTTGACAGGGTCCCCTGGAGCAAACTTTGGGACTGTTTGGCAAGGAAGAATATTCCAGCACCTCTGATTCATGCTATACAGAGCTTCTACAAGTCTTGCAGAAATTATGTGAGGACAGCAAACCATAAGTCGGAAGAGTTCAGGACCACCACTGGTGTAAGACAAGGTGATATCCTATCACCTTACCTCTTCATACTCCTTATGGACGATGTCATCAAGGCATGTAAGGAGAGAACAAGAAAGTATTCAGTGGGGTACTGGAAGATGAGACAGGTCTATATTTCAGAGCTGGCATTTGCTGATGATGTTGCCCTGATTGCTAAATCAGAGGCACATCTCCAATCCAACCTGCAAGTCTGGAAGGAAGAGCTGGAGAAGAGAGGGATGGTCATAAGCAGCTCTAAAACAAAATCCATGGTGATATCACGAGAAGAAAGAAAACATCAGATTAAGCTGGGAGAACAGGTCCTGGAGCAGGTCGACCACTTTAAATACCTCGGAGCTATTATAGACCGAAATGGAGGTATCAAAGAAGAGTTGGCCACTCGAAAAGCAGCAGCTGGGAGACTTTTTCAGGCCATAAATCGAGGATTCCTCAGCAAGAGAGAGGTTGGTAAGAAAACGAAGATGGCTGTATACCGCTCCACCTATGTCCCAGTCTTGACATACGGATGCGAGTCATGGGCAATGACTACAACCCATAAAAGCCAGATCCAAACCTCAGAAATGAGGTATCTGAGGAAGGTGGTTGAAGTAACAAGAAGAGACATGGTACGCAACCAGACGATACGTCAAGGCCTTAAATCCTACCCCCTGCAGACCCAAGTAGAACAGTCCCAATTAAGATGGTTTGGCCATGTCTGCAGAATGGGAGAAGATCGGATATCACGACAAGCATGGGAAACAAAGAGCCAAGGATCCAGAGTCCGCTGGGAGGACCCAGAGTCCGCTGGGAGGACAACATTAGACAATCTTTGAAGGATCTAGGACTAGAATGGAACCAGGCCAGGAGGAAGACAGCCGATAGAATAGTCTGGCGCTCTCTCTTCCAAACCTCTACACCTCACGGTAGAAGGGGAACGACTAAGTAAGTAAGTATATCTGGATTATGAAACTGCGTTCATATCCATTAGGCCACAGATGCCGACAAAACTCCACATAATTTGACGGTTTCTTCTGTCTCTTGACCAGGTTTGACCAAATGCCTTGCAGAATACAAACAAAAGATAAACCTGTATCAAACAGACAATAAGTTGAAGTCCCGTTCAATAAAACAGTTCCTGGCGTCGAGGGCCTCTCACCCTCAGGTTGAGAACCACTGACATTTCTCCTCCTTTGCAAGTCTGTTTGCAAGCAACCGATCCGATTTGTCCCGGTGTGCTTGCCCTGATCAGATGTCCTTTGTGCAGGGGTCTTGCCCTTTCTGGCTGCGGTGCCATGTAGGACGGCTGGGCTGATCATGGTTGTTGGTGGGGTATCTGTTTTTGTAGAATTTCGATTTTTCATGAGCAGGATTCTGGGGTACAGTTTCTCTTTGGTTTTGGTAATGGGAAGAATGGGAGGACTGCTCTAGATTATTTTTTCGAGAAGGCTCATCTGTCGGTTTGCGTTTTGAGCTTGGGAGCTCAGCTAACTCATTTGTGTAACGCTCAGACTTACTGAGAATGTCATCCAGCTTCACAGCCCCTTGTTCAGCAAGAAATCTACGGGTTTCATTTGACAAGGTGCTTTTTATTTGCTCTGTTAGAGCAAACTCTTCTAGCCCTTCAAAAGTGCAAGGGAGCTCAGAAAGCTCCAGGCACTTTGTCAAATATCCCTTCAGACGAGAAGAGAACTGGTGAAATGACTCAGTTCCTTCTTCTCTGCTGTTTCGGAACAGTTACAAAAATTTGTGAGCGTTCATTTCGAAACGCTCTAGTAAAGCTTTCTTCGGCATGTCGTAGTTGTCTTGATGGCTGCTTCCCAGTTTCGTGTATGCATCATATGCAGTGCCTTTTAAAGCCTGGGAAAGCTTCAAACACCATCTCGAACTTTCTAAACCATACAGTGGGACCATTCTCTCAAATTTCTCTAGATACATGTCAATTTTCTCATTGGGGCTTGGGACGGATTCTAGGGCATAGGACATTGCTGCTAGTTGAGGAGATTGAGTACTGGACTGATCAGTTAAGAGTGACTGAGGTGAAGATGGCTCTCCGTTATTGGAGTTCGACGATACACCGTGACTTTGGACCTCTAGAGTTTTAAGTGCCAGTTCATGCTGATGTCATTGCTCATTCTCTCATTCGTTCGCCCTGCAAGCTTCCATTTCTGCCTCAATTCTCTTCTGCTCCAATTGACGCTCTTCTCTTGCTATCTGCCTAGCTTCCTCTGCTTTTTCTTTCTATCTTCTGCTTCCTTCTTCTCCGCATCATAGCTGTCGAGTTCTTCGTTGACAAAAGCTGTCACTTCTGCTCCTTGTAATCCGGTTTGCCTTGCTTCCTCTCTTAGCATTACTCTAAGTTTTGCACGCTCAGCCATGGCAAATAACTGACTGTGACTTACCCGAGAAATTAAGAAGAAAAGAATACACCACTTCCTAACCAATTACAAGAAAATAAATAAAAATGTCTCAGATTTTACTGTGATACCTCCTCCTTGTTATCAGTTATCTAAATCGATCGCTGCTGTTACCTGGCAAAAGCTCCTAACACAGACGACTTGAACCATAAAAATGGTAGATTAGGCTAACAACTGAAAAACTACTATTAATACGGTGGGGAAAAAAATTGTATATACGAGTATAAAAATTTAACAAGACAAAAAAAACTTTTTCCTTTTTACAAATCCACCAAAAACTCGTTTACACCTTGTTAAGGTCGTGTTTTGGTCTAGGGGAGTTAAATCATTTAAATACTTGTATATATAGACCGGATTGCTGTTATCTCCCTTGAGTAGCTGTTTGTGTGTTTTAAAAAAATAATATCGCGTATCTTCGCGAATGTTCTGGATACAGAACAGCTAGAACGTGGGTGAACGAAATTCAGCTCAGGTGCTGAATTCGCGCGGGGTTGATTTTTGAGTGAGCGATGGTCTCTCGCGTTCACTTAGCTGTGTTTGAGCAGGGATATTTTCGGGGGCAGTTTTTTGTGAGCCGAGAGCCGAGATGGTCGTCTTCCCCATCTCGTTAATGTGTTATTGGATAGAGTATATTATTATTGGCGGTGAAAGGATATTTGAGATTTTCCTAAAGTATTTTCTAAAAGCCATAGAGATGAGGCTTATTTTTTCGTGTACCGCAGAACGTACATTATTGGTGAATTTTCAGGCCATGGATAGGCCAGTATATATGCATAACTTTGATGGGAATATTTTTTGAAGTTTCGACAGAGTATTACTGGGAATGTGTGTTTTCTCCCATGAGTTATATTAACCCAGGCCTAGGGGTATGTTGATTCAGACGACATAGTTATTTTTGTATACTGCAACATATGCAGTTTGCCTTTTGTATGGATAATTTGGCCATGAGATTTATGATTATAAGCTGCCGTCCTATGCAACCGTTGTGCTTGGAATTTGTCATTATACTATGCACTTAACTACCTATGGATTTTGTGCTTATGAGATGTATCCTAACTTGCTGTGTACTGTAACCTGTGACAATGTACTTAGTGATGTTCTCGTGACTTTGGAGTATTAAAAACAGTGTAGAACGATTAGGAGATACAACCTTTTTTCCTGACTGCTACCTGTGCGTTGGTGTGTGTTTGATTATTGTTGACTTACGGTAGAGCTACACGCATTCGCGTTCACTGATGTTTGTACACCCACACACCTAGTCGGCCACCTGTAAGCCCGACGTAGCTGATAGCCTTCATCAGCGCACAACAATATTAACATTTGATCTTCCTAAACCAGTTACCTACTTGTGCGAGATTAAGGACGGCCTATGTGGCTTGTTGATGCCTGTTTGCAGTGACCAACTAAAATAAACCACATAATATAACTGGTGGCCAGTTCGTTGGGGTATCATACCGACTACAAAGAGATTATATGAAATGATGCACAAGTCGTTTTGCAAGTTCTACTGAAAGTACGAGGTACCAAGTCTTACAAGATTTCAGCGTAACATTAACATTGTGCTTACGATTAGAAGTTTCTATACAAGTTCAACATGTTCTTCAAGTCAAGAGTTGCAGTGTTGCAGTCCTTCATCTTGGGCGCCAACTTCTGATATTAACACCTGAGGTCTGGAGTTACATTATGTTTGAAAGCTGCTTTGCCCTGGAGTTCTAGTATTGATCACCATTCCATTTCTTCAGACTGGATTTACTTTGTACATCACTGTTGCTGTTGTGGAGGCCGGGATTTTTTCATTTTGAAAGAAAAGTGGCTGTTTGTTTTTTGTAAACTGTGCCTCTGTGTAGTTGATTAAGCCTTCCTCAAAACTTACACTATTGTATCCTTGTTTATATGTTATATGTGTCATATTTCAGCTGGCAGGTTGGGCGGAGAGTTTCGTAGGATATCCCACTTCACTGAGGGCCTACGAAAGCGTTCTATAGGGACTGTGTGTCTAAGTTCGTTCGTAAAAGATCTCATGACATAATTCTGGGCATACTCTGTTTATGCCGATTTTAGTCATCTTTATTATTGTTTAGGTGTGACGAGATGTCTTAGTGTTGTTTTCGTTATATCTTTCTCTGTTCTTTAGTTCTTGATTAATTTGTTTGTGATTGTTTTTCTCCCCTTTCTATCGCTTATTTCTATACAAATTTTCCATTTATACACCGTGTTGTCATTTGTCTTGTCATTCTATTCGCAGCTGTCATTGCAAGCTTTGCTATATTTTTTGCTTTATTTCTGCTTTCTTATTTTAGTTGATTCCTGCGAACATTGTCATTTGTTATTTATATCATGTTTCTGTCTTTCTTGTTTGTATTATCCATTGTGTCATACACTGTCAATATTATAATGCACAATAGATATATAGGTAGTTGATTATATTATTAGTAGGTAATATAATTGTACAGGTTCTTGAGCAAGGACTTGTCACCAACTGAGTTGGGATAAAGTGACGCTCTTCATAAGTATATTGACATAAGTTATCTATATCACATAATTCGACATAATGTCTACTTTGGATTACTTCATTGAGCAAGGGAAATCCCTTAATATGACTATTGATGAAGGAAGAGAATTCGCACTTGCAGAATATGCCAAGGCGCAGAAGTCAGAAGAAAAGAAACAGAAATTAGTATTGGAAATTTAGAAACAGAAAATGGAGGCTGAGAAACAGAAAAAGGAGGCTGAAGATAGGAGATTGCAAATGCAGGCAGAAGAAAAAAATTGCAAATGCAAATGGAGGCTGAAAAACAAAAATGGAGATGGAAAAACAGAAATTAGAAGCTGAAGAGAGAAAAAATCAACAGCAAATGCAATTGGAAGAGAAAAAACTTAAAATGCAAGCTGAAGAAAACCAAAGATTACACAACGAAAGAATCTTAGCTATGGAGCTGGAGAAAATAAAGGTAGTGAATATTGGTAATACACAAAATGAGACAAACAATCAAACAACTTCTAATAAGGCAAATACTAAACCTCATGATATTAAATTACCTGCTTTCAACCCTGCCAGCGACGATATCTCATTCTATCTAAATAGATTTGAACTTTCATGCGAATCTCATAAGATAGACAAGACGCAATATGTTGCACAACTTATGAACATACTTAAGGGTGAAGCTTTGAATTCAATAAGTATGATGGAAGGTCCTGACAAGAATAATTATGATGTTGTCAGAGCGGCTTTATTAAAAAAATATCAACTAAATGAAGAAGGTTATCGCCTACGCTTTAAGTCTCTATTACCGGAGACAGGGAAGGATTTTTCAGACTTTATATCAAATATCCGCCTTACGTTTTCACGTTGGGTTGAACTTTCAAAATTGGAGCACACATATGAAGCCCTTATGGACTTACTGCTTCGTGACAAAGTTATGTCGTCAGTGAATAAATCTTTTCTTTCCTTTCTACATGAGCAAAAACCTCCAAATTTGAAAGATATGGAACAATACTGTCACCAATATGTCACACATCCAAATGTAACAGTAAGCAATTCTAAAGTCGAAGAAGGTTTACCCGTGGCTTCAGCAATGCCATATGGCCCTAATTTTCGACGCAAATTTCAAAGTGCTCAGCGCAACTTTGGTAGGAGGGATAATCGTAATTTTGGACAGAACCAAGGGGGTCCATCACGTAATGATTCTTCTTCAAGGAACTGGAGGCGATTTAACGGTCCTCAACATTTTAGTTCCAACAATTATGGAAATTTTCATAGGGGTAACTTCAATAGAAACTATCAACCCTATAATAATTTTTCTCGGAGACAGCAACACCCATCTAATAGATATTCTGATCAAAGGGGAAATAGTAATTGCGACAATGCAAACTGGGGTTCAAATCAGAACAATAGTTTCAATAGAGCAAATAACAATGCTTCCAACAGAGATAATAGTCGTGAGAGATCGCAATACGACAGTAGATCTCCAAATTATAGATCGTATCGCCATGCTAACTCTGCTCAACAAGAATCCCAGGGTATTAATAATCAAGGTAACAATAATAATAGTGTCTCTAATGCCACTGCTTGCTCTGCTTTCGATTTCGAGAGAGCATCTCAGTGCCCGGAGTGCACAACTTTGTTCCAACCCACAGCTATAACTACCTTGAGTTGCGGTCATCCTCTACCCGCTCTTCCTGCCTTAGCGGCGCATGACGGAAGAGGGTCTCTTACTATACATAGGGGTTGTGTGAATAATGATCCAGTCTCAGTTCTCTTTGATTCTGGATGCACAACTGTTGGGATTAGACAGTCGCTGGTCCATCCATCTTGTGCTACAGGTAATATGAAATGTGTGACATTCGGTGGGACAGTTGAGACTTTTCCGACTGCCATAGTCCACATTGCCACACCATTTTTTACGGGTTATATACACTCATGTTTGCTCAGAGCACCTATTGCCGACCTTACTGTCGGACAGATACATGATGTAAAGGTTTGTACGCCGGTACAAATTGCTGCTTGGGAACGGCAACATAATCTTACTACCGCCACTATGCCAAAATCTTTTCACCAGGTACATTCTGCTAACGCAATACATTTTGCTAATTTTGGGCAATCTTGCAGTACTGATGATACGATTGTTCATCATGCTAATTTTAGTGCTTCTTGTAACCCAGTTCGACATACCTCAGTACGTCGTTGCTCTAACTTTGATTCTTCTTTAACTACCATTATAGAAGAAGATCTTTCAGTTTTGTCTGATACACACACTAATTTTATAGCTCCGACTGAATCTACATCCAGTCACGTTGATTGCAACTTCTTTGCTGCAATGACTAGCGTTTTCTTTGCCACATGTATGGACTTAGTTGTTAGTACCTATATGTACCTTATGAGTTTCTTTAGCTTTCTTGCTGGACTGGTTAGCTTCATATCTACGTCTTTTACGATTTTTTGTCGCACTCACTGTGCTTCTTTTAAACTTCGACGTAGGTCCAAGTTTACTACTGTATGCTTTTACATCTTTATTATATCTTTCTTACTTTTTTTCTTTGCCCAGGACACAGGCTATGACTTCAGTTCAGCCTTTAAGATGTACGCCTTTGTCTACTGCTTTTTCAACACCTCGTGGTTTGTTCCAGTGGAACTTCATGCCTTTCGGTCTCATGAATGCCCCAGCTACTTTTGTACGCATGATGCATCGTATCCTCTCACATCATCCAGATGTTATTTCGTACTTGGACAATATTTGCCTTTTTAGTGATTCTTGGGAAGAGCACTTTCAAAGTCTGTCTGAACTTCTGTCTACTCTACGCTCTCATAATTTGACGGCCAAACCGTCTAAAGCCTATGTTGGGTTTAGCGACATTTCCTTTCTGGGTCACCGGGTTGGTCATGGTCTCTTGTGGATGGAGGACCACAACATTTCTAAAATTCTTAACATCTTTACTCCTAAGACGAAGAAGCAAGTCTGTAGTCTCTTAGGTTTAATCCAATTCTATGGAAGATTTATTCCAAACCTATCGTCAATCACTGCATCTCTCTCAACCCTATTGAAAAAGGGGTCACCTAATATGGTACACTGGTCCCCATAATGCCAGTCCTCTTTAGATAAGATTAAGACACTATTTTCTTCTCATCCTATCTTAAGACTACCCACTGCAAATAAGACTTTTATTCTTCGCAGTGACGCCTCATCCACAAGGATCGGAGCCGCATTGATGCAAGAGTATTCTGAAACTCTGCATCCAGTGATGTATGTCTCTAGGAAACTGACTGCGGCAGAACGGAATTACTCTATACTAGACCGAGAATTATTAGCTATGGTCTGGGTGATTCTTAAACTCCAGAGATACATTCTGGGCACGTATTTCATTGTAGAAACTGAGCAAAAAGCCCTCACAGCTATACAGAGTAAGGACTTGAAGAGCTCAAGATCCACTCGTTATGCTATTGCTCTACAGCCTTTCCACTTTTCTGTAAGGGCTATTCGAGGTTCGGATAATGTGATGGCAGAACATACTGTCTCGATGCCCACATGATTCTACTTGACTCTCATTTTCTTGACTTTCTTATAGATTTTGGGGTTATTTATATACCCGCAAATCGGTTATACATTAACACTCTGTTAGTACATTTTTATGACCCTGTTTAATTCATGATTCTAAATTAGTTTGTACTACTTTCTCTGTTACCTTTTCTAGTGTAACGGAGAACGTTTTGATTATCACCATACAGGTGCCGGAAGTTTACACAGCCACAGTTGGTAGGTTTACTGTAGAATTGGCTGTTGTATATCATATTATCTTACCTTTACCAAACAGGGATTTTCATTTGTGTTTTTTCACAGCGTATGCTTCTCCATGAAAGTCAAGCTGCTTTATAGTATGTTTGTATGTTTCCCGTTGGAATTTTCGCAAGAATTGCTGTTCCAGTGGAACCATTTGTCGCCACAATGGATGTTTGGTGCCTTCGTATTTACAGCATGTTCCTGGATCACTAGAATTTGTCGTTTATATAGAACTTATTTGAGATAGTGGATGGTGTTGTATATGTATATTAGTATAGTATAGCGGATTAGAGAGTAGTATATTAGTATATGATGTAACTTCTTTATGATGATATGTTCATTCATCGTTATGCATCATTGCATTACTATATTGTTCGTATACTATTGTGTTTTGAAATGATGAACGTATTACTATGGTAATGATTATACTATATTTACTTGGTTGATCATTGCGATTCATTTCAATATTGTACTTTTTGATAAATATGAAGACATGAGAGAATGTATTTTTTCTGGCATGGTTATATTTTTTCTTTGCCCGGCGCATGATTGTGCGCTAGAGGTAACTGTATATGATATTGGTACTTTGGGAAGATATATTTTTTCTGAGGTTGTGATGTATTTTTTTTTTCCTCACCCGACGCTTGATTGTGCGTCACCTATAGCTATGTATAACGGTGTTGTTTATTTTGATGTCCATTATGAGCTCATCATTTGTACTCCATGAGCATATTAACTTGGTTGTTATGCACATTAGGCTATTTTCTTTTTCTTTGATTTAGATTATCTTTGTTTTTGGTAATGTATGCTATTGTACTATATTGTGTTCATTTATATAATGTGTTGTTTAATGAAATTGTTTTAGCATGATATATCATTGCTCTTATGGCATGGCTTTATTTCTTTACTGCTCATTCCTCTTGTACTTCATCTGTTCTTTTCACTTTTTTTTCTTTTGATGTCATGGCTAGTCTATACTTCGTATGCTGCATATTCCTTTGAAGTTGATGTGCTTCGTATGCTTATCTCTTTACTTTTCTATACTTCACTTTGTTTGTACTTTACACTTACTTCTATCCTTCTTTTGTTCATTTTGTTATCACGACTATTAAGACAGATTTTAATATTTGTAGTTGAGGGGAGTTTACACGTTGTAATACTTATAGGTACAGGCCAGACGTAGGTTATCTCCCTTGACTTGTTTAAATATTTGATCCAGAGTTCTCTCGAATCTTCGAGATTGAGATCAGCTCACGCTTCGCGGTTAACCGCGCATGCGTGACTGATATGAGGTATCCTGTGACAGTTCACTCTGGGCGTTTGGCCAGGCTAGTCAGCCATGTTTTCTTACTGTGTACTCGGGAAGAGATAATTTTCAGTGGAATAGAAATGTTGGAGACTCCCCCGTGATATTTCTAAAGCCTAGGATATATGGCTAGAATTTACATTGTGCAATGTGTCTTAGATATTGTATTGCCAGAGCAGAGAGGGTAAGAAGAATATATACATTGCTTAACAGCCAGAAACTTATACGGCTTATATGTTGTATCGCCAGAGAAGGTGAAAAGAATATTTACATTGCTTAACGGCCAGAAACTTATACGACTTATATGTTGTATCGCCAGAGAAGGTGAAAAGAATATTTACATTGCTTAACAGCCAGAAACTTATACGGCTTATATGTTGTATCGCCAGAGAAGGTGAACAGAATATTTACATTGCTTAACAGCCAGAAACTTATACGGCTTATATGTTGTATCGCCAGAGAAGGTGAAAAGAATATTTACATTGCTTAACAGCCAGGAACTTATGCAGCTTATATGTTGTATCGCCAGAGAAGGTGAAAAGGATATTCATATTGCTCGAAAGCCAGGAACTTATGCGGCTTATATGTTGTATTGCCAGAGAAGGTGAAAAGAATATTTATTTTGCTCAAAAGCCAGGAAACTTATGCGGCTTATATGTTGTATCGCCAGAGAGGGTGAAAAGAATATTTACACGATGTTTCCATGATGTACTTTGATCTGTACCCTGTGACAGTGAATTGTGCATGATGTACCTATGTACCATTTTACCAGGATGTCTACGTTGATGTGTCTCTTGTAACCAGTACAATAAACAGTGTATAGATTTTCCAGTTGTTACTACATTTCCAAGTATACAAGGTTAAGATGCCAGTTACTTCTATATGTGCATCGGTGTGGGTGAATGGTTATTGACTTATTTTATACCAAATGGCATTCGCGTCCTTTCATCTACACACCGACACACCTGGTCGGCTACCTGTAAGCCCGACGTTAGCTGGTTCATCATTATCAGCACATAATAATAGAACATTACATTCTTCCTGGAACCAGCCCTATCTATATGAATTATCGATGCCTCACCACAGTACCTTTCAACAGTAGTCCATACCGCCATTTGCAACAAGGTTGATTGCAACAGTGGTCGCCAGTAATATGGTGCTATAAACAGTGATGCACAAGTTACAGTGTAACCAGTCCAAAATTTTCGGGAACAAGTTTCATCTGCAAAAGGAGTTTGCTATACTAGTGATCCAAGTCAAGACTTGCAGTTTCCGGTTCTTCCTCTTGTGCGCAAACTACTGATGTTGGCACTTGATGTCTGGAGTTCCAGTATCAACCACCAGTGGATTTATGCAGACTTTGTTTACTATGTCGGCGTCTGTGGCCTAATGGAAATGAACCCAGTTTCATAATCCAGATATACCAGGTTCGAAACCGGCTGCAGGCGGTTTGGTAGCAGATCGCTTTGTGTGGATTTTTAACAATGGTATAAGCGCTGTACCGTTCAGAAAGCAATGGCAAACTACTGAATGAAAATAATTGCCTAGAAAAATCACAAACAGCCAATAAAAGCTGGGGTTGATTGCCCAACTTTCTAACTACTTATTAAAGGCACTGACAGTTCACCAAATTCCACCAATTTATTAATTGTATTATTTATTTATTTCTACAATCACAATACCCTGGGGCTATGATGGTAAATAATCCCGGACAGGACCCCAATATGTAGTAAATTAGAGGTTATGGTGTTATTAAACTAAGGGTACCCAAGGTGACGTCAAGCTGTGTAAGTTCCCTGAGTCTAATTGATGATGATGTAATTCTCAGGGTCCCTATCCGCCATCTCTAAGATCTCACCTTGTATAAATTAATCTCTGTAATGTTGTGTGGCTAGTGTCTAGGGTAATGTATTTTATGTGATGAAAGAAAAATGTCAAACAAAACTTTAACCAAATAAAATTAAAGTAAGTAAGACTTTTGATGAAGTTTAGGTAATTATTTTTTACAATTTAATCTCCCTGTACCTCAATTTTATGGGACAGGGATTGTCAAACTCAATCGAATTTTTATTTACACTATTTAAAATAAATAAATTGGAACTCTGTACATGTCTCTTGTTTATACAAAAGAAAATCACTGAAGAAATCCACCCACTGTTCTGTTTACCAGCTTGTACTGATCACTGTTAATATGTTGGAAAGACTGTTGGGTTCATCACTTCAAGGTGATTATATTATTATTATTATGGTTATGGTTATTATGGTGGAACTTTATGGTAGCAATAATTTGTCAGTGCCTTTTCTAGAGGACTTAACTGGCATGGATTGAAGAAAACAGTTGGCCCATAGGTCCTCAGAATCAACAAATGAGGTGCTCCTGGTCGAAGGTGTGGGGCTAGCTACAACTTGAATGCTGAGCGATCACTCCCAAGATTTTCGTCCCTCGCCAGGTTTCTTGCCACCAATAAGTATTCTGACATATATACCTCAAGTAAGAATTTCACATAACATAAGCTTGACTTGGCAGTAAATGGGTTCTACCCCTGCTTTAGTGTTCCAGACGGCAAAAGCTTTGGTCACACAGGCTCTCCCGCTGATGTCAGCTTAGTTAGTTTAAATTTCATATGGCCGACTTTGCAAGCAATTGTTAATTCTTATTGCCCCATCCTCACATACGCCTAACCAATCAGAACGCGCGTCAACAAATTTTAACTTTTCCCCCAAGCTACCAAATTGAGCAGTTTATAAGTGTGTTTGCTCGTCTGTTTTTATTTTATATATTATATATCTCATTTATTTATGGACAGATTTTTAATATCAAAATAGATTGTCAAGCGGCCAAATGCCCTCTATCTATCTATATAGGTTTCATTTAATTATTCTTCCACATTTTCATCTGTATAATTTTTAAGTAATTAATTGTGCTTTTTCCGAACTGAGAATATTACTAAAATAAAATTTTCTATGTCAAAATAATATTATTACGGGGAAATCTTTATGTCAATATATTAAGCAATATTAACCCTATATTTCAAGATATCTCTCTCCTTTTAATTCTCTTTAGTTTTTGAGAAATAAATTATTTAATTTTATTCCAAAGCACAGATTAGGCATATTTTCTCCTACAACCAAGATTTTATCGTCACTATAAAACGAGGTAACAATACGATTGGTTGTAAATTTTTACGACGTTTGTTAATAAATATTTGGAGGGACAGTGCATGTTAAAAGGGGGTAGTAACCTTTTTAACTTGGCGTAGTGGAAAATTCAAATTCTTTAGTTAAAATGTTGGCGGTTGATTTGTCTGTGGCCTTGAGACAAATTTCAAATGCTGTAGTTATTAATAGATTTTAGGAGTACGTAGTTAATTTTCAAATGGGGAAATTTGAGCGGGGTGTCACACAGATTGACTTTATTACATATTTATAACATAATTGCATACAAGTGTGGTACAACAACTAAGAGACAAAATTTGATAAAAATCCATACATTTTTTATATTATAGTATAACATATTTTATTTGAGTTTGGCCTCCCGATACGGAAATTCTTCGCCTCTTGTCACAAAATTCTCGGTTTTCGGGGCTCGAGTGAAGTCCCCTTGTGCCCCCCGCCTTACGCAGTCTTTTGTTTTATCGTTGTATGGCGGTTCCCTTTGTTGTCTTTCATTGTCTCGACACGTAGAGTTACTTGCAAACTACGTTCGTAACCGTTAGGGTACTTACCGTTGTCCAATACCAGACATCTTTTAATTCGTCTAACCCTGACGATTACTTACATTTAAGTCAGTGCCGGGAAGGGGGAGGGGGGTGAAGAGTAATGGGGTGGTTGATATGAAATAAAGGTTCCGGTCCCAAAAAATGCCGTGCTGAAGTCATATGTGTCCGCCGAAAGGCACAAATAACGCAGCTTCACTGTAAATGGACACACCGCACCCAACCTCCTTTTCAGGACGAAGAAGAAGAAAAGAAAGTCCCAAGGGAAGGGCGATCACACTATTGTTCAGTCTCCACACTATTATCCACAATAGTCTCCATTCAGTCTCCACACGATTGGATCCGCCAATGTTACCATGTAATGCTATTAATTGGTTTCCTCAGTGTGTATCCTTTCCAATGTCAGCGTATATTTTCTCGCTTCTGGTTCCATTGGTATGTCCCTGGTCCGTTCCATCAGTTTCACACTGGTGATCTTGTCATACTATTTTGCTGAGTTCGCTCTCTCTAGATGATCCTAATGCACTAAATCAAGTGTGTTAGGCTTTACCCCGTGCTATTTATAATTTATTGTTACAGGCTGTGTTTTTGAGAAAACCTTCTATACTAGGATATTCGAGCACAACTGGATTTTACCGAAAGTGTTTACAAAGTGACGTTACCACCAAAAATAAATAAATAAATGAAAAATGACGAAGGTTTCTATATTTGAACCTATACCCTAATGTAACCGACCTAACTTTTGTTCAGTTCCAACTGAGCCTGCCTTGCTGAAAGGTGCAAAACTAATTTGAAAAGAGGATTACATACCTATATTAATATTTGTTACAAACTAATATGGATTAATTTTAAAAAATGTATTTATTTATTTAACTAACACAAAACCAGACCACACGGTCTTTTTTTAACTCGACGTAGTCCCAAATATAATCGACGAACTTTGTGTCAAAGATGGACGGGTCTTAATTCGCCAACACTTGTTAAAAGAAAAAGAAAATGTGATAAAACTGATACATATCAGGCGTATTAGACTTAAAGTATGTTTAGTAAAACATCGTATAATCATGATTTGAGTTATGTCAGAGTAAGGCATAGCAGGCACAAACACACACGAGAACACAGCAATCAGTTGGTACCAAAAAAAATGTGTTATCATGATTCCACCTGTCACGATTAATTTTCATTCATGAAAACAGTGACCAAAAAAAAAAACAATAATGACCTGATTTCCGTCATGCATTCTCTCCCACGTTGCTCTTGGTTTTTTCCTCTGCCTTTTCTTGAACGTCTATTGCAAGGTTTCTTAACCTTTTTTTTAATTTGTGTGTGTGTGTGTGCCATGGACCCCTGTGATTGTCATATGAAGTCAATGGACCCTACTTGATTGTTAAATGGACCAGTTCCAGAGGAAAAAAATGCACATAAAAGGATGATTAGACATTTTATATTATACATTTTAGGTTATGTTCACGGACACTCTAGAATCCACTCATGGATCCCGAAGTGGTCCGTGTTCCACAGGATCAGAAACACTGGTCTATTGTATGTCCCGACTGGAGGCTGTTAGCAAAGCCATTGCATTTAAAACATTCCACTTTTAGCGGGCATATTTTAAGAGCAGGAAAATTAGGTTACTGTCACGACAGGGTTGATGTTATTGAAATTATAAGATATCCTGGACAAAAAAGTTGTATCAGATGATACCAGGATAGTGCCAGATAAGAGACTGAAAAGAATAAGGGTGTATCGACATCAAAGGTAGGATCAAGCTGTATAAGTTTCTAGGTCTGATGATAATATATGTTCCTAGATCCCTATGGGATTCCTCTCAAGATCCTCCTATGATTATATGATTATTATTATTATTGACTCTGCTAGGGGTATTAACTAAATTATTTACTAACAAGAACTTGAACTCTTACTTACTTAGTCGTTCCCCTTCTACCGTGAGGTGTAGAGGTGAACTTGAACTCAACTTAAATAATTAAGTAAGTCTGCTGGTAAATATTTACAATTTATTTATACAGTTTCTCTTTTCTGTTTGAAAAGCTTGAAATGAAATCAAATTCAATTACAACATTAAATCAATAAACATTGGAAATTAGTCAAAAGGTTTCAAAAGACATTAAGGTTGTTGATGTTTCTCACTTTTCTTAATCTACAGACACACTTTTGCTGTCATTCTCAATTATTTTGAATATTTCACAAGGCTGACTTTTGCCTCCAGAATTATACACAGGCTTGTAAGTCCGCCAGCAACACACAGTAGTTTTCTAACACATTCTACACACTTCATAAAGCACAAATTGATCAATTATTTTAACTATATATATATATATATATATATACACTACTGAACAAAAGTTAAGGGCCACCAAGAAAAACTCCTCTATGGACCAATTAAATGCAACCAGGTGTAAACAATTTATTACACAATAAAGTTGATTCATCTGTGGAAAAGATCAGTCAAGTGTTTTTTAATAATGTGTGACTTACTAACAAAAAGAAATTCAACTCACTTTTTCACCTTTTGAACTAGCGGGGGTGTTGCAAAAACCACGAGTTTTTGCAGCAACAATGGCAATTTTCACGTGCGAGTTAAAGTGACCCAGTTTTTGGACATTAAACAAAAATTAATCTAGTGCACACAGAAATGTATTCTGTGTGCACTAGATTAATTTTTGTTTAATGTCCAAAAACTTACATACATACATACATTCTTTCTTACCGTCAGGCACATACAGTCGAGCTGTTAATGGTTATAATGGTCTGCTCACAGATGCAGAAGGCAAGGCACTTTTCACTAACACCTTTTGCGCTCGCTGTAATTTTTTAAAATATGACTGGCCTATTTTGTTCAGGACACGCATTATTTATAGTGCGAGGTCGGGCGTCCTAGAGGGTTTCCCTGCAAAATTAGTATTTGCGTCCAAAAATGTTTGTAAAATCTGCCTAGGTGTGCAAATTAGAGGTATGCAAATAGACACACTTAGCTATGTCGAGACATTCGAAACAGTGGGTTAAACTGTGTCGACACACTGTTTCGACACAACGGCACAGCGGCTCTTTTGCCCGTATCTTGTTGTTGTTTTGATGAGTTGATGGGTGGAGATCGGGCACTGAACATCTGATCATTGTTGCCTTTTCTCGTTCCATCTTGGTCTACCCTGTTCAACCTGAAAGTTGGTTATAATTGGGGTATTTAGTGTCATTTAATTTACTAATTTTGTTTTCAATTTAAATAACTGTTGTCTTTTGCAGTTGCTGATTTTTATTTATATTAGTATTTGTCAATTTTATTTTCTCTTTTGTATTGTTTCTAAATAACTATTGTCCTTTACACTTGGTTTTAATTTGTATTAGTATTTGTTCTTTTTGAGTTGTTGTCCCTTTTTTTTTAATACCTTGTCTTTCCTTGTCCTATGAGTAGTTATTTTTTGTTAATGCTTTGTTAGTTTTTGCTGCTTAATTTCTATTTAGTTGGATGATTTTCCTGAAGTTCTAACCTTATATTTTTTCCTTTGTTTTATGTATATATCTTTTAAGTATTGATTGGGCATCTCTTGGGGCATCTATACTTAAAACCTTATCACCTGTTAAGTCTATATTGTGATTTCTGTAGTAAGTTTTTAATTCAAGCCTTTGTTGTTCATACATTTTTACAGTGGATCAGGTAGTGGTCTATGTCATTCTCTTCCTGACATTCTTGGCAGTGTGGTTCTTCTACCATGAAGTATGCTGCACCGAGTCGGAGACGCCACAGTTTTTTGTTCGATGGTATCTTTAATTCTTCTCTGACCTGGCACGTCCTTGTTGGTTCTTTCAGCAGTTTGAACGCGTGTCTGCCTTTTCTACTTTCCTTCCATGTTGTCTTCCATTCCTCGTTTATAGTTTCCTTCACTTGGCTCTTGATCTCTGACCTCCCCAGTCCTGCTTTTATATTGTTTTTACTTGTTCTTCCCTTCTTGGCGTTCTGGTCTGCCAACTCGTTGCCAGCTATACCTATGTGTGCTGGAACCCACACTAGCCTCACACTACATCCTCTGTTCTCTAGTGATGTATTAATTGCTAGAATTTCTTCCTTTATGTCTGGCCGGCTACATTTACCTGGGTGTTCTAGTGCTTGTAGTGATGATAGTGAGTCTGTAAATATCGTAACAGCTTCTGGTGAGTTATCTTCGATTATTTCTAGACTTTTAAGAATTGCTACCATCTCTGCAGTAAAAATCGATGCCCCTTCCGTTACACTGTAGCTCTTTTTTATTCCCCATTGTGGTATTACAACTCCGGCACCTAGTTGCCCACTATCACCCTTGGATCCATCAGTGTAGACGGCCAGACTTTGTTTAGTTAGTTGCTCTATGAACTTTCTACTTATCATTTTGGCTTCCTTATCTTCTATGTTTTGTTTGATCTTTTCAGTAAGTGAGTAGTCTATGATTGGTGTTTTTAGTTCCCATGGTGGTATTTTGCTTCTGTATTTATTACTATTTTCAATTGTGTTTGATAGTTCTTTGAACTGCATTAGGTCTTCTATAGTTCTCCACCCTGTTGGATATCTATCTTTATTTAAGGGGACGTCCCATACACTTGGTTGGTTTTTGACAAATGCTTTATGTGCTGGGTGGGTCACTTCTTGTGCTACTTTACTCCAATAATTTAATCTCAGTTCTTTCCGTCTTAGACCAAGGGGAGGTATGCCGAGAGCTACTTCTAGAGCTTCTACTGGTGTCGATATAAATGCACCTTTAATGGTTCTCATGGCTGCATTTTGAATCCTGTCCAGTTTTGCTTTGTTAGAAGCTGCAGCTGAGTCATAGACTATGCTGGCATAATCCAGTTTCCCCCTGATGAAGGATTTGTAGAACATAAGCATTATTTTATTGCTGGCCCCCCATCCATTACCTTTTACAATCCTTAGTATATTTAGGGGTCCCCTACAGCTTTCTACCAAATTGTTTATATGTTTATTATAATTTAGTTGTTTATCTAAAGTTATGCCCAGAAATCTTGTTGTTGAGGAGGTACATATTTTCTGTCCTTTAATGGTTATATTGATTTTGTTATTTTTTTTTTATATTTCCTTTGCTGAAAATCATACCTACTGTTTTGTTTACATTAATTTGGAAGCCCCAACTTTTCATCCACTCTGAAACTTTGTCTATTTGATTTTGAAGTTTTTTGTAAACATGAAAGAAGTCTCTTATAGACAGTACCGGGGCGGGTATACATGAACTGTGTGAGACAATTTCCCTCTGTTTTTACTGTCGTGTGTGAAAATCTATGGCGTTTCGTGCGACCACAATTCAATATTTTTACACAAGTCTTCATTATGATGAAATAAAACGTAGATATGATGATAGCTTCAGTATATGGGAAAATAATAAAAAACAACAATAATAATAACAGTAATAATAACACATGATATCAAACTAGAGTAAGCTAGTTTTGTTAGACAATGATTCAAATTCACACCGAGTACACAGGTATCAGCAGAGCTAATAAAGTGTCCATTACATTTATACGAACACACGGACACTTTCAACTTTAACATAGCGCCTAAAACATTGACAACTGCAGCACTGACACAATTTCCAGTGTCTATAACTTCACAGCAAAAATAATATCACTTGTAAAATCAAGTCATCATAACACATCCCTGAAAAATATGACATGTTTGATATTCCATACTAATGTTCCGAACGGTTTATTCGAGGCAGACACGAACTGAAACTGTGTCCATGTATCGAACCTGTCGAACTCGGTGCTGTTTCGAAGCATTGTTTGACACATACACACAGTAGCCATCTCTACTCTGCAAAACAGCGAGGCAGACAGGAACTGACACTGTATCGACACGGCAAGAAGGCTCTGTATCGAATCGTTCGGATACGATACTGTTTCGAAGCATTGTTTCGACACATACACACAGTAGCCATCTCTAGTGCAAATCAGGAAAACTAAGAATTTATTTATCTACGTTATTCCTGTAGCGATTTTCTTCATGTAAAGCTTTGTCGCAAAATTGGTTTCAATACATTGCAAACGCGGCTTCGCATAGTTTTACAGACCATTCACCTCTCGCTTATCACGGGACAGGCCGCTTAAAAAATAGCGGAGTATCGACAAACTGTCGATGAGACATCGGAAATCGGCAAGGATAAATAGGAGCAAAATGGAATTATTGTGAAAAGGATTTCACCTTTTATTCCAGGAGAGGATTGTGTATAGCTGTATATAAGGAAAAACAGCAGGAAGTTATCATTTACGGAGATCAATGCGTATTACGGCTGTCCACAGTTAAGCTGAAAGCCTGTAAACCCACTTCTGTTCTAAATACTAAAATCAACAAATAACAGTTTGTGAAATTACATGGATAGGAAAATATAGATATATCGGCTGTATAAAACAAGATAGGACGGAACAGTATGAATAATATATAAGCCGAGGATGAGAAAGGGAAATTTTCAGGCAACGCACAGATCCTGTGAAATCACGGCTTCAGGAAGAAATTTCAGCCCGAGTTTTAGGCTGTGACGTCAATGCCATCCGATACGTCCGCCAGATCTGTGTAAAAGGCGGAGCGCTAAACAGATAAGACACACTGAAAGTAGGTTTGAGACAGACTCGAGGCAGAGCTCGCCACTACACATATTCCATCTGAATTGTGAGCGGATCGCCAGAAATTTTCAGTCCAGTGTCTGGAGTCTGAGGGTAAGCGAAATTATGATAACTATCATGTATAATATTTTTTTTTATTGCAGGTTTGTATAGACTTCACAAAATATGCACGTAGAATAATTATCGGTATTGTGAAAGGGTGGGCGAGATGATGATGATGATTATATTGTGATATTTGATCACTCTCTTTCCACACTCGCACCGACCCGAACAACAATAAAAACTCTTATTCTGAGGCAGGGGCTGTATTTATTTTTACAACCCATTCAGTGACAAAGCAAACATTCGCTTATTCTCATTACTGAGAATAAGCTACTACCTCGTAACCGATCCACATCAGTATTCGTTACTGCATTCTGAAGCATGTCGTATGTGACGACTGGTGCGCCTGGCAACAAGCGTGTCGTATATGACCACTGGTGCGACTGGGAATCTCATCACATGAAACACATCGTTACCGAAACAAATCACTGCCATAGCATATAAATGCTTCATGCAGGCTTCTGTTGGATTCAGCCGCACTGGTGTCGCCCTGCTCCGCAAGGAGCAAACAGCAACATTTATGTCTCAAATGCGCTTTACGCCCAAGGAGTGGCCTCGTGCTCTCCAGAAATCTAAATGACTATTCTCACCTCACAGTAACCCATTAAATATATACAGTAGAATTATGATAAGTAGGCTATCGTGAAATACACTCAATTACTTTTACATTAAAGAAATAAAATAATTACTCTTGACTTTAACAAAACTGGCATTAACACGAAAACTATCCCTTTCCTTTACTGGGGAAAATTACATACTTTCACCCACGTGTCGATTCACGCGATCTAAAACTGCGTAACATACAGTGATAACTAGGAGTGTCAAATGCAGACTTGCTGGCGCCGCTTTTATACAATCACCACGTGGCGCGATCTTGATATTTTGCTAACAAGCCAATATCATCTAAATTCAAGTAATAGATGCTTCTCTGTCCAGTTTCATGTATAAAACACTCTCCTACTAAATTTGCCCTTCTCTGATGAATGGAATACTTGATACTAAACTCTCACATCTGGATTTGGGCTTAGCGTGCCTCATAAAACCTATCAAACATTATTTTCACTCATCTATCATTTCAAGACTAAATCATAATGTCCTAAAAAGACATTTCCTTTGGAAACACATCTATCTATTTCACTAAACATTAAAGCAGACTCGTGCTGAATGTAATCTCAGACTTGTAGAACACGAATGCTAAATTCTACAAACTGCGCTTAAGAATTACAACTCACGTGCTCTGGTCCATCTGCTACCTACACCGGTCACCTCGTCGTTTGCTCTCTCGTGTGGGCTGATACTAGGAAAGGTCCCTGCTGGTTCGCTATTTCTTTTTATAGGCACTAGGCTAATCACTCACTTACTGCACTCTGGGCGTATTAATCTTGGCTACTTAAATATCACACGCGATTATCGCTTTATAAGGCACTAAACCACACAAGTATGGCCCATAACTATCAATTATAACCCACAACTCTACACCACAACTATATGTAGGCTTTATTATGGCCTTTTCATCAATCTTCCTTATCTCGTCAGAATTTTTACATACTAGCGTGCTACGCGCACTTCTAAAATATGGGCGATAATAAATCTGCCTAGAAACAGGTAGGGGGCGGGCGTCTCCTTTTCAGCCCCATCACAGTATAAATGTATTGCTATTTTCAATATGATATAAACATGTACTATGTGGATGATTGTTGCTTGTACAAAAACGAATCACAACTAGTCCCACAGCCAAATGAAGATAACATCTATCATACTAATTGCTTTATCGCTTACGAAGATAAAGGCAGTCCCATGGCAGAGATTGTCATAGGCAAATGAAGTGTTAGAAGCTTCATCATGGAAGATACCGCTTTTACGAGGTTAGGTGACCAGTCCCCTTCCTCACTGCCTTTTCCTTCTCTAGCTCGAGAGCACAACTGAGTGACCGTTTACAGCTGGTAAACTGGAGTGTTCCACAGCCAGGTTTCAGTTCCAAAACCAAGTAGTTGTGCTACAGAAGAAAGCAACCTGATCGCTTGGTCATCGGTCACTCACTTTAGCTAATAGTGTATTAAGTTTGTGTAGATGCTAAGAATGGCATCAGTATTTAAATTTGTACCTGATGTGGTTTGGAAAGATCAAGCTATAAAAAATTAAAGGATGTACAGGAGAGGAACAAGCCAGATGATGGTTATTACTAATAATGTAAATATTAATCCTGAATCCTTGAAATGATGTTACTTACTATGACGGTATAACTTTGACATCTGATGACTGACTAATCTGACATATGAGCTAGTCAGTTACAATTAATTGAAATGTTAATACTTCTGTATCATTGAAATGATGTTACTTACTGTGACTGTATAACTTTGACATCTGATGACTGACTAGTCTGACATATGTGCTAGTCAGTTACAATTAACTGAAATGTTAATATTTCTGTATCACTGCAATGATGTCCTTACTTACTATGATTGTATAACTGTGACATCTGACGACTGACTGGTCTGACATCTGTGCTAGTCAGTTACAAGTCTAACCAGATACTAGCCAAGGCTAATATGATGTTTCAGGTTCCATGAAATAACTCACACCAGACTGTCAAGTGTCCGAAGCTTGTGTTGTTCATCAGAGGCAATCCCACAAAAGTGTAGGACCCCAACGAGTGAACCACAGCTTGTCATTGATATTCCTATAGCTGGGTCTACCAAGTTTGATATCTACAAAGGACAGTTCAGTGTCAGCATTGTCAAGTTGAAAAGATAAGTGTCATTTAAGACACTGACCACCTATATATATGAACCAACAGCCAATAGTTGTGATAGGAAACAAATCTACAACAGTATTCAAATCATAATTCAGTCAAATGATGACAGTAATGTGTAAAGTCAGAAGACTGAGAGAACAGTGATACAGTAAAAGTGATTCCAGTTTTCATTAACTTTATTGTTCAAGATCCTGAAGTCTAAAAGGACAAGACTACTTTTTAACATTGCTGAGTGACGGTTTCTAGTAAAATAATTTTCTTCAAGGACAGAAAATCCTACAAAAACATTAGTTTAGAAATAATAGTAATTGTGTGAATATTTTTCATATATTTTAATGCTCATTTCCATATAGCAGAAATAGAATATCAGTGTATATATTAAAAGATTTTAATTGTACCTGAGGACTTATTCACTTTTTACACTTGTGTTTAAAGTGAATGTTCATTTTATTTATCCTCTAGACATTAAGTAATCATAAGATAGTCACAGGGAGGAGACACCTTAAATCCTGGTACTACTTTTACCAACTGGGCCAGGATTTTCACAGTCTGACTATTTTTATGATATCAATACACCAGTGCTTATTTCTAAGACTGGAGTATTACTTGTAAGACTAGAACTCTTTACTGGCACTTGGATATCCATCTGCCAACCCTATTCTTACATAAATAAATATTTTAAATAACCTCCCGCTACAAGCTTAAAACATTCCCTGTATAAGTAATACATCTACATCTTCCTAGCTAATAGTCTTTTATTGTCCTAAGTTCATTTTATTCTATGCATACTCTAAACAGCAAAATTCTGGACTAACCTGAGGCCCCGATGCATTCAACCAAAGATTTCTCCCGTAATATATTACTGGTCGTGAAAGTCTCTGCACAGACGTGCAGAGCAACATTCCCGTTGTAGAATTAGTGACCTCTTCCAGGTGGTACTTCATTCCTATGTCTGCAATTAAATCGCATCCTCCACTCGTCTGCACATAATAGACTCGCCATTTTGACTGTCCAAGGCTGAAGTAAACACGGCATAACGGTACCTTCTGATTGGTCCGTGTATCAAGCAGTTATCATAAAGTATGGCGCGAAGTTTCGTCAGAGTTACACAGAAGGACGTGTTATGAAAACAGAACACTTCACGACAGTTACGTTGTGACAACAGACAACATTTATGAACAGAAAGCTAGAGGACGACAATGAAAGTAGGCAGCCTATTACTCCAACTCAATAAATTTCGAAATGGCAGAAAAGCTACAGGAAAAGCCTAGGTTTACTATGTAGGATTCTTCAACTTGGCAATGCCTGCGATAGAGCGACAAGCTCAGCAGCCCTAGTGTAACAAAAACACCAACAACAACCACATGGCAGATGAGCATGTAAGAAAAAAATGTTTAAGAGAACACCAGGGACCGAATAATTGTGTAGAAAATAAACGCTTACTTAGGGATTCGGTAACCCGTCAATCCAGCCGCCGCTCTACCGTTCTTCTTTCACCTTTCAATTTCCCATGGAACATACGCCCTTCAACAAATTTATGCCAACTTCCTGTCCCGTGCCATCAGTTCAAGGTCTTTCAACGCCGTCTTCATCCCCCTCAGGTCTGTTTCTTTTTTTTAATGAATGAAGAAGAAAATCCCATTCAACCTCTGATGGGTTATAGCTAGGATATATATTGTTTTCAATTCCAAATAATATGAACAACTGCCGATATGAGAAAGTGGCATCACATTTGTCAAATCATTGTGTCTGTTTCCAGTTCTCTTTAGATCGCATGGCCTGCAGGATGCCGACCACATCACCCCTAGTGTGCCGATATTCAAGAAAATATGGGCATAACAGTAACACAATAGTCCTAATATGCCTCAATGGGCGTGTAACCGGATCCTTTACCTTACTCTTAGATTGCATGGACTGATTTGGTAAATGTCTATACCAGTATGTAATATACGGTGATTTGATACATCTCCGTATAACGGAGGACGAACAAAGAAAGAATTTTTGAAGTAGGGAAATTTCATACCAGGCTTCTCCCGCTGGCATTTAAATTAGCTGCAATCTCAGTATTACATGTACTTTATCCACGTTTCAAGTGAAAACCCGATAGCTAAAATTAACTCTATTCGTGAACTGCGTAAGACAGGAAAGCAATCTTTTCTTTGAAATGAAGTTAACATTAAGCAAAATATCATTTATTTTGAATGTTCTACCGCTCTGTTTATGGAACTGCATGGAGCAGATTAACGGTTGAGACAAAAGCTACAGAGGTAAATGATCCTGTTACACGTCCATTGAGGCATATTGGGAATATGGTGTTAGGCCCTTAAGTTGGAATTATTTCAAACACTCTGAAACATGAGAACTGTGACAAAACGGTTTGTGCTTGTACTTTGGTGCACTTCTCTTTCTCTTCCATCGTCCTACTATGTGGGTGCACTTTTCATAACTGTCGTTCTCTCCAGTAGTATCACTTCATTTCTTCATTCATCGTTCTATGATTCGGCATATTTTATGCCCGACATTTTTTGCTCTGAAGCCACTCCCAGACTTGTTTACGTTTCACTAGGTGAACTGTATTATTATGGAGGTTGATTTCAACGGATAATATGTTTATCACCTTAGGCGTCTAGCCACCTTTGATTGAGACGATCTGTGTTTACCCAATGTGGTCGCGCACGATCAAGGAAAAGAAAGCCATATGGTCTGTCTTAGAGATCCATCTGGGGGATCTACGCCATCGCAGGTGATAATTCGATAATCGCTTCCGCTGATCCGTCTTGGTATCAATATTACCGATAACCTGTCTGGGGAGATTATGTTGGGGCAAGAATGAGTTCACAGATTTGTTTGTGAGTTTGCATAAAGATGCAAGCGGAAGTACTACAGCCTTATTAGAAAGAGGTCACGCGTTGTAATTTTAAAATGTAATATTTTAAAACATGCTGGGGATATCATGATTAACACCCCGACCCATATAGTTTTAAAGAGATTATCGTTGGCTTAATCTGAGAGCCGGAATAGACTTTGACTTCCATTGGCAAATTCGTCAGAAGCACAATCTGGGATTTGAACTGAGAATTGGAAATATAATCTAGCGAAATCGGAATCACAAAACAGACTGCATTGTTACGTCAAGCTAGCAATTCACCAGAGCCAGAGAACGATCGGACTAAGTATTCCAAAATTATAAGTGACAGATCGAAGTAATTGGGCAAGTTTAAAACTTAAAAAAGTAAACCCGCATTTTTGAAATACAAAGACTGGAAACTTAAGGGACCAAGATCGAAGTATTTTGGAAACTTTAAAACTTAAAAGTAAACCTGCATTTTTAAATACAAAGACTGGAGACCTAAGGAATCAGATCACCAGTCATAAGAGGAGTACTAACATTTCCTAGACCAAGTGATTCGAAGCCATCAACGTGCTGTGTCTATTTAAACTGTGCCAGGAGATTGTGTTCCCAAACGTTACTTTGAGGTAAGTATTAACATTTACTTTATAAATGTGAATTTTACATGTTTTCCTTGCTAAGTGGTTATGTATGAGGCTGGCAACCTCAACATGTGAAAATAGTATGTTCATAAACCACTACAGCAATCGCTGGTGTTTCTTTTATGCTAATTCGCTCAGAAACGCGAAAGCAGCAGCAGCCCTAGACTCCAATTGGTGCAGTGTGACAGATGAAAGTTGAAGCTACACTTTAATCTCGCCGGGACACCTCTTTTTGTTGAAATCAAAATCGCCAACGTGGGTCCCACGTGGATTTCCCTCGCTTCCTAATTAACATGTACGTGAAGTACGTGTAAGCCAGGCCTCATTCGCTATCTGTCTTAATTTTAATTTAGCCACGCCTACGGTCTTCTCTCACGAGCCATTATAATTAGCAATCTCCGAACCTCTTACTGTCATTCCTTCAAGGAGGCGGGCCAGAGGCGGCACAGACGGTCATGTTATCGACGTCTTCTGTAGTCACTAAGAGTGAGCAGAGTTTTGTAACACCTTTGGTTAACACCAGAACGAGAATCGTCTACGCGGGGTAAGAAATCTCTGCCGGAACGTATCAGCAGTCGGTAGAGCTGTGAAAAATCGCTTTCATTCAAATAATTGACCGAAGAATCCGCTCGAGGTGTGAGTTCTGGCAGACCTCGGCGAGATCGTGACGATTCAGTATATATGTGAAGTCTACTAAAACTCATTATCAGTTCGCTCCAGGATTTCTTGAATAATTTTTGCGCGCTATTTAGAGAGCCATCTTACATATCGGATACTGGAATACGTGGGGAATTATTCATTTTTTCTGTGTGCGGTAAAGAATATATATATTAATTTAAGTGCTTTTTCGTGTTAAATTTTTTCATTGTATTTCACTGGGATTTTTGTGTAATGTTGAATAACGTATTAAATAAACTTAAAGCTAAATTTTCTCCAGCCGTAACGTAATTTAATTTCTCGTTATTCCCCAGGAAATAGATGTTTAATAAATTATAAGACGCTATGCGATTAATGTTGTCAAGATACCATTTATTTGTATTTTCACCATGTGTACATTTGAAGTGACTAGTGTTCATCTCTAGTGTTAAAGCGAAATATTAGCTAGAGACTTGTGGTGTTTTTTTAATATATATTTTAAATACCGGAGTGAGTTATAGGTCTTACCTAAACGCGGGTGTTAGAATATAATTATAGTATGATTACCTGTTATCTATTCTCTTTTATAAAGATAGATCTTATCTTTGCGATCCAGCGGTTCTTATAGAGATGTATGGCCACATGTCTTATGGCCGTCCAAATATATGTTCCTCAACATACGAACATTCTCGGTGAAAATTCTGATGCTTCTTTCCCTTTTGCGGTCCACATTCTCCATCCATGACAGCGGTTAAATAAACAGAACCCTTCCATTTAAATTTTTTAAATGTTAACTGGAATAGGACTATACCAGAAGATTTCTCCATCTAGATACCTATAAGTATTACTGTCCTGATGTGGCAGAACTTACGGCACTAATTATTGTAAAACCATTTGACAGTAAAGTTTTCCTACCACGGAATTATACAGAGAGAATTCACGGGTCATACTCGGCTATTTCCCTCCGAGAACAGCCTAGCAGTAACATTTTGTTTAGTACACATTTCACTACGGCAGAGAGAATCATAGCCACTGGGGGGGCTAGACCACATCAGAGAATTATATTAACATATAAATTTCCATGACAGTGCCACCACATAGAATAAACTTATTCCAAACCCATACATGCAATAAGAAGAGGAATACCCAGGGACAAAAATAATCAACGCACCAATTCAGCGACTCCCGAAAAATAGCCTAAACGGAGAGTCTGGGGCTGAACTGGACAAATAATAGGACTATCATCCTCATCAGTTGCTATCTCCACAACGAAGGTTGGCTGTAATGGATCTCCAACGTCTTCTGTCTCTTGTCTTGGTGGTGTACTCTGATAGACTCTTTCCTGTCCATCTCTTGATGTTATCTTCCCACTTATAGCGCTGTCTTCCCCTTGCACGTTTGCCTTCAGCTCTCCCTTCTGTTATGATCTTCTGCAAGGTGTTATGCCTTTTTATGTGGCCAAAGTATTTTAGCTGCCGAACCTTGATCTCTCTCATTAGTTCTCTTTTCATACCTAGATTTTCTAGGACCTCTTTATTTGTTTTCATCTCTTTCCATGTGATACGCCCCATTCTTCTATATATCCACATTTCAAGAGCTTCAATTCTTTCTTCCAAATGCTTATTCATCGTCCATGTTTCCGCACCATACAGAAATGCAGAATATATATAACACTTTATGATTCTCAGTTTTAATTTGTGAGTTAACTGTTTAGATATCAGTATATGTTTCATGTTGTTGAATGTAGCTTTGGCAATTCATATTCTCTTCTTGATTTCTGTTTCACATCTGCCATCTTCTGTTATTATATGACCAAGATATACGTAGCTTTTGAATAGGACTAAAAATAGTCTTAAATAACTGTGTGATTAATTCCAGGGAATGTATGCAGCGTCAACAGAGGGGGTAAGCAAATTTGAAAGTGAGCTTACTGTATGTGTGTCGTGAATGAAAGAATTTATTTCTTAAGATACTACTTATTTACCATCTTTTATTTTATCTCTCACTAATCTGTGTGTCCCCAGGATAGGTTACATTAAGGACTAATTCTTTACCCGTCTTGAAATACCCCTACCCCATTGTTAATTATTTTTGATCTTTTTGGTTAAATTACCCCTGTCGGGATCTTTCTTAGTTTGCCTATACATGGAAGAGGGACTATTAGATTGTATTTTCATTTGTCTTATGTAAATAAATTTATTGATTAATTTTTTTTCTCTCGATGTTGTGAGCAGAGACGTGAAGAAAACTCACACTGATTAGCGAAGTGCCGATGCCTGATCTAAGCGAGAACGTAGGTCCTGGGTTTTCGGCTCTTGCGTGTAGAATGGCTTTGAATTACGTATAAGCCGAGATCTATTAAACCTGGCAGAGAGTCTGGTTCTCAGTGTATAGGGTAATATCTCCTTTGATTTCAGATATATATATATATATATATATATATATATATATATATATATATACCCCATAAATCTAACTAAATTTATCCAGTACCGCCAGAATTTCAGAGAACATCTAGCTTTCGATTTCTAAAGGTCTCTTATAATAGTAGTATCACTTAGTTTGTCGATTGGAGATCGTTTTACTTTTACGCTTGTGGTAATTATTATACTAGTAGTTTGAGTGATTTCACTAGTTTAATCGTCAATTATATTTCTCTACATTTCTGTGCAGAGTGATTTACGAGATAGGTCCGTCATTGATAATTCTCTAAGTTTTACTGTGGTACAGTGGATTGCAGAATAAATAATAATTTCTAGCTAAACTCTTCCAGCTATAATATAAATTGTATTAACTGCTAGTAACCAGTCAGAGAATATTTTAACCAACTAAATAAATGCACCGATGCCTCATGAGTATTGACTAATATGTATTTATTTCTAATTCATGATGATTGATTTTTTAAAATGACGAATTTATTTCAAGGAAGATTTAAACGATGAGACAAGCTCTAAGCTTATAGTTTTAATTTAAGTTAAATAACCGAAGTGGATAAATATATTCTATGTTACGCAGGGTAAGGATATGATTGTGAGTAATGCTATAGTATGTTAAGTATTTACATTTTTCTCCCTATGCAGTATTGGGTCAAACCCTAACCCTTACCAGCGGCTTACATATGAAACTGAGAATAACTTTACAAAAAGAACATTCTTATATAAATATCGGGTTTTCAAGGTGACTTGTCAGGCCTTGTGTTTTTACACACAGAAAGAAACAGAGTACCGGCCCAAGAATATTAAGAATAAGTGATAACTGGACTTATAGAATATCCAGATTTCTTTTCCCTAGTTCATATACAGTCAGCCTGTAGTGGCGACCAAACCAAACATTGACATTACCTGAATAACAACCACTGTGTTGTGAAGAAGATTTATCCTGAACAGAGTTAGTTACCGGATATTTCTATTTAACGATCGAATATTCCAAGCTACTGTACACTGTGAACATTAGATCTCTTAAGTAATTTCCTACCGAGACAAAATTGAAGTGACATAACCAGCATCCTACTAATAGTAACGAATCAAGCGTTTCTCAAGATTTGGATTAATTAGTCTTGGAGAAACCTAGGCATGTTTCGCCAAAACTCAACCTTGGATGGGCTGTGTGTACTTAACGATTGTTCCAGATGTTGTGAAAGCACCGATTAGGTAAGAGTGAATGGATGTGATCACATGTTTGTCAGAGCGAGAGAAAAACAGGGATGAATAATTCTTGCATTGTATAACTAATATACTTACTTTGTTTTTTTTTCTTCTTAGGTTTGCTAATACATAGAGTTAGTTCTAAGGAAAATCTAGGACAGGCTGAAGTTAACAGAAGAACAACACTTCTTAAAAAACTCAGTAAAGAAGGACCTTATAATACTGAAGATTTATCATATTTAAATGCAGATATTACAATGGAAGAAGTTGAAAATACAATAAAGGACAAAACAAATACATTAGCAGGGCATGACATCTTGAGCTATGAAATCTTGAAACACATACCAAAAAGTACCATAGAAATTATAACATCCCTTTTTAACAAAATTTGGAATACAGGAAAAATTCCCAAAACATGGAAAACAGCAGTAATTATTCCAATACTAAAACCAGAAAGAGATGCACATGATGTCAGTTCATACAGGCTAATTTCTTTAACTTCCCATCTAGGTAAAAAAATTAGAAACCATAGTAAATAAAAGATAAAAGTTTTATTTGGAAAAGAATAATTTATATAATCAAACTCAGTCAGGATTTAGGAAGAACAGATGCACTATGGATCAGACAATTAAATTGGAACATGAAGTAAAATCAGGATTTCAAAAGAAAGAAAAAAACTGTGGTAGTATTTTTAGATATAGCTAGGGCTTATGATGAATGCTGGAGAGAGAGTGCTCTCTTTAAAATGAAGAAGATATTAGTAACCGGTAAAATATATAATTATTTAGATAATTTTCTGCAAGATAGATATTTCACTGTTCAGGTAAACAAGGATAGATCAGAACTGTATGAACAACAAAATGGAATACCCCAAGGATCAGTAATGTCTCCTTCAATTTTTACAATAATATTAAATGATTTAGGTGAGGAATTTGATGATATAACAAATAAATTTTCACAGTTTGCAGATGATGTTGCTGTATGGAGGACTGGGAGAAATCTGCCAAAATTATATAAGGATCTACAGAAGCAAATAAATAAAGTATGTAAATGGATGACAAAATGGGGTTTTCAGCTGAATGCAAATAAAACATTGGGAATGATCTTCAGTAAAGGTAGGGTTGTAATAAATAAAATTATAGACATAAATATCCAAGGGCAAAACATTAATACAGTGCAAACCACTCGATATCTAGGACTGATATTGGACCAACAGCTGAACTGGAATAAACACATAGATAAACTAGTGGAGTCTTGCAGAGGATTGACTAACTTATTAAGATATTTGAAAGGTAATGGATGGGGTGAAGCACTAAGACAATGCTCACTTTTTATAAATCTTTTATTAGAGAAAAAATAGATTATGGAAGTATAATATATGACTCTGCTGCACACAGTAACAAGATTAAATTAGACAGAATTCAGCATCAGGCTTTATGTACAATAGCAGGTGCAATCAGATCAACATCAATGGGAGCTATAGAGGTGGCTTTAGGAATCAAACCCTTAGAATTACGGAGAAAGGAGTTAAGACTAAATTACATGAACAGAGTTATGTTAGATAAGTCTCACCCAGCACATACAGCTTTTACCAGATGCCAACTAACAACTCAGGCCAAGCCAATGTATACCACTAGATACCCTACAGGATGGAAATGTATGGAGGAAATTGTCCATCTGGGTACAGTAATTACATCAATTAATAACAGTTGTGAATACAAGCCAGTGATTCCGCCCTGGGAGATCAAGAAACCAGACACGGACTACCACCTGTAATATGAATACATTAAAGTACGAACCACACATTGTAATATAATGCGAATCTTGACATGTACGATATTCTGTAAATAAACATGGCTACGAACTGAACATGCTTATACTGAGTGCTTTCTGAAACATGTGTGTGCTTGTGTAGATGACGAGGTAATGCTTGTATACATACATCATAACATTACATGGTGGCAGCGGTCGATACCGGACTGACGCAAAACAGCTACACGATAACACGTGAGTACAGTATTCGGCTAATTTTCGTCATCGAAGTCAGCCATGGCGGCGAAACAATATCGCAACGCACCGCAAATGAGATTCGCCGGTCAAGACGATAAGAGTGAAGCTTTCTTGTTATGGCGCCAACGCATAGATCTATATTCCAAGACCACTGGTCTGGAAGGACAAACCCTAACTCCATATATCCTAGAAGCATTGGACGATGAAGGTTTGAAAATTTACAACAGTTTTGCTACCGCCATGCCTGTTGAGTCAGCGACCGACCCCGTAGCCATATTGGACGAATTTGAAAAACGTCTGATAATAAAGCACACGAACTTTAGAGCGGCAAGATTAGAACTTCACCACCTGCGACAGAAACCTGATGAAAGTTTAGATGATTTCTTCACTCGCATCAAGGAGAAAACAAGTGTATGTAAATTTAACAAAGAAGAAGAAAAAGAGCGAATTATCGAACAGATCCTTCTCAGCACACCAATGCCAGAGTTCCAGAAATGGATACTGAGCCAGAGTGATACACTAAATTTACAACAACTTCTGGATGAAGGCAGGAAACACGAGGCACAAGCACTAAACATTAAACAAATTCAGCAAGGTACAGTAACAGCCCAGGTGGATGCAGTAAAAAGCAATAAACCCAAACAAAACAAAGCAACTGGATCGAAGCAACAAGAAAAACACAACACAAGCAGAGGTGCTATGTGTAAATGTTGTGGCCTAAACCACATACAAAACCACTGTCCAGCTAAAGACTCTACATGTCATTACTGCAGAAAGAGGGGCCACTGGATAAAATTATGTTTCAAGAGGAAACAAGACAGTGCTCAACACAACTTTCACAGCAGAGAGTCATCAAAACAAACACACTTTATGATGACTGAGGACCTTGACTCCAGTGAAGAAAGTGATCCTTCCACATTTGATACTGTGAAGATACTAACTTTCAGTAATGAACCAAAGAGAACGCAGGCTTTCTGCAAAGTACAATTCCGAATACCAGGAATTAAAAGGCACAAAGAAAGATATATTCGGTTCAAGATAGACACAGGTGCCCAAGGTAACACTCTACCCTTAAGAATATTCAGACAGATCATGCCTGACAAGGTGGATAAGCAAGGATTTCCCACAAGGGATGTAAAAAGTAGGAGTGGCAGGACAAAGCTAAGAGCTTACAATGGAACAAGTATAGACTGTTTTGGAGCAGTAACACTTGAATGTTTATACAGAGACTCTGAATGGACATCGTCAACATTTTACTTGGTAGATGTTGAAGGACCTGCAATTTTGGGTTTACCAATGTGCGAAAAGCTGAGTGTGGTAACTATTAACAACATTAAAGCTGACAAAAAAAGAACATCTTACTCTACACGTCACTGGAGTAGATGACCTTAAACAGCGATTCCCAGAACAGTTCGACAGAATAGGCAAACTTCCAGGAAAGGCAAGATTCTTTTTAAAAGACAACGCTGAGCCAAAGATAGACCCACCTAGAAAGTATCCTATACATGTTAAACAGAAACTTGCCACAGAACTAGAAAAGATGGTGCAGAATGATGTTATTAGAAAGGTTGAAGAGCATTCTGATTGGTGTAGTAGTATCACAACCGTTCTGAAGCAGGATGGTTCTCTTCGGGTTTGCCTTGACCCAAAACACTTAAACAACAGTCTAAAGCGCTGTCCACACAAAATGCATACAGTGGAAGAGATAACTCACAGATTCCACAATGCCAAATATTTTTCTAAACTAGATGCTGTACACGGATACTGGAGTGTTGAGATAGCAGAGGAAAGTCAACTCCTTACAACTTTTCGAACACCATTCGGCAGATATTGTTTCAAGAGACTCCCATTTGGTTTGAATGTATCACAAGACATCTTCCAACAGAAGATTGACAACATTGTTGAGCAATGTTCTGGTACAGTGGCTATTGCGGATGACATTGTAGTCTGCGGCAGGTCAGAACAAGAACACGACCGTAACTTGATTAACTTGATGCATGTAGCACAGGCCAATGGGCTAACATTCAACAGCAAAAAGTGTACAATTAAGGCAACGGAGATACAATTTTTTGGATTGCTGTACACCCAGAATGGTGTAAAACCAGACCCTAAAAAGGTTGAAGATATTCATGACATGCCAACACCAGCTACAAAGAAGGAACTGCAACAATTCTTAGGTGCTGTCAATTTCCTAGCACAATTCATACCAAATTTGTCAGCTGCTGCAGAACCTTTGCGATCTCTACTACAGAATGAAACTCCGTATGAATGGTCAGAAGACTACCAACACATATTCAACCACTTGAAGACCCTCATATCATCTGATGCATGCTTGAAATACTATGACATGCAAGCACCCACTTTTCTCATGGTTGATTCCAGTCTGAAAGGCCTAGGAGCAGCACTTTTGCAACCAGACAAAAATCCTGAAGGACACTATGCCAAAGAACTTCGTCCTGTAGCTTACGCAAGCAAATCATTAAGTTCTGGCGAAAAGAAACTTGCAAACATTGAAAGAGAAATGCTAGCTGTACGTTTTGGAATCAAACGCTTCCACACATTTCTTTTCAACCGCCCATTTACAATTCTCTCAGATCATAAGCCACTTGAGATGATTCATAAAAAACCAATAGCTTCAGCACCACCACGACTACAAGCTCTGTTATTGGAAACACAAGGTTATGATTTTAATATTCAGTATATCCCAGGAGAGGATATAGGTCTTGCAGATGCTCTCAGCAGATTACCAAACCCCAACAAGACAGCAGATCTTACCCCAAACATCAAAGTTGATTTTGTCAAGTTTAGCGATAATCGGCTTGAACACATCAGAGAAGACACAATGAGAGATCCTATCCTTAACTCTCTCAAAGAACTGATATACCATGGATGGCCAAGCTCTATCAGGGAAGTTCCAACACACATCCGTCCATACTACTCGATGAGGGACGAGTTAAGCATCGAAGATGGTCTGATCCTTAAAGGAGATCGCATTGTTGTACCAGAAACACAACGCGATATCATCCTTAAACAGCTCCATAATAGTCACCTTGGTATTGTGAAGACACAACTGAGAGCAAAGAAAGATGTTTACTGGCCACAGATAAACAAGGACATAGAAACACTATGTAAAAACTGTTCAATTTGCCAAGAACATGCAAATAGGCAGTGCAGAGAACCTCTCATACCATCAGACATACCATTGAGCCCTTGGAGCATTATAGGAACTGATATTTTCTCAATCGACAATAATGACTATCTTATTATTGCTGATTACTACAGCAAATTTCCCATCATTGAGAAACTTCCACAACCCTCACCATCAGCTGTTATTGCAGACATTACAAAGAAGTATTGCAGCATGTTTGGCATCCCAGATGAAATTAGATCAGACAACGGTCCACATTTCTCAGGTCAAGCATACAGAAACTTCACTAAGGACTGGAAGATCAAACACACAACATCATCACCTAGATACCCTAAATCTAATGGTTTCATTGAGAGACAGATACAAACTATCAAGTCAATCATGAAGAAAACAAGAACAGAGGATGTACACCTAGCACTCTTGAGATGGAGAACAACACCGGTAGACAGTAAGATCGACAGTCCAGCAGAACTTATGTTTGATAGAAGAATTAAAGACCTCCTACCATCTAAGGTCCACTTCCGTCCACAACATAGAGACAGCACATATGATCAAT
Organism: Oreohelix idahoensis; assembly: GCA_024509875.1. NCBI lineage: Eukaryota > Metazoa > Mollusca > Gastropoda > Stylommatophora > Oreohelicidae > Oreohelix > Oreohelix idahoensis. The sequence continues at coordinate 169,228 of JAMPIV010002565.1, read as the reverse complement.
TTCAGCATCGTCAGCAAGTTCAGAAATCCAACTATGACAAATGTGCTAAAGACTTACCACCATTATATCCTGGTCAGCATGTGACTACCTACAACCACAACAATGACACATGGTCAAAAGCAACAATCATTTCCAGAAACCCTGAACCCAGGAGCTATACTTTAAGACCAGACAGCAGCAGCAACCTCCTGAGGCGAAACAGAGTGGACATAAGAGAAATCCCACAGAATACAACAGAACAGAGAATTCCCATGCTTTCAACAGACAATGCAGTAACTCCAGACTTTGGTGCCCCACAAAACCAACAAGCGCCAAGGCCGAAATCACAACCAACTCAAGCTAAACCAGGGACTTCCGCAGAACCACCAGCACTTTACACCACTCGTTCTGGCCGTACAGTGACACCTCCCAGCCGATACAGACAGTGACATATATACTCACACTGAGCATTACACATACTTATCCTTTCTCACATGAAACATTTCGTTGGAAATGTTTGCACACATTTTTTTTTCAAAAAAGGGGGGATGTAATATGAATACATTAAAGTACGAACCACACATTGTAATATAATGCGAATCTTGACATGTACGATATTCTGTAAATAAACATGGCTACGAACTGAACATGCTTATACTGAGTGCTTTCTGAAACATGTGTGTGCTTGTGTAGATGACGAGGTAATGCTTGTATACATACATCATAACATTACACCACCTAGCAGAAATACTTAAGAAAACAAATAATATAGAAAATATTTAAAACACAGCCAATAAATATATACAGCAAATATCAAAAGACAGCATTACTGTGTACACAGATTGATCCAAGGGAGAGGATGGCAAATTGGGGATAGGAATATATATTCCAATATGGAAAATGGCAAAAGAATATAGCATCACGGAAAATACATCAATTTTTACTGCAAAGATGGTGGCAATACTAAAAGCACTAGAAATATTCTCTAATAACCTTCCCAAAAAATTAACTGTTTTAACTTACTCTCTTTCAACAATTAAAGCACTTAGAAACTTACGAGAATGTAGTAGACCTGATATAGCAGAGGAGATATTTCTGGCTACTGCTACATACTTGTCGTAGATTTGCGATAGGTGAATTAAGACTCAGATTGGTCCCTTCTGAATAGACTAGAACATGAGGTGACTCAGTGAGAGATAATAATAGAAATAGATTTTTCACGAGTGAGATGGTGGAACAATAAGTAAGTCCTGTCTCTGAAGCTCGAGAAATCTCTCGCTCAGCTTATCTCTCTACAACAGAAAAAAATGTATGTCAGACAGATTACTCAGTTATAGAGATATACTCTATATCAACCACTCACAGACCCGCACACACAAGTGACAACGGTTAGACGTACAGACGTGAAACTATATCTATGGAATATGAATATTTGTTTGGAACAAGCTGACCGACGCACTTATGTAAGTTTAAGTAAATTTTATTTATCATAAAAAAGAATGTCACAACACAGTAACTAAATTTAGACTATCAAATCAGTACACAAAATACCTGGCAAAGGGGCGACCGACCCCAACCAGGCGCGTCCACGGGTGAAATTAATATGAAACAAATATAAAGGTATGTTATCAGGCACTCGCAGGAAATAAAGAAGTAGAACACCAGACAACAGAAAAACAACAGACATGAGTGGCTTACCCAGGATTTGAACACTGGACCTTCCGTGCGACAACCCCGCCTAGCCATGCAAGCGAATTACACTATCCGCTCTGCCATCTACGCATCATCAAAAAATGATGTTTCAATGGCAGGTCAATAGTGCGAACCACAATACACGACACCAGAAGTCCTCCATGGGCAGTTCAGCCTATTAATGACGCAATCACTGTTGTATTTCTATCAAGCAGTATAGGCCGAATCCAACAAGACCCTTAGGACCTTAATACTGTGTCCAGTAAATGATAGTAGACTAGAACAGTGAGAACAGGATAGTGGGTAGGTTTGGTATTGTACAAACATTTATTACAAATAAGGGAGGGAAACCTGAGGCCTGTAAACAGTAAATTAATATGAAATTAATATGAAACAAATATAAAGGTATGTTATCAGGCACTCGCAGGAAATAAAGAAGTAGAACACCAGACAACAGAAAAACAACAGACATGAGTGGCTTACCCTGTTCAAATCCTGGGTAAGCCACTCATGTCTGTTGTTTTTCTGTTGTCTGGTGTTCTACTTCTTTATTTCCTGCGAGTGCCTGATAACATACCTTTATATTTGTTTCATATTAATTTCATATTAATTTACTGTTTACAGGCCTCAGGTTTCCCTCCCTTATTTGTAATAAATGTGCGTCCACGGGTGGCGGATAGTGGAACGATCTCCAGATATGGTGTGTCAGCTGCGAATTAAGTCAGCATTGCTGGACGAATAAGCAGTCGCGGACCAAACGGCGATGTCCTCCCAGCAGGACGGGGAGGGGTAACAGGTGGCACTGATACCCCCACTGAAATCCCCCACATGTCCTACGACGGGTGCATCAAGCGAGTAAGAGCCGCTATAAGCTCTAGCCACGGGGAAGGTAAACCTCGGTAAACAAACCAATCTGCTGCCTTGCAGCTATCACCGGGAGATGGAAAGGCTATGGGAGACAACCCTGAACAACAAACACAACCCGGCCTGCCGAAGACGGAGTGTGTTAGCTACGGCGCAGACACCGGGAAAAATTAGGACACACACGCTTTTGCGGTATGGAGTCATGCGACAATCTCGACTTACGTCATGGCGTCGCTCCTATCAGCTACAACCGGGGAGGAGCGGAGCCGGGCCCCTAGCCTCGAAAGGGCCCACCCAAGCAACCGGTGCCTTTGCCAACCAAATGGTCGGGGGAAGGCAAAGTAGAGCAACTGACCAACCAACCCACTATCTTACAGTGGCTCAATGGAATGCAGAAGGAGTGAGGAACAAGAAACCGGAGTTACAAGAATTCCTCAGGGAAAATAACATTGATATAATCTGCATCCAAGAAACTCATCTAAAAGATACCCAACGATTCTTTATACGTGGATACCAATCCTTCCGCCAAGACAGGGCAAAAAGAACTAAGGGAGGAATCCTCACACTGATTAAAACCTCAATCTCAGCAGTAGAGACACACAGATCTGGTGAGGACGAACTTGAATACATAACAGTCCAACTACTGCTGCCCAGTGGAGATTTAATGATCACAAACTGCTACAGCCCTCCAACCACAACTCTGGAGCTACACAAAGTGAAGCTTGCAGCATCGAGACACCTCGTTATGGGTGACTTCAATAGCCACTCACCCAGCTGGGGCTATGACGCAACAGATCCAAGAGGAGAAGAGGTGGAAGATTGGATGGTAGAGAATAAACTAATTGTAATAAACCAACCAGAGGATAAGCCCACCTTCTATTCCAGAGTATGGAAAACAACGAGCACACCAGATATTGCTATGGCTACATATGACATACATCGACTCACCACCAGAACAGTAAATAACCAACTGGGGGGAAGTGACCATGTACCAGTCACATTACAGATATCTGAGATAAGAAGTGCAGGAGAAATCAATATGTCTCCTAGCTGGAATTTCAAAAAAGCAAACTGGGGATTTTTTAAAGAACAAGCCGACAATTTCTGTCAGAACATTGCCCACTCAAATAACATCAATAAAAACATCTCCATCATCAGTGAGGCAATCATCCAAGCAGCAAAAAAGTCAATTCCACGAGGTAAACGACGAGACTACAAACCATACTGGAGTGACAACCTGGGAAAACTCCATAGTGAATTAAATAAAGCACGGGAAACTATGGAGCAAAATCCCACATTAGAGAACACACAGAGGCACAACAGCATAAAACAAGCTTTCAATGAACAAAAGAAAGCTGAAATCCAAAGGAGCTGGCACCAGAAGACCAGCAGTCTCAACATGGAAAAGGACTCAAGCAAGCTATGAAATCTAACAAGAGTGCTAAATGAAGAAACAACAACCAGCTACTGTAAGACTGTCATCAAGGAAAATGAAAAATACCACATAGGAAAGATGGCAGCAAACATCCTGGCAGATTTCTACAAGGAAGAAAGCACCACATCACTTTCACATGCACGGATCCAAGAAGTACGTAAGGAAGTAAAAGAAAAACTGAAGCACCAAAACCCAGATATCTGCATGAAGTCACCCCTTACTATGAGAGAACTCAGTGCTGCCATAACAAAACTAAAGAACAGAAAAGCTCCAGGAAAAGATGGCATCACAAATGATATGATCAAGAACCTTGGACCTGTAGCCAGGCACAAGCTCCTCCTAATCTTCAATCAGTCATGGAGTACTGGAAAATTTCCAGATCAATGTCGAGAAGCAATCATTGTTCCCATCAGAAAGAAACAAAAGGAGAAAACAAGCAAGTCCAGCTACCGACCAGTTAGCCTACTGAGCTGTCTGGGTAAGGTAATGGAAAGAATGGTGAACTCAAGATTACTGAAACATCTGGAAAAAAACCATCTGCTTGATAACACACAGTCAGCATTTAGGAAAAATCGCAGCACCGAAGACCAACTAGTATATCTAGCCCAGGAAGTAGAAAATGCCTTTCAGGAGAAAAAGAAAGTACTGGCGGTTTTTGTAGACTTGACAAAAGCCTTTGATAAGGTATGGAAAGAAGGACTCCTCCTTAAGATGCTCAACAGCAAAATTGAAGGGAGAATGTTCAACTGGATACGGGACTTTCTTCGATACCGCACAGCAAGAGTAAAACTTGACGGGAAACTGAGCCATCGTGTCACTCTACAACAGAGTGTGCCACAAGGAGGAGTTATCTCCCCCACACTTTTTATCATATATATAAATGATATTGCAGAGAAACTGTCCGTGCATATCTCCAGGGCTCTTCATGCTGACGATTTTGCTGCCTGGTGTGCTGCTGAACATTTGCCTACTGCGAAGTTCAGGATGCAAGCAGCGCTAAATACCATCGGTAAATGGGCATCAGATTGGGGAGTACAGATAAACCTCTCCAAGACAGTAGCAACCTGCTTCTCTCTGTCAAATCGCCGAGAAACGATCAAACTGCAGCTAAATGGAAGTGAACTTCCAATCGAGGAAAACCCAACATACCTAGGAGTCAAGTTGGATAAGAGACTCACCTGGAAGCCGCACATAAAAGCAGTAGAACAGAGAGCAATAAGAAAGCTCTCTATTATGAAGAAACTGGCTGGCACAAGTTGGGGGGCAAATACCAACATACTTAAAAAAGTCTATACAGGCACAGTCAGACATGTACTTGAATATGGCATGTCAGCCTGGGCCACAGCATCTAAAACAAACACAGAATGTCTAGGGAAAGTGCAAAATTCAGGCCTTAGACTAATCACTGGAGGGATGAAGACTTCTCCAATCCAGGCAATGGAGCGATACACCAACATCCGCTCTCATGATGACAGACGTGAGGAAAAGGTATTCACTCACAGTGAGAAGCTTCTACGAATGCCAAGTCATCCAATGCATGCCAAACTCCATAGTGTGACAAAGAACAGGCTGAAAAGAACCAGCTTCCTAAACATCTCCAAACATCTGCATCGATGCCATGAAGACCTCCTCCCAAATCGATCTACTGAGATTGAAATGTTAATTGATTACGAGGAGCCAGACGACTGCCATGGAAATATATCTATCATCACAGAAGTCCCTGAAATAAAAAATAAAGGCCACCTGACCCCTCAACAACTAAAAACTTTGGCTCAAGAAATGATTGAAGAAAAGTACAACCCGAAGGAGTGGACACATGCATACACAGATGGATCTGCTGAGGGAGCAGTAAAGAACGGTGGAGGAGGCATTTTTATAAGATTACTAAATGGAAAGATCATTCGAGAGGCCTTCCCAACTGGAAAGATCTCCTCCAATTTTAGGGCAGAAGCTATGGCACTACTGCAAGCCCTGAAGATCCTCACCAGACCTGAACAGCAGCCACAAGCTAAGATAGTAATCTTCACTGACTGCAGATCATTACTTGAATCAATACAAAACACCAGAAATGATAACATGATGAATGAGATCAGATCTGAGCTTAACATCATCCAAAGGTCATCAACCGTTGCCCTTCAGTGGTTACCTGCCCATTGTGGAATCGCTGGTAATGAGAAAGCAGATGCTCTATCAAGAAGTGGCAGTAAAATGGAACAATACAGCCACCCATTGCCCTATCGGGAAGCAAAAACCATCATCCACAACAAGTACAAAAATCAGTGGAAGGAGGAAGGGGATATATACAGCAGAGATGACCCAATCCACCACCTAAACAGACACCAACAGACGACAATTTTCCGCCTGAGAACTGGTCACTGCAGATTACTTGGACATCTCTATCGCCTCAAGATATCCCACACGAATGAATGCCCATGTGGAACTGATATCCAGACTCAAGAACACATTCTCCAGAACTGTCCAACCCATGATAAATTGCGACGTACGACCTGGCCAAAAGGTGATGAGCTCCAGCAGAAGCTATGGGGCTGCCGTGCCGACCTGGAAAAGACTGTGGACTTCGTCCTGGCGACAGGCCTGCAGATTTAGCATGACTACAAACCGAACGCAGAAGAAGAAGAAGAAGAAGAAGTACACAAAATAAACATAGGTGAATGCATCAAATACCTTTACACCTCACGGTAGAAGGGGAACGACTAAGTAAGTAAGTAAGAATACATCAAATAACAGAGTTGACCCTTAGGTGTAATCCTCTTCCCCCCCCCCCCCCCTCTGTGTAGCCCAGATCCCGTTATAAGAGAAGTTATTAGCCCCAAAAGAGTCACAGATTTATACACAATGGTCTAAGATTTCCCTCTACAGTAATTAACAGAGGTTATGCGGTAATCTACTCTGAAACAGATAGCATATGTAATCTTTAGGAAGAAAACAATCAACTGAGTATATTGGTTATACAATAGCAGAAGTATATCATTCCTGCCTTTTTCTTACTCTGACACACCGGTGATCACCAAAAGAAAAACACAGTCACGCTTACCTACAAGTTACGTTCACCACCTTCTGGAACAATTATTCACGGACACCCAGCCCATCCAAAGTTGTGTGTTGACGAAGCAAGCCCCAGTTTTCTCCAAGGATAATAAATTCAAATCTTGGGAAAACGCTTTCTTCACAATAATACGTAGGATGCTGTTAACACATTAACTACCGAATTAAAAAACACACTGTGGCCGAATTAAATTTTGTTCCCATTTTCATCCTGTAGGTGTTTGCACAAAGTAAGCTGTAGTTTTCGTAATTGTTTACAGATTTTTATGAATTACACGTCATTTTAAAGATAAATAAATGTACTATTACAATAAACACCGGTTGTAACTCTAATAGAGGTTGTTGCTATTTAACGGCCCTCCGATGGCCGAGGATTTGCAATATTTTAACAATTATAACTGCTTGCGCCCCATCTCTATCAAAATCACAATTTCAATCAATGTGCACACAGTTTTCACTCTTGTCCTCGTCGCTAGATCTATCAGTCAATTGTTGAAACACGTTTCTATCCTATTCAGCCGTTAGACGAGATGTACACGCATTTTTTGTAGTCCTATCACTAGTTGCCACGGTAAACAGTTTTACACGATTTGGTAACTAACCCAAAACGCTGAAAAATGTGAACATAATATCAATTTTCCAGTGTTCTACAACAACCATGCTTTGGGAATTTGATTTCCGGTGGCAACTTAAATCCTTGAACCAGATCAGAAAGTGTTTCAGTACATTTTTCATTCGTCTTATTACAAAAATTAGATTGGCGCTCTCAGCGGCTTGCGGTCCATATGTGATTATTTTGTGAGCCGCTGACAGCGGCTTGCGGTAGTTAATGTGTTAACTGTCTCTTCTAATTGTTGTCCAGGAAGTAAAACTAAGTAAGATATCTAATGTTCACAAGGGTACAGTAGCTTGAAATACATCGATAGTTACATCGAGGGTCAGGTAAATAACTCTGTTCGGGATCTATCTTCTTCACAACGCAGTGGTTGTTATTCAGGTAATGTCACAAGTTTGATTATGTCAACTGTTAGATTAAGTCGCCACCACGGGCCGACAGTAAAACTTTGATTATGGAAAGGAACTCTGGAACTATATACCAGTTAAAATATAAAGTTCAGAAATTGTTCTTTCGTCTAATTATTCTCTGCTAGACATAAACAGAAACCGCTGGTAGGTTTAGGGTATGACCAAGATACTGTGTAAAGGAAGAGAAACATACAAAATACTTAACCATAACAGTATTCACAATCCTATTCTACCCGCGTAAAATATAACATAGTTATCCACTTCGGTTATTTAACTTAAATTAGAAACCATAAGCTTAGAGCTAGTCTCATCGTTAAAACTCCCGTGAAATAAGTTATAGTCATATAAAATAAAACCAATCTTCATGAATTAGAAATATATATAAATATATTTCGTCAATACTCATGAGTCATCAGTGCATTTACTTAGTTAGTTAAACTATTCTCTTCCTGGTTACTAGCAGTTTAATCAAATTTATTAATAGCCGAATGAGTTTAGCTAGAAATTAAAAGTTATTTTGCTATCCACTGTAACACGTTACTTAGAGAAAATATAACTGACTTCCATTTAATCGCTCTACACATAAATCTAGTAAAGATATAATAGGCGATTACCACTTAAAATTACTCACAAATCCTATCCATATATTATTTTACCTTCTCACAGCCTACTAAGACTATTTCCTCCAACGAAACTGAGAAATTCTACTTAAATAAAGTGATTTCTAGATCGCAGCTAGTAGTCTAGAGAACTGCGAGGCACTAGAATGAATTTTAAGTTTGATTTCTAGAGTATATATATCTCTCTGCAACCAAAGAAACGGACTCATTCTTCCAGATGTTAGCACCTACGCTTAGTTCTACGTTCAAATTATGTGAAACACGCGAAATCAAAGTTCACCTCACATGAATTACTTCCCACAAATGCCGACCAGGTCTCTATTAAGATCTAGATAACATAGAATCTACATATATTATCGCCTCCTCTCGACATCTGCAGAGTTGGTCGTAGAAGAATTGCAGTGAGAGTCTATGATATGGCGGTTCGCATGTTGTAACTTAACTTACAACGAACGAATTCAGGCAGAGGTGGTAGACACATTGTCTCCCTTTTCCATCACCGACTGATCTCATTACGGCGATTCTTATGATCGCTGCCGAGATAATTACAGGTGAGCGGGACCCGGTCTGCTCGCTAGCCTGCATCAAAGAGAAAGGAATTAAATGCTACCCGCCATAAACTGCTTGCTAAATTATAAGAACGACAAAGGTTGAGTATAGGAGGATTCGATTCCTACAGGAGTGGGTGACGAAGACGTAGAAGACGAAAATAAAGACAAAGAGAAAGATATATACGAAATCGATAACATAACCTCTGTCACAATACTTATCTTCCAGAGGATGTTCGGTCTTAATTGCTTGGATACCTTCACATGTTGGCATAGAAGGAAATGAAAAGGCAGATAAAAAAGCCAAGAAAGGTAGATCTGATAAAAATCTAATAAATGTAGGGATGAGTAAATCAGAAATTAAGAGCTTAATTAAAGATTTAATAACAGATGAATGGAAAGCAGAGTGTGATAAAAATCTGAAAGGAAGACATGCATATAAGATGTTCAAGTCTCCAACAAGAAAATGTCAGATATCTAGGGAATTGAAAATTCCCAGTAATAAGAAACTTCTCAGACTACAGCTGGGAAAAGGCTATTTCAGAATAGAAGAACCTTACTGTGCAGGATGTCTTCAAGACAATAATATAGAACATTTCTTGTTAAAATGTAAGAGGTATGACCAAATGAGAATACCAATATTAGATTATTTGCAAGAACCAACTTACCTATAAATACAGAAAAGGTGTTGAGAATAGACAGACCTAGGGAACTGCATAATATAGTCAAACAATATTTAACACGAACACATGTTAATATATAGTGGCTGGGAATGTGAAGGTCTGATGCTGTTCTTACAATGCATGTGACTTTAAACAGATGAAAGTCAATTAAATATCTGTTAAAGTCCGTTATATAACTAACATCACCAGGCCTTTACACCTCTCCACTTTAATATTGTTCTTGATTTTGTTTGTTTGTTTGTTTGGTTTTTTTTTTCTATTTATATAACGTTTAAGCACAATTGTGATTATCCCTATTTACATTGATTTGACAAATGTGATGCCACTTTCTCATGTCGGCAGTTGTTCATATTTTTGGAATTGAAAACAATATATATCCTAATTATAACCCATCAGAGGTTGAACGGGATTTTTTTTTCATTAATTAAAAAAAATGTTCCTTTATTTCATAATAGAATAACGTAGAAACGCGGTTCTTTACAGTATAGAAAAACCAAAACACTAGTGCTATTCTTTGACCTTTTGGGGTTAATTAACTTCTTTTCTTGTGGGATTTTGTTTCTACAGAGGAAGGTACACTTAGTGGGTCTACTTCTTTAATTAATTCATCAACCTATGTTTTATTGTATTTGATTTGATATTCAAAAATATTGTTGTTGTGTAGTTTGTTTATGATAAATAAAATTTACATAAACCTTATCTACGTGTGTTGGTCAGCTCGTTCCAAAAGATCCCTATTCCATAGGTATACTTTTCACGTCTGTGCGTCTAATTGTCGTCACGTATCTGTGTGTGTGTAGATGTGAGTGGTTGAATATATATAGATATATTTATAGGGAAACTGTCTGATCTAAAAATCTCAGTCTTGATCGATATGCTGGATTGATTATCTCTCAAATCCAGGGACAGATTTTACCTTTCACCATTTCACTTGTGACAATCTATTTCTTTACCTTATCTCTCACTGAGCTATCACCTGTTCTAGTCCTATTCAGGCGGGACCAAAATTGATCTTAATTCCCCTATCAAAAATATACGACTGGAGGTAACTGGTCACCCCACCTCTCAATGCTGGACCTAGCATGGTGATATCTCCAACACTTCACTCCACTGCGGCAGTATCTGCTATGAGACTACCCTTTTTGTAGACCTTAAAAGAGTTCATTGTTTCCAAAGAAGATCTCCACAGATCCTGGGTTGCCTACCGCTGGCAAACGCCAATCTGAGGGTGCGTTTTGTGATGATGATGATGAATTCCGCCATCAGTCTGTTACCATGAGTATATCATATCGTGTCTTTCACTTATATCTCGACCATTTATTATAAGATAAGCCTACACGTTCCGTTTCCACACAGATGTTACACTGTATTAGTAAAACTCTCCTACAGACCACTTTCCCTTGAACACTGGCTTTATTCTCACTTTCCACCTATATCGCTGACATCATTTGTCAGTTTGCTTTCAACGATTCAAAAACATGTGTTTTACGCAGACACTCTTAAATGCTGTCACTGAAGTCGCAACAAAACGCTGATGGTGGGTGAGTAACTGCTATATTTGGCGATGAGGAAAGACTTAACCAAAATGAAAGACACCAAAGCCTGTGATTTATGAAGAAATAATGTAGTAGGCCCTATTTATTTTTAGGCAAATTGTAAGCACTCGCAAGAAAGAATGGAAACAGAAAACAACAGAAATTATAGGTACTCCTGACAATATATCTATTAACGCTATTTGGCCATGAGAAGCTTTGGGATTGATCGGGTTTTTACAAAAAAATCAATAATTCAGTTTAACAAGTTTTATTTGGTAGAAACTGATAAATAACTTACTTACTTAGTCATTCCCCTTCTACCGTGAGGTGTAGAGGTACTGACAAATAAAAGTGTATTAAACTATAAATCAAAAGCATCAAGCTTAAAAAGACGTTTTCTCATATTCGATACTTGCACACTACGATACATGTCCAGGAAACTGCAGGGAAATAACTCCAAATGAATATTCACTGCGGAGCAAAAAGGTACGAAAGATAGGAAATTACCGAAAAAAACATACTACAAAAATTTACAAAATTATTATTTAAAAGTTGGTAGCCTAGACGAGTGATAATAGATCGCCACTTTATTAAAAAATAAAGCAGTGAATCTCGATCGCTGGAATAAAGTATGCCTACTCAACGCAAACAAACTTTTTTTTTTCTCTTTATGCTCCTCAACATAAAATAAGTGCAATCAGTTCAACCTTTCAGAGCCTTTAAATCACTCTTGTGAGTTAGTATTGTACGTCAAAAATAAAAAATAAAATAAAAAATCAAGTGTCAAGAGCAAGAATGAATACACAGAATATTATGACATTAATTTATCAGAAGTATACCGAAGGGCAAGATATAACTGGAAAGATTAAGACAGCGATGAAATTGCAACAAAGCAAAACAACAGCAATATTTAAAAAGTTATACGTACTTAGCTTTTTTACACGAAATGGCGTCGAAGTGCCTTGGCAATTGTAAAAAAAACGTCATGTCACGTTGAGAATCGAAAGTGTTTGAGGCCGAATTCAAAGTTTTTGCCGAATTGTTGGGTATAAAATGATTTGAGTGGTTTCTGGGAGAGACCTCAGTTTAAACACAGACGCCGAGATTCCAGGAATAAAAAATAAAAACATTGGTTTAAAAAAAAACCTGGGCTAGAAAATATTTTCTGATTTAACATTTTTTAAAACTTGTGTTGGAAAATATTTTTATAATTTTTTTTTTTTAATAATTAAAAATAAAAATAGTTTCGATTTTTTTTTTTTTTTCGGAGGGGGGAAAAATCCGTACAACGAATCTGTACGGCCGTGCACTGCTAAAAGTATCAAAAATACGTACATTGTACGAAAAATTCTTTCATGTTGACATTATTAATGTGTCTAGTAAATAATAGAAGAAAGAGAATAATAGTAAAAGGCAGTAAATAGTAAAGGGTAGGTTTGGTATTGTATAAACGTGTAAACAAATAAGGAGGAGAAACCCGTGGCCTGAAAACAGTAAATAAATAATCGAAGCACTATTTTTGTGGTGCCTAGCTGGCAGAGAGGATAGTAACGATTCGCTCCCGTGACTAGGCGGTGTTGTTGTTCGAAAGATCTTCGATTCGAATTCCGATAAGTCTATCACTTCTGTTGTTTTCCTGTTGTCTAGTCTCCTACTTCTTTATTTCTCACAAGTGCCTGAAACAAACCTTTGTGTACTATTTATTTATTTACTGTTTACTGGGCTCAGGTTTTCCCTCCTTGTTTGTTTACACTAGGTTCAGCTTTATGATGTGGAATGGGAAGTTCCGTTACTTAGGCCTAATGTTTTTGCCTTCACTAACTCAAGAGCAGATGTGTAGACCGATGCGTGAGCGTGACAGAAGTCAACAATAGAATAGGTAAATAGTATTGGAGGCGGGAAGTTGTAGAGAGATATGAATGCCTACTCCAGCATGCATTGTACTTGAAGGGAAAAAAATAGCATTACCAAGGATGCTTCAGTCTTTACAGCTAAAAAGGTCATTTAAAAAGCACTGAGAATTAGTTCATATAAACCACCCGAGGAAGTTATTATCTTTACAGGTGGGGTGCAAGCACCAAGACAATGCTCACTTTTTAAAAATCTTTTATTACAGGAAAAATAGATTATGGAAGTATAATATATGACTCTGCTGCACACAGCAACACGATTAAATAAGACAGAATTCAGCATCAGGCTTTATGTACAAAGCAGGTGCAATCAGATCAACATCAATGGGAGCTATAGAGGTGGCTTTAGGAATTCTACCTTTATAATTACGGAGAAAGGAGTTAAGACTAAATTACATGAACAGAGTTATGTTAGATAAGTCTCACCCAGCACATACAGCTTTTACCAGATGCCAACTAACAATTCAGGCCAATCCAATGAATACCACTAGATACCATACAGGATGGAAGGGTATGAAGGAAATTGTCCATCTGGGTACATTAATTACATCAATTAATAGCAGTTGTGAATACAAGCCAGTGATTCCACCCTGGGAAATCAAGAAACCAGATACGGACTACCACCTAGCAGAAATGCTTAAGAAAACAAATAATATAGAAAATATTTAAAACACAGCCAATAAATATATACAGCAAATATCAAAAGACAGCATTATTGTATAAACAGATGGACCCAAGGGAGAGAATGGCAAATTGGGGATAGGAATATATATTCCAATATGGAAAATGGCAAAAGAATATAGCATCACGGAAAATACATCCATTTTTACTGCAGAGATGGTGGCAATACTAAAAGCACTAGAAATATTCTCCAATAAAGTTAGTTGCTTATCCTTTACAGGACGTGGCAATCAACCCCAGCTTTTATTGGCTGTTTTGTGATTTTTCTAGGCAATTTTTTCATTCAGTAGTTTGCCATTGCTTTCTGAACGGTACGGCGCTTATACCATTGTTAAAAATCCACACAAAGCGATCTGCTACCAAACCGCCTGCAGCAGGTTTCGAACCTGGTATATCTGGATTATGAAACTGCGTTCATATCCATTAGGCCACAGACGCCGACATTCTCTAATAACCCTCCCAAAAAACTAACAGTTTTAACTGACTCTCTTTCAACAATTCAAGCACTTAGAAACTTACGAGAATGCAGTAGACCTAATATAGCAGAGGAGATATTTCTGGCTACTACATACTTATATTCCAGAGGATGTTCAGTCTTAATTGCTTGGATACCTTTACATGTTGCAGATAGAGAAGCCAAGAAAGGTAGATCTGATAATAATCTAATAAATGGAGGGATGAGTAAATTGGATATTAAGAGCTTAATTACAGATTTGATAACAGATGAATGGAAAGCAGAGTGGGATAAAAATCTGAAAGGAAGACATGCATATAAGATGTTCAAGGCTCCAACAACAAAATGTCAGATATCTAGGAAATTGAAAATTCCCAGTAATAAGAAACTTCTCAGATTACATGTGGGAAAAGGCTATTTCAGAATAGAAGAACCTTACTGTGCAGAATGTTTACAAGACAATAATATAGAACATTTCTTGTTAAAATGTAAGAGGTATGAACAAATGAGAATACCTGTTACGTACATTTATTACCTACGGGGGTAGTCTTCGGTCCTGCCAAATGTACGCACCAGTTTTATATAGTTATATTATTTGTGCGTTCGATTGATTCACGCACTGACGTGCACAATGCTGTGTGAGTTGCTTTGGACGCACGTGTAACCTAGTTGAGTAGTTTCTGACGTCATGTAAGGGGCAGCTCGGACCATATTTATGTCCGCTGTGTTATCCTTTGATTCTTGGCAAATGTGAAGTAGCCATCAGTTGTATTCGTATCTATTGATCTTCATGGCGAAGTCAATAGTGGAAGTATAAAGTAAGTGTCGCCCCATTTCTTATGGCATGTTTATTTATGTACATTAAAGTATCAGGCCGCTCCTATTAATGGTCTAGCGGGAATTCATCGTAGATGACATTCCTAGAATTGGACACACGGAGTCGATAGCCTTTGAATCTTTTCGTAGAGGGAGAATACCTACAAGAAATCAAGTTAATGAATTTATATGCTTCACATGTTTAATATGCTGTTACTACAATGCCAGAAGCGTGGCATAGAATGGGAGAGGTTAGTCAACTGGAATCTCTAACCTGTTCGTATTATCATGTATGACTTTGTTTGAAAACTATATACTATATATAACGGGATGTATGGAGAAAGTCTGGGATTGTGAAGTATGATATGGAAGAATTTTATCCTGGAGTATGAATACGTTACCATGATGGACGTCCTTGAAGGAAGGTCAATGGACTTGAATGAGCGGAATATTATATGGTAACAGTTTTGTGATCCTCAGTCACTTGAGTCAGAGGACTTTATTAGTAGAGAATCTTCAGGAACTTTAAAAGTAATTATCAACATGTTGACGTATGATTTCTGCGCCTGTGACGATGTTAGTCTTGTCCACTCCGTATGTGCTGTGTTGAATAAAATCTATGTACAGTCACCACCGACTTCTGTACTGCCAGTACTTGCCCAGTTCACCCAGTTCAATACTACTTGTTGAAGTTCGTTTGAAGAATATTGTTGACATTCGTTCATTTTAACCATTCGCGTTTTAAGCTACCTCTTCACCAGTATAAACTGAACTCAACGATAAAACGGAGTCAACAATAATTGGTATGCCAGTGTGGTCTGGAAATATCTAACTTCCAAAGAACGTACTCAATACTTTTCTGTGAAAAGAAGATTTTAACTTTCAAGTCACCAACATCTCGAACTTGGAACCCAGTGGGATGAGAAATCAGATTCAACTTACGTTTACCAAGGTCAAGGTCTTCAATCAACCTCCACGTCAAGTTTCACAGTGACTGATTACTTGGAGATCATCTCTTCATCATTATTGCGTGCGAGCTGTAATCTAGAGAAGCAGAACGAAGTATTTTATCTGTAGACGTACATCCACGGAGACGAGGCACATTGATTTTTTACCTGCACGCGAGATGAGTATAACGTGTTTCCGTTGTACACTTTATTACGCTTAGTTGTGCCTTCCGTGATATGTCCACATTCATATTTTTCGTGTTAAGTGTTATATGTTGTGTATTCTTCGTGGGAGGTAGGGAGGTTGATCTGACGAACGAGATCCATCTCGAAGCCAATTCGGGCTCTTCGTCAGACGTTCTGTAGGACATTATTTTGCAGACTTCCCGCAGTGGAATGTTCCTATGCGTGAGCATAGAAGGATCTTTGGTCCACTGTGTCTGGTAGTCTGTGACACCTGACTGTTTTAGCTGTTTCGTCAAGTTTTAATTGTTGTTTTTGGTAGTTATTTTTACTTGTACCTTATTTTCATGATGTATTTTGTATGTGATTATTGTCCATCTTACCTGACTGTCGTTCAGTTTTTTACAAAGCATATGTTTTTACACTGTGTTGTCAATTGTCTTGTGCATTATTTGATCGTAGATGTCATCGTAATTTTTTACGACATTCTATTTTAGTTCCACATTTTATTTTATTTGATTTCTACGACTGTAGTCATTTGTCTTGATTATCGTGTCGTGTCAGTATTGTGCTATTGTCTGTCACGTTATTGCTTTCACACCATTTCATGTTATAAATTACATTATTAATTATTAATATTATTGCCTATTATATAAATTGATTTTACCGTTCTAGAACAGGAACGAAAACCACTAGTTGTAGTAACAATTTTAAGTAGTATTATTACATAATAATATTGAATAATGGCTACCTTAGACTATTTCATTAAGCAAGCAAAAGCTCTTCAGATGGCTCCTGAGGAAGCAAAAGCATTTGCACTTGCAGAATATAAGAAAGCTCAAGAAATAGAAGCTGATCAGAGAAGGTTAGAAACTTTACGTTTGGAAAATTTGAAATTTGAGGCAGATCAAAAAAGGATTGAGGCGGAGGAGAATGAGAAAAAAATGAGATTAACTGCTGAGGAGGATGAAAAGAAGAGGAAATTTATAGCTGAGGAAGAGGAGAAAAAAATGAGATTAGCCGCTGAATTAGAAGAGAAACGATTTCAGCGTGAGTCCGAACAGAAAAAATTCGAGGCTGAAGAGCAATTTAAAAGAGATGCGGCAGAAAAAGAAAGACTACTTAATATTGAAATGGGAAATAAACAAAAGGAAATGGAAGAAAAAAGATTAATAGCTGAAAAAGAAATGGAAGTTAAACAAAAAGAAATGGAAGAAAAAAGATTAATAGCTGAAAAAGAAATGGAAGTTAAACAAAAAGAAATGCAAGAAAGAAGATTAATAGCTGAACAAAACACAAAACGACTTCAGCTTGAGATGGAAGAGAATGAAAGAAAACGACAGCATGAACTGAAATTAGCAGAGTCAGAATATGAGAGACTTAGGTTAACTCAGGAAGCTAATTCTCAGAGAACTTTTGAAAGCCAAACTTCATCCAGACATGATAATTTTAAGGAAATTCACCTTAAATTACCAAAATTTAATCCCCCGTCTGATGACGTGATATTCTTCCTAGATAGGTTTGAGGCCACTTGTGTGTCTTATAACGTGGATAAAGCTCTATACTGTACATATTTATCCAGATTACTTACAGGGGACGCATTAGCAGTTTATCATACCACCAGCATTGGTGAGAAAAATGACTATAATGCTCTTAGAGCGGCACTTCTGCAAAAATTCCAAATGACAGAAGACCAATATCGATCAAGATTTCATACATTACTACCTCAATCTAGCAAAAATTTTAGTGATTTTCTGTCACAAATACGACTAACATTAGAAAGATGGATCGAATTATCCAAAATTGAAAAGTCGTATGAAGGTCTCTTCGATTTACTGATGCGCGATAAGGTACTTTCGTCTGTAAATCCTACATTTCTCGCATTTTTACACGAACGGAAACCTTTATCTATGAAAGACTTAGAACAGCATGCTAAAAATTTTTGCACTGCTCACCCAAACATGGATCTAAGTAATGCACAGATTAAGAATGAATTGCCTGTTGCTTTTGCAGCACAACAAAACAATTTTTCACGCAATCGTTCTTTTAGTGCTGACAGATATGTCAATAAGGGAAATAATGACAATTTTAACAATGGTAATTTTTACAAAGGGAAGCAATTTCAACAATCTGCTCCATTTAATGTTTCTTGGAACCAGGCTCACAGATCGCGAGATTTTGGT
Source organism: Oreohelix idahoensis (assembly GCA_024509875.1). Taxonomy (NCBI): domain Eukaryota; kingdom Metazoa; phylum Mollusca; class Gastropoda; order Stylommatophora; family Oreohelicidae; genus Oreohelix; species Oreohelix idahoensis. The sequence continues at coordinate 150,606 of JAMPIV010002565.1, read as the reverse complement.
AACAATAATTTTAAAAATAATCAAGGACATTATAATAAACAAAACTGGAGATCAAGATCTCAGGGTCCGCAAAACAAACAATTTTTTGGAAATAAACCATTTTACCAACATCATAACGATAATTATACAAATTATCGGACTCATCCAAATTTTAACTCTAGCAGAAACTACAATTATGGCAATTTTAATGACAAAAATCAAAATCGATCGCGTCGACGAGATAGATCGTTGAGTAATACGAATAGACATTCTAATGTCGCTTTTAGTGATACACAGGCTAACATTGAACAGGGTAAAGGAGCTGAAACTCATAATGCTATGTGTTGTTCTCTTGATTGTACCCAAGTCAAAGATTGTTCAGAATGCTCTACTCTTTTCCAGCCCAGGGCGATCACGACGCTGCGTTGCGGACATACCTTGCCTAGTCTACCTGCAGTCTGTACGGCCACTGCTGCGTCAGTACACCAGGGACAGGGCTCTCTTAAGTTTAACAAGGGATTTGTCAACAATATTTCATGCTCTCTCCTATTTGACTCAGGTTGCAGCACAGTCGGCGTCCGGACTTCGCTGATCAACCCAAGTTGTGCCACGGGCCGGGTTGTCAAGTGTGTAACGTTTGGTGGCACAATTGAAACATTTGCCACTGCTATTATTGATCTTAATACACCATTTTTTTCAGGAAAGATTCAAGCTTGTCTCCTTCCGAATCCAATTTGTGATTTAATACTTGGTCGCATACATGGTATTAAAGAGTGTACACCACAGCAAATTGCTGAATGGGAAGAGCGACATATTCAAACTGCAAATGCAGTAGTGACTAGAGCGCAAGCTACTAATATGTCGCATGATACACCTATGGAACCTACAGTTCATACCACTTGTGATGATGATGCTCCTATTTCACGGGAGTTGTTTGCAACATTGCAAAAGAATGATGATTCATTAAAAAAATTTTTTCAGTATGTGAACAAAAATAATACCAGCAACAAACTTGCAAAATCTAGACATGACTTTATACTTAAAAATGGGATTTTGGTTAGAGTAATACGAGAAAAGGATTCATCCTTATGTTCTCAGATTATAGTCCCATCCTGTATGAGATCTCGTATATTACGACATGCGCATGACTCGCAATGTGCGGGCCATATGGGTTTTTCGCGTACCAAATCCAGAGTGCTTTCGGCATTCTACTGGCCAGGCGTCCATAAGGACATCACTCTCTATTGTCGGTCCTGTTTGATATGTCAAGAAGTTAAGGTACGGGGTCCATTTCATGCGGCTCCTATTCAAGCTGCGGACATCCCGATTAGACCATTTGATAAAATGGCTATAGACATTATTGGTCCTATGCTACCATCTGCTAGAGGGCATACGCATATTCTTACGTGCATTGATATGTGCACTCGCTGGCCTGAAGCCATCCCTCTCAAGAACACTTCATCTGCCAGTGTAGCAGAGGCATTGATGTTAATCTTCTCACGCATTGGTTTTCCACGGAAAATCTTGTCGGATCATGGGGTTCAGTTCATTTCTGAATCCATGTCTCAAGTTATGAAGACATTAGGTATAGACAGATCTCTAAGTTCTATTTATCATCCGATGTCAAATGGGTTAATTGAGCGTCTAAATAGGACACTCAAGCAGTTGTTGGGTAAGATGACTCAAGACCATCCCCAAGACTGGGATCGGGTCCTACCCGCTTGTCTCTTTGCGTATCGCGAAGTACAAAATCAAGCAACGGGGTTTTCTCCATTTCAGCTTGTTTTCGGCATGCAACCACGCGGTCCGATGTCGTTAATCCACGACTTATTGGTTGACGAGAATATTGAAGAGGAAACTCAATCCTCTTATGAGTATGTGATCTCTCTGAGAAAGAGAATCATAGATGCTTGTAGATTAGCTACTGCATCATCCGAACAAGCCAAAGAAAAAGCTCGTCTATTTGCAAACAAGTATAGACGTCTTCGCCAGCTCATACCTGGTGATGAAGCTTTTGTATTACTCCCTGCGCATAATAATCGTCTTTTAATTACCTGGAGAGGTCCTTTCAGGATCATCTCAAGAATATCCGATGTCGACTACATCGTTGATGTTAATGGTAAACATAAAACCTTCCACATTAATATGTTGAAGGAATATTACTCACGTCCTGATTATCTACAATCAGTGTTCCAAGCAACTGACGATCCTACACCTCCTATTCAACACTATTCTAGTTTGTCAGTCATCCAAGAAGAGGAATCTTCTTTCGATGATGTACAACTACCAATACCAGTTGTACCACTCCATTCCACTGAGAAATGGAATGATGTTACTATCTCATCTACTCTTACTGATGATCAACGTCAGCAAGTCTCTAATATTCTACACACGTATGAGGATGTCCTCACTGACATCCCAGGTCATACGTCAGTCATCCAACATGACATTATTCTGACTGACGATACACCGATTCGAGTTCGCCCATATCCTATTCCTTTACACTTTCGTGATAAGGTTGATAAGGAATTGGATGAGATGCTTCAATTAAATATAATTGAACCATCTTCATCACCATATTCTTCTTCTATGGTAATCATTAGGAAGAAGGACAACAATATACGTCTTTGCGTAGATTACAGGAAATTAAACAAAGTTACAAAATTCGATGCGGAACCATTACCTCTTTTAGACGACTTATTAGAGAAATTATCTCATGCCACATTCTTTTCGAAATTTGACCTTTCAAAGGGTTATTGGCAAGTGCCATTAACCCCTAAAGCAAAGCCATTCACCGCTTTCTCGACGCCACGGGGTCTTTTTCAATGGAATTTTATGCCATTCGGTCTAATGAATGCGCCAGCTACCTTTGTACGCATGATGCGCCGCATATTGTCTCATCGTCCCGATGTCATTACTTATATAGATGACATCTGTCTTTTCAGTGACTCTTGGGATGAACATATTCAGGGTTTAAAATCTTTACTTTCTACCTTACGGGATTATAACTTAACAGCGAAACCTTCAAAGGCTTTTGTCGGTTTTCATGACATCTCATTTCTTGGTCACCGTATAGGTCGCGGTTTAATGTATACAGAAGACAGTAACGTCTCTAAAATTTTAAACATCTCAGCACCTAAGACAAAAAAACAAGTGAGGTCGCTCTTAGGACTAATACAGTTCTATTCTAAATTCATCCCTCATTTGTCTACTATAACTGCACCTCTTTCTTCGTTACTAAAAAAAGGTACAACTAATGTAATAAAGTGGTCGCAGGATCATCAAACGGCTTTAGATTATATAAAACAATTTTTTTCAAATAAGCCTTTTTTAAGGTTGCCTAACAAAGATCTCACCTTTGTTCTTCGCAGTGATGCTTCTTCCTACGCTATCGCGGCAGTTTTGATGCAGGAATACGGAGGCACCTTATTTCCGGTTATGTACGTATCCAGAAAGCTTACGACGAGCGAGATGAAGTATTCCGTTCTGGATAAAGAGCTCCTCGCTCTTGTCTGGTCAATCACAAAACTGGATCGTTATCTCCTCGGATCACACTTTGTGGTGGAATCCGACCAGAAAGCTCTTACAGCACTGAACACAGGGAACGTGAAGTCATCAAAGTCAGCGCGTTACGCTATTGCGCTTCAACCGTTCCATTTTGAGATACGAGCTATTCCTGGAGTACAGAATGTGTTTGCAGACTGTCTTTCAAGATGCCCTAGTGAACATGTCGAAATTAAACCACTTCCAGATGGTGAAACGTCCTCACAGAAACATGAATAACTTTGTACATGGTCACTGATTATACATCTGTGGAGACTATGTGTAGTTCTGCAGTATTCGTATATATATAACTTTCAGAATATACTTACGTATGGATTATAACATTATTTCTTGTGAAGTAACGTTTTGTTAGAACGGGAACAGTGATATTAAAGTAACATTTTTTTTTAGTATGGAAACATTGGTAAGAGTGACAAATAGACATTCACTATTGTTATGGAACAGATTACACTACATATCGTGTTCGTAAACTTATTTCAGGCATGGTACATTTAGAACATATTCTTGTCGATTTAACTAGTTCTAAAAGAATATTAACAATGAGTGAAATTGAAATCACTTAGAATAAATTAGTAATTAGTTATTTGTTCATAAATTAAGTACTATTAATTAGTATAATTCAATTTAATCAATTTGATTGATTATAAATCACACATCTACTAACTTTATTAGTGTTTCGCAATACGTGTATTCACGTATCCCACTACATGATATCTCACTTTTAGATAACTAGTCAAACTTACTAGTGTTAGGAAATAGTAAGTGCGTTGCTTCTTAAAGTGTTTAATTATGCTTTGTTTCATTTTGCATGTTGTATTTTAAAATTTTCTGTTTTATTGATTCTTTTATCATTGATCATCATCAGTGTTGCTGTTCATTTTCATTTTTGAAATCATATGTTTCAAATTTCTTTTAAAAAAATTTGGTTGAATTTTATTATCATCTTTTTTTTATGGTTTATTTCATTTTCATTTTCAACTTCTTTTTACTTCGAATATTACCACATCGTTCCAAAGTAGGTCGATGGTGGATGTGTGCTTTAATGCATACTATCATTTAGTTATATTGTTTTCATTTAATATTCTTTTCTTAATATGATATAATTTTATGCATGTCATAAATCTTGTTGTAGTTTTGACTCACCTCTCTCGAGTAATTAGTTCGAAAAAAATTAATAGAATTAATTTTTTTAAGGGGAGGTGATAAGGGAGCTGTTACGTACATTTATTACCTACGGGGGTAGTCTTCGGTCCTGCCAAATGTACGCACCAGTTTTATATAGTTATATTATTTGTGCGTTCGATTGATTCACGCACTGACGTGCACAATGCTGTGTGAGTTGCTTTGGACGCACGTGTAACCTAGTTGAGTAGTTTCTGACGTCATGTAAGGGGCAGCTCGGACCATATTTATGTCCGCTGTGTTGTCCTTTGATTCTTGGCAAATGTGAAGTGGCCATCAGTTGTATTCGTATCTATTGATCTTCATGGCGAAGTCAATAGTGGAAGTATAAAGTATAGTGGAAGTATAAAGTAAGTGTCGCCCCATTTCTTATGGCATGTTTATTTATGTACATTAAAGTATCAGGCCGCTCCTATTAATGGTCTAGCGGGAATTCATCGTAGATGACATTCCTAGAATTGGACACACGGAGTCGATAGCCTTTGAATCTTTTCGTAGAGGGAGAATACCTACAAGAAATCAAGTTAATGAATTTATATGCTTCACATGTTTAATATGCTGTTACTACAATGCCAGAAGCGTGGCATAGAATGGGAGAGGTTAGTCAACTGGAATCTCTAACCTGTTCGTATTATCATGTATGACTTTGTTTGAAAACTATATACTATATATAACGGGATGTATGGAGAAAGTCTGGGATTGTGAAGTATGATATGGAAGAATTTTATCCTGGAGTATGAATACGTTACCATGATGGGCGTCCTTGAAGGAAGGTCAATGGACTTGAATGAGCGGAATATTATAGGGTAACAGTTTTGTGATCCTCAGTCACTTGAGTCAGAGGACTTTATTAGTAGAGAATCTTCAGGAACTTTAAAAGTAATTATCAACATGTTGACGTATGATTTCTGCGCCTGTGACGATGTTAGTCTTGTCCACTCCGTATGTGCTGTGTTGAATAAAATCTATGTACAGTCACCACCGACTTCTGTACTGCCAGTACTTTCCCAGTTCACCCAGTTCAATACTACTTGTTGAAGTTCGTTTGAAGAATATTGTTGACATTCGTTCATTTTTAACCATTCGCGTTTTGAGCTACCTCTTCACCAGTGTAGACTGAACTCAACGATAAAACGGAGTCAACAATACCACTATTAGATTATTTGCAAGCATCAAACTTAAGTTACCTCTAAATATAGAAGAGGTATTGAGAATAGACAGACATAGGGAACTGCATAATATAGTCAAACAATATTTAACATTGTTGATATTTACTGTTGTGTGTAGTAAATATTGTAAGATATAATGAGACGTGGCTGGCTGTCATGCATTCTCACGTTATAAAGTTTAATCACGAAGCCTGAACACAGGATACAAACACGACATGTTTAATCCGCCATCTTAGAAGTAGGAGACGGAAGAAGGAAGCAGAAGAGTTTCCATAAGGGCAAGTAACTCTAGTCGGGAAAACAAACTAAACAACGAGACAATATATACAGATCAACATCCCCCCTTCTTTATGAGTGAACAAAGTCATTCATCCAAGGGGGTTTCTTGCGATCTCTTTGAGGTCTCTTAGAGCAAGATGATAGGAGAGAATGTTCCTGTTCTTTGCCAGCTTTCCCGGGACTAGAAGTAGCTGGGGTTGAAGGATCAACTTCTGGAGGATTGGAAATGTTCACTTCACTATTGTTTTCCATGTCTGGCAAAACAACCTGTTGCTCGGGTAGAACTGGAGAGGAGAGATAAATTTCCAGGTCCGCGGGATCAGGTGTGAAAGGTGTTGTTCTTTCAGAGAGCCTCTTATCGATCCTTCCAGGTTGCCAGTTTGGTTGTTCAGGGTCTTGATAGTAGACTGGCTGGTGAGACAACTTGGGCAGATTATGAGCAGTTTTATCATAATACGTCTTCACTGATCTGTCTCTCTTGCGTCTACTTTCAGTAACTCTACTGTGAGATGCAACGGGTTTCACTGCAGAAGGTATCAGTGTACGCAGTTTCCTGTTGAACAGTATTTCTGCAGGACTTTGATCAACCCCTTGTCTTGGCGTATTACGAAGTTCAAGTAGTGCCTCATATGCATCTGTGTTGTTTTGAACAGTCTTTCTCATCATACCCTTGAGGAGTTTCACAGCAGATTCAGCTAATCCATTGGCTTTATGGTGACCTGGTGCTGATTTGACATGAAGTATTCACCATCTAGCAGTAAATGATCTGAACTGTGCAGACGTAAACTGAGTACCTTGGTCAGATACAATAACTTTGGGAACACCATAACGAGCAAAATGAGACTTCAATTTCCTGATGACTAACTGTGCTGTCATTGTAGGTAGAAAGTCTACTTCAATGAAGTTGGAAAAATAGTCAATCAGAACTAGATAATATCGGCCTTCTATAATAAAGATGTCAGTGCCAACTTTCTCCCAGGGTGATAAACCTCTTGAGTGTTGGTTTAAAGGTTCTTTAGTATTCCTTGCCTTCGTTTCTTGACATTCTGGACAACTGTCAGCTATCTGTCGAATCTCAGCCGTCATGCCGATCCAAAACAGACAACTTCTGGCCCGGCGCATCATGCTGTCAAATGCAAGATGAGCAGCGTGTAGCTTCTGCTTGATTTCTGGCCTCAGTGCTTTTGGGATAAGAATACGCTCTCCTTTTAGTATTATGCCTTGTTCTGTTGTCAGAGTATCATGAATGTCAATATAAGGCATAAGCTCAGCTGGTACATCAGACTTTCTTTTAGGCCACCCATCCAAAATGGTCGACTTCAACCTCTGGAGCACGCTGTCTTTGAGAGTTTCAGCTTTAATCTTTTCCATCATCACATCTGATATTTCAGGTAATCTTACAGGTGCATCAGCTCCTGCATTGCTCTCTCTATCAGCTAAGGAATCCAATGTGACATTATGAATACAAACTCTGGACAGTGTGTCGGCTATAAGAAGATCGGAACCTTGTACCCATTGGAATTCAAAGTCATATCGATGGCTGCGCATCAGTAAATTCTGCAGTCTTCGAGGAATTTGACTCAGAGGTTTCTTAACGATGGCCGCCAAAGGTTTATGGTCGTTGATGACTGTAACTTTTCTTCCATAAGTGTACTGGTCAAAGCGTTCCAAACCATATACAACAGCTAAGAGCTCCTTCTCAATTTCAGCCCAGCGTTGTTCTGTTTCAGTTAGAGCTCTTGAAGCAAACTCTATTGGCTGACCATTTTGTAGGAGGACAGCCCCAAGTCCATAGCTGCTACTATCAACTTGAATACACAAAGATTCATCAGGATCATAGTATGCGAGTACTGGAGTAGAAGTAATCAGCTTCTTGATTCTCTTGAAAGCTTGTTCGCATTCAGCAGACCAGATAAAGGGAGTATCCTTACGGGTAAGTTCTCTTATTGGATGAAGAACTTCTGAGAGATTGTTGAGAAACTTTGCTAGATACTGTATCATGCCGCAAAATCTGCGAACCTCATGACAGTCCTTAGGAACGGGCATGTTTAGTATTGTCTCAACCTTTTTCTTGTCTGGTTCAACACCTCGAGCAGTAATAAGGTGACCCATGAAGGTAATTTCTTCTTTCTTCTCTTGAGCTTTAACTTCATTCAGTTTAATGCCTTTCTCTTTACACCTATGTTTCAGTGCTTTAAGCTTCAGATCATGGTCCTTAATTGCTTGCTGTCTGTTTGATCCACAACCTGCAATAACTATGTCATCAGCAACATTGATGCAACCATGAAGACCTTCAAGAGCTTGTGCTAGATGCCTCTGGAAAATTCCACTGCTTACATTCAAACCAAATGGTAATCTAGACCATCTGAACCTACCATAAGGTGTAATCATTGTTGTAAGTTTACTAGACTTCTCATCAAGTTTGATATGCCAGAATGCTTCCTTGATATCCAGCTTTGTGAAAATCTTGGCATTGTTGAGTTCAGGCAATACATCATCCAAAGTTGGTAATCTGTAATGCTCTCTCTGCAAAGCCTCATTCAGGGGTCTAGGATCAATGCATATTCTTAAAGAACCATCAGACTTTTCAACAACAGCCATTTGGTTAACCCATTCAGTCGGTTCCTCTACTGGTATTAATATACCTCTGTTCATTAGACTTTGAAGCTCTGACTTTACCTTGCTCTTAAGTGAAAATGGTATTTTTCTGCATGGCAGTGCCTTTGGACGAATATTAGGATCAATTTGCAACACAGCTTCACCCAGGACACCGAGATGGTTATCAGAGTTATGATCATTATCTGAACTGTCAGCAGCCACCTTAGCAATAAATGTGTTTGTGTTGACTGTCACAAACTGTAGATCCTGCAGTGTGTTGTTGCCCAGCAAACATGTGAATCTATTTTTCACAACAGTAAACCTTATATTGTGTTTTGTCCCAGTCTTAGGATTCTCAGCAGTTAATAGAACTTCTCCCAGTGGAGTCATCTTAGTACCATTCCACATAACAAGCCTCTGTTTAGTGGGTAACAATTGTTCTTGCATCACAAAGCGTTGACAGATTGTATTCACATCAGCTGCTATGTCTAGCTAAAATTTTACCATTGTTCCATTGACAATGAGTTGTGCAGATGTACAGGCTTTGCTAGACTTCACACAAGCAAGAAAAACTTCAGAATCTTCCGCTGACTCTGTGTGAACAGTGTGAACTTTCTTGCATTTAACTTTGAAATGGTTTCTTCCCCCACAGTTTGAGCAAAGCTTCCCCCATGCAGGACACTTTTTCTTAATCAATGGATGTTTCTGTCCGCAGTAATGACACTCCTTTCTAGGTTCAAAGTACCCACTGTCAGTGTTACTTTGACAGGCTTTACCAGCTGCATGCCCAGTGTCTCTCTTGGGAGGTTTATGGTTGAGTGATTTTTTCTGTACCTTTTCAACCCTTGCTTCAGAAGGTTGTACTGTATTATTCATCTCACTTATGTCTTTTCCAGTTTGCTCAAAGACTCTGCATATGTGAATGGCTTTCTTTAGATCGAGGTCAGCTTCCCTCAAGAGCTTCTCTTGTAGCCTTTTAATAACAGTAAAGACAATTTTGTCTCTTATCATACGATCCTTGTCGTTAAAGTTGCACAAGTCTGCCTTAGTTCTCAGCTCAGTCAAAAAGGAATTAAAAGGCTCTTGAAGAGGTGTGTTCCAGAATCTGAACGTATGTAATACTTCATTGCTTCGTGAGCTACAATGGTTCTGGAGCAAATCTAGAATTTTAGTAGGATTAGAGTGGTCTCCTTCCTCTGCAAGTTGATCAAAAACTTCAACAGCTTGAGGTCCAGCACAGTGTAGAATAATGGCCGCCCGAACAGAATCAGGTTTAGACGCCACCTCTGATGCATGCATGTATAGTTCTAACTGTCGTCTCCATTTACGAAATGTGTCTGGTTCGACGTTATTTATGTCTAGGCAGGGTGGTAACCGAAATAAGGGACGTTCTGCCATGACGAAATGTCTAATAATGGTATGCAAGCAATAACCAGTAATCTCATCTCAAGTCTAATGACGTCAGCACACGTGTTACAAGATATTCAGCAGAATAGTCCGAATTCTGTAGAAATAAACACCGCTGCCACCATGTTGATATTTACTGTTGTGTGTAGTAAATATTGTAAGATATAATGAGACGTGGCTGGCTGTCATACATTCTCACGTTATAAAGTTTAATCACGAAGCCCGAACACAGGATACAAACACGACATGTTTAATCCGCCATCTTAGAAGTAGGAGACGGAAGAAGGAAGCAGAAGAGTTCCCATAAGGGCAAGTAACTCTAGTCGGGAAAACAAACTAAACAACGAGACAATGTATACAGATCAACAAACATGAACAAAGGTTAATATAAAGTGGTTGGGAATGTGAAGGCCTGATGCTGTTCTTACAATGCATATGACTTTTAACAGATTAAATATCTGTTAAAGTCAGTTATATAACTGGAACCACCAGGCCTTTACACCCCTCCACTTTAATATTATTCTTGTTCAGAGTTTCTTCTTGCTTTTGTTGGGTTTTTTTTTCGTATTTATTTTTTTTAAACATATAGGCATAATTGGTGTGGTGCCACTTTCTCATATCGGCAGTTGTTCATATTATTTGGAATTGAAAACAATATATATCCTAATTATAACCCATCAGAGGTTGAACGGGATATTTTCCTTCATTAATTTTTAAAAAAAATCTTTACAGACACATCGGAGAACAGTTTACGATAATCAATGTTTTATTAGTAAACAAATGTTGCAGTGTAAGGCTTATGTCAGGTCCAGCACATATAGTTATTACTATTAACAGATCATGGGGCAGAGGAAATTTAAAAAAACTATGTAAGAGCTGGGTTTTACTATTTCAATACTTCTATTCCACACAAGCACCCAGTTATGAAAGTTTAAAGCTTTTTGGTTGTTGCTTTTGTCGTTCTCCTTGCTTCAGAGCCATACAGTGTCACTGACTTAGATCTGAGATGTAGATTTTTGATTTCGAGTTGGACTTTGATTTATTTTAATCTCCGTATATTTTCCAATACAATGGAAGCTACTCTGGCTTTCTGTAATTTTGTACTGAGATCACTATCTGTCCCTCCAACTCTGCATATATTGCTGCCAAGATTTGTATATAATTCTGCATATTGTATGGGCATTTCTTCAAGTTCAATCTTTATTATCGTTTGCAGAATTTATTCTTGTAACCATTGATTTGAAGCACAGAAATTTGTGAATAGTTCACCGTATTAGTTCATTGTCCCAAGTCTGCATGTTTATGTGACTTCTTCAGAGCTGCTATTGTCTGTTCTCTTTTCCTATGTTTGCATTTAGGCCACCCATCAAACTGTAGTGTTTTTCTTCTCTTTTTATCAATTATATTTTGTAGTCCGGTTTAACATTCTTTCGCACATTCACCTTTGCCATTTGTTGGTGGATAACATTGGATGTTTGTCTTTATAAATTTTTTTTTTTTTTTTTTTTTTTGGGGGGGGGGCTGCTTCGAATGTTTATACTGTTATCCTGGGTTCCATTGCTTCCCATTCTATGAGTGCTTTCAATGCTTTCTTTAACAGCATTGCAGTAGCCCACCTACATTGGTTTGGAATTTCTTCCTTATGTCCTAAGAACAGCATCATATTAATCCCTGATCAGTTTCTTCCGTTCGTACAGTGACAGAATATCCATCTATGCTACTATGAATTATTTTCCTCAAGTTGACTTTTCCGTACTGTTTTTGTACACAGTGCATCCTGCAAACAGTCAATATCTGAGTTCTCAGATCGACAGTACAATACTTTGGCATCGATTTGCAAAACCATAGTGACATACCTGTCAACCTCCTGAGATGAAAACCTGTACGCCATACCAATAATACCCGTACAAATTTTTTTAATCGCCTGTACGCAACACCAATAAAAAGCTTACAACGTAAAAAAAACACCTATATTTTTGTAATAGAGATCGTTTAAAAATTGTAAAAAATAAACACAATTACACATTAACTTCATTCCTTTAATTTTGGAAGTGCTCCTTTATATGCACTACAGACACCTCTTGCAATCTTAAAAATGTCAACAGATTGGTGAAAATCTTTGCAGTAGATATCTGTATTTATCTTACGCGTAATTACGAAAACAACCTGTACAAACTGCTTGTACACTGGCGAAAGTTTTTAAGAGTTGTACAGGTTATCTCTTCCCTGTACAAGTTGACAGGTATATAGTGGCCCGACGCCATAATTGTTGCTGTGATGCTATGTGTTGAGAACTCAGCATTGCAAACTAAGCTTGTGGGAACCATCTGAACCGCAGATTTAACTCTAGCATTTACCTGCTCAACTGCATGCATGATGAACTCACATTAGAAAGTTACCAGGGCAGAGGAGCTGGGCAATGGCTCTGTGTAGGATGTGACGGTTCCTTTGGACAACCCAGAAGCAGAGTCCATTATTTTAACCCTGCATATTTGGAGAACCACATCGATGGTGAGGAATACTGAGTATGCTGCCTCCAACTCTTTCTCCATGCTAGCTTCAAGTCAGATGTGAGGTTTCTTTAAATGCTAACCAAGCCCGGACTAATACCAAATAAATAAATTTAAACTCTTTACATCACCTCATCACAATGGAGAATGGCAAAAAATCACACAAAAATCCTAGATTTACAATGTGATAGTGTCAAGGAAATGAACTTGGCATTGGCTGAGAAAAGCAACAACCTCAGTAACCCTAGTAAACAAGAATGTATGTGTATGTTACAAGTCTTTTGCGCACCGCGATGCGTTCACTAGTTTGAAGCATCGCTGTACTAAAATTGACTACTTCTTGAACAGTGCGCTACCGTATTAAAATGACGTCATATGAAATAATTTATGGAGACGCGTGTGAAAAGCAGAAGTGGTTGACTTTTGCTAGCGACTTTTGACTGTGTTCTCGAAGTGTCAAGACGTGTGTGTGTGTGAGCTACTGATGAAGTACTTTGATATCCGCTGTTCTACGTACATTTTCATATGAGGTCTGCATTTCATTGAATGCCAGAGATGTGTGGCGATTGACAGGAGAGTATTTTAAATTACTACAGCTTTATATTTTGACAATGTCGCTGTAAAACACTGTATCGCGGACTGAACTGAGACATGCAGACTGCTACTTTCATTCGATGTATTCTAGTCTATGAATGCCTTGTGTAGATGGCCCGTTTTGCATTTGATCATCCTTGATTATCATGTGGAAATGGAACTTTTTATCATATCATTAAATTACTGTCTGTGTCGACGAGAGTGCCTTATTTAATTTTGCTATTTACTGTTGGCGTTTGCATTGGACTGTCTAGACTTCACTTGGCTATAATCAACTACTGCTACCAGTATCTAAACCACACAATAATAATGCAACGCAACAGTATATACAGAGTAAATGTATGTATGTATTTGTATGTATGTGTATATGTATGTATGTGTATATAAATTGCCTTGTAGTGACATATGTAAATGATGACTGTCACTAGCTATCTGCTCTGCTCTGCAGTGATGGTCCAACAATGGCCACAATTTAGAGTATACACTGAGGTTCTTTAAAGGTATCTACATACGCTCAAGATTTCTCTTGGCAGAGTTGTAAATAGAAGGATGGTGCTTCTATTTTAGGGAGTCTTCATAGGATATTTCAGAAATCAAGCACAACACTGAATTTTTCAAGGCAATTGTGAACTTTATATCTACCCGCCCCTAATATGAAGAGAAAGATTTAATAGCTCGTTCTGAGCCCCCCAATTGAATTATTCAGTAAAATATTCCTTAAGTAGCTCTGTTGTATTTATTTTGAATATAACTGATTCATTCGTGTGCACTTCTTTCTGTAATAATTAAATCAACTATTGATTTATAAATACATATAAAAAATTTAGTAATCAACTGCTCTTTAACAGGAATAAACAAATAAGTGAAGTTGATGGATGTGGAGTTTTCTTCATAGAAAATGTTACGGTGGGGGTTTATTTGAGTGGTGAGAATTAATTGTTTTGGCCAGATTAAAATCACTTATCTGGCCAGCTGTTGAACTGGTTTGCTTACTGCTCCATCAATTGTCGACTTCTGTGGTGAGAGCCCCTGTGCTTCTTGGGAAGTTGAAAGGTGAAAGAAGAAGTGTCACCAACTCTGCTGTTATAGTCTGGGTCATAGGTTATATCAACCAAGGAGGGTTAGCAGAAAACTTACAACTGATATTTGTCACGGCGCTATTTCGCAGTGACGACAAATCAGCTGGGGAACACTGAGGTTGGCAACACTGGAATAACTAAACCTGCAAGTCATGTGACTAGCGGAAGTGGGAAAAATTAGGTGCGAAGGTGATAAGTAAGAATCAAGCCTCTGGTACAGGAGGAACGGATACATTCTTCCCTTTTGCCAGCGTTAGCTGTGAAGTCCATGGTACGGACAATTTGTTAGAAATGCTTGCCATTTTCCAATTCTATTGGATAATTAGGTTGTGATTCTAGGACAGTGTAGTGTCTTAATTGAATGTGTTACAGGCCGTTATAAGTTGCCAAAGATTTGAGTATTTCTTTGTCACAGTTTCTGCCGCTCATGGTGAGCGTTAGTCATGGCAGTTTATCAGTGCAAATCATATTGTCGGGTATGATACTGACAGTCTAAGTTGTTAAGGCATTTCATTGTTATATTGTATTTCATACGTTTGTTGGCCGTGTGAGGCCTTATTGTGTGTGCACAAGTATTAAAGGGAAGTACCTGTGAAAGGTGTTGATTTTCTTATGTCAGCTATTTTGGTGTGGTCGTACTCCTAGGGAGCGAGCCTATTACTATTGTTATTATTATTATTATAAATCCACATTTCAGTGGTGCAACATAGTGGAGTGTTATCCACGATTAGTGTCGTCTGACAATATTGCTATGGTTAGTTAACCAGGGCTGCTGAGTTTCTCGCTGTTCCACAGGTAACACCATCAACGTCATTTTCATTTGTGCTGGTGCCTTTGTTGGAAGCCTGCACCAAGCATTCACAAGCTCTTGCAGCGGTAGTTTCTGTAGCAATTAGTTTTACATGAGGTTACCAGCCTAATATACAACCTCATATTACTTACCTTTTAGGGCATGCCCCTTCCCCAAATAAAAAAAACATTGTCTGGCACAAACGCCTCTTTGGTCAATCCCAAGCCTGTGCTTAAAAAGTGAAGAGGGAATCTGACTGACCTCAGTGCTTATGCATCTAAGGATGTAGCGATTAAACCCGTGAACCAGCCAGACAAGCATGCATGGATGCTGTAAGGAGGCAGTCCCTCTACCTTGCAAAGGCACAACAGGCCAATCTTATGTCTGCCTTAAAATTTGATTACAAGAAACCACAGAGAGAAAACTGGACTGACCTTAAAGGCGATGAACTGATATAGATTACAGATTAGGATTTATGGATCATGGAATATCAGAAGTATTACCAAGGACTAGATTGGAACCAGGCCAGGAGGAAGACAGCCAATAGGAATAGGACAGTATTGCACTCTCTCTGGCAAACTTCTACATCCCAGGGTAGAAGAGGAACGACTAAGTAAATAAGTCTGGCACACCCCAAATTCTCTACTACAAAACACACTTATATTATATTTTAAGAGCCCTTCACAGGGCCATTCAATTTCACATTAATCTAATTAACTCAATGAATCTCAGTTGCTCTGATTAACAAAACAGTGTCTCCTATTTCAACTTTTGTAATGTGTTTCACCTTGTTAATCCTTCACTGTAAATTCTAATTTTTAAACTCAGAATTCTCATCTTAATTTAGCAGAGTGAAGAGATTCTCTGTTTACTAACTTTCACCTAAAACTCAATTCTAAACCGCACAAGTCGAACTGATCATACACTCTAATAACCGCCTTAAAAAGGTGGTAATTATTTCACTTTGTGACCCACTTCATGTGTCACTGTTCACTTTACAGCTGTGACCAACAATGCTAGCACTTTAACAATCTTCCTTTCAAGATGGCCAGCATTCTCTACACGGGATGATCTAAAAAATGCAGATGGCACTAAACTACTCGTACACTCACATCAACACATCCAAGAAAATAAACAGACTGAATAAACACAGCCAAAAGGTGGAACTAAATATTACCCTGAAGAAGACAGAACTCTTGACACTCAATGTTAGAAATAAGGCGCCCATAAAAACAAGGGGCCATAATTGTCGCATAGAGATTTGTGATAAATAAATTTTCTATATTCTTTTCTTTTCTACCCGTGTCCTCTACTTTATTATCGCTCTTTTATCCTTTTCCTGTCTTTCGCATTCGTTCGTTTGCGACAAAATATTACTTTCCCATTCTGACTGTTGCCGTTTCTTTCTCATACCAGTAACGCATTTTATTGCGTAAGATGTCAATCCCTGGATGTGAACGAAATAGTGTGAGAATTCGTCTCGTCAGACATAGAGAGCAGACATGTGTCTGCATTTTCATCTGACACGAGTTTTTCTTCGGCTAGTTTCTCGGCGTGAGGTGTGGAAGGCGCCAATCTGCATAGCTCAGAAATGAGACATGTCGCAGTAGGTGTGAAGACGCACTTTTGGCAGTTATGGCCAGCGTCTAAGTTAATGGGAAGTGTTAAGAAAGAGAGGGGGGAGAGACCGGCGCTATTTCGGGTTTTCGTAATAGCGTGGGATCCTTTGTCCGTTTTAATATATCTACCCGAGTAGCTTAGACTATTCATTCAGTTCTCCAAATTTTGCAGTAGATAGATGCTCGTGCTAAGGAAATAAGCTTGCAAAGCGAAGTTCTTAGTTTGACTCGACATTTTGCCGAGCTTCTAGACTAACTATATGAGTGAATAAATTCTAAATTTGTGCGATCGCCTGTAGTTCTGTCTGGAGGTAAATATATTATATATCTAGTAGTGTTGAGTGATTCAGTGATAATCGCTTATTTCATTTCACTAGCTAGATTTCTGTGCAGAAGAAATTAAATTTATAAGTCTGTTATATTTCTAGTTGACGTGTTTCAGTGGACAGCAGAATAAATTATAACTTCTAGCTTAAACTCATGCAGCTATAAATAAATTTAATTTAATTGCTAGTAATTAGTCGAGAATATTTTAAACTAACTTATAACTGCACTGATTCATCATTGAGTATTGACGAAATACGTATGTATTTCTAATTCATGATGACTGATTTTATGAATATAACTTATTTCACGGGAATTTTAAACGATAAGTCAAGCTCTCCGCTTGCAGTTTATAATGTAAGTTATCACCGAAGTGGGGCAAAGTCTTTTACAGACAGGGGGTATGATGTGCTGGTGTTGTGGGTAGTGGGTTTCCCCCCTTGCTTCACCCTAGGCCTAGTGAATTCTTGTTCATGAAAGGAGCGACCATTGCGGTGTTAGTCTCTTGGCCTAGCAAAACCTCTCATACCCCAAGATCGTTGTGCGTGGTGAAGAGCCACACCCTCCTCGAGGTAGTCCTGGTAACTGAGGGTGCGAATCCTCAGGCTAAACACAACGGATCTAGAGGAGCAAACCTCGATAATAAAACCGGTGCACTACACCGTACACGCCCTCTGTGGGTGGGAAGGAGCCAGATGGATACTGAACAAGTCTTGGGAGTGGGAACGAGTGTGGACTGCTCCCTGAAGATCGGAACCCATCGTACAGGCACAGAGACTCAGGACTTGACGATCCTATTGCCTTCAACTCTTGGTCACATGCCTAGAGCCTCGGAGAACTCGGCGTAACCAGCAGGCAATTTGGTGGCGGGGAAAGAGCACTGTGAGCCCTACCTTGGCTACGTATCACAAGGAGACGCAGAAACACCCCCTTTATCTCCCCCAGAGCTGGCACAGTACACTTCTGGCTTCTACCCGGGGCGGTAGGAAATCCACATCAAACCTGGCAGAGCAAGTCCTCCATCAGATGCGGCCGATGCTGGGCCCACTGGCGCGTGGACACGTCCCGATCCCCATCGAGACTTGCCCGGGGAGCCCACCCCGGCTCAAAAAAGCAGAGAAGGCCACTCTCCAAACCTCCGATGTCTTGCGGGCAGTGTTAGGATGTGCAAGAACATGGACAGGAAGACTCCACAACTTCCCCACTGAAGACACGCCCACGGCGACCGTTGCCTCAATTGGCTGTGTGTGGTGTACCCGGAAACGGGGCCTCCCAGTACTGAGGCACAGTTAAGTCCCCGATGTCACTTATCGGTGCAGAGTTGAGAGAGATGGCTGAGCATCACAATCCCCCCTGTGTTGCAGCATGATGAGAACCCAGCATTGCACACTGAGCTTGGGGGGATCACTTGGGCACCAGACTTAATACTGGCTCTTGACTGGATGGCCGCATGCAGGAGATTTCTACAATGGAGGGTTGGCAGGTGGTGGGTATCTGGAAGTGGCTCTGTGCAGGACGTGAGGATTCCTTGGGAGAGCCCAGAACCAGAGCACAGCATTGTGCAAGCTCTGCATAGTTGGAGAGCCCCCTGGATGACGGGGAATGCACAGTGTGCTACCCCACCTATCCCCAACTGCTAACTTAGAACCAGAAGTGGGGTCCTCTGTATGCGTGCCAGGCCAGGATAAAATGCCTGGGAAAGAGACTGGAGCTCAGAACTCCCTAACTCAAAGTTGCAGGATGGCAGAAAAGCCATGGGAAAGACAGGGCTATTTTGAAGATAACGCAACCATATTTTCACCATACGAGCTCGGACGCCGCCTCGGTAAACAAGGTCCGCGCAGAGCAGTGACACCCCCAGGCTGCTTGCGAATAGTCTACTACTGGGAACATAAACAGATTAGGGATGAGCCCACTCTCCCGTTGAACAGGTGCTAAAGTCATAGATACTGGGCCAGAAGGCGCACCGGAAACCACAGTATCACGCAACTCGCTTTTTTTTTTCTATGGAGAGTACACCGTCAAATAAATCTCGTACTGGTGCTCGCCCTGTGGAGCTCCACCAGGCAGGTGCAGTGCCGGGCTCTGAGCCTCGACAGAGCCCACCCTCAGCTACTGGAGGACCCTCTAGACCGTCTTGTGGAGTCAGCAGACGGCGGAGGAGAACTACTGACCAAAACAAAACAGAAAAAGAGAAACCCAGAGTGCCACTTGTCATGATGCACTGGAATGCAGAGGGAGTGAACAGCAAGCAGGCTGGATACAGCAAAAAGACAGAGCTGGAAAACATCTTGTATGAGAAGCAAGTCAGTGTTTGCTGTATCCAAGAGACTCACTTGAAAGCAGATCAAACCTTTAAAATAAGGGGATATCAATGCTTCAGATCCGACAGAAAAGATAGACGAAAAGGAGGAGTACTTACTCTTGTAAGGAATAACATTCCTGCACACGAAAGGAAAACCTTCATGGATGGAGCAGAATATCAGCTGTTGCAGATAAAGGTAGACAAGATGGAAATAGAACTCCTGAACTATTACTGTCCGAACAACAAACCCCTGAGTCTCAGCTCTATACAGGTACCA
Organism: Oreohelix idahoensis; assembly: GCA_024509875.1. NCBI lineage: Eukaryota > Metazoa > Mollusca > Gastropoda > Stylommatophora > Oreohelicidae > Oreohelix > Oreohelix idahoensis. The sequence goes on along the minus strand of JAMPIV010002565.1, from coordinate 130,930 downwards.
GCCACCAACTTTATAGCAGTTGGAGACTTTAATAGCCACTCCCAGAGCTGGGGCTATAACCATCTGGATCACAGAGGTGAAGAGGTTGAAACTTGGCAAGATGATCACTCCCTAATCCTAGTCAATAATGCCACAGATACTCCTACCTTCTACTCCAGAGGATGGCACACAACTTCAACACCAGATCTTGCCTTCTCCACACCAGATATAGCTGGATCTATTAGTAGAGAAGTAGGAGACCAACTAGGGGGAAGCGACCATCGCCCAATCTTTCTTACTGTCCAGAGTGCAACTCTCAGTACAGGCCCAGCCATTACAAGATGGAACTACAAAAAAGCCAACTGGGGTTTATTCAGGCATCAGGTGAACACGCTGCTGTCTACCCTCAAGGTACAGAACAGAGACATTAATGAAGTGGTAAAAGACTTCAACAGATGCATACTACAAGCTGCAAAAGAAACCATTCCCAAAGGATGCCGGCGTAACTACATACCATACTGGTCCAGCACACTCCAAGAACGTCAGGAAGCTATGGACAGGGCTAGAAAGGACGCAGAGTCTCAGCCTTCACTTGAAACTCACAACAAATGGAAAAAGGCTGTAGCAGAGTTTCAGAGAACAAAGCTAGAAGAAAAACGGAAAAGCTGGAGAACTAAAACGGCATCGCTGAACCTTGAGAAAGACGGCAGGAAACTTTGGAGATTAGTCAAGTCTCTAAATGAAGAGCGTTCCTCACCTAGGCAGACTATCACATTGGATGAAGGTGGCAAACTTTTCAGAGGAAAACAAGCTGCAGACTTGTTTGCTAGAAGATACAGTTCAGAAAGCAACTTACCCATTAACATAGATCATCAGAGAGAGATAAGAAAAGAAATACTGGCAACCATGGGACAGACAGATACTCCTGCCCCAATGAGGGAACCCATCACACTAGGAGAACTACAGAAGGCTATTTCCAAGCTTAAGTTTCAAAAGTCACCCGGCCCAGACAAAATCAGCAACGAAATGCTAGTAAATCTGAGCTCAGCAGCAAAGACAAAACTGCTTGAGATATTCAACCACAGCTGGTTGAAAGGAACGGTACCCCAAGTATGGAGAGAAGCCATCACAATACCCATACTAAAGAAAGGGAAATGTAAGACCGAGGCTGCAAGTTACCGGCCAATCAGTCTCACAAGCTGTGTTGGGAAGACTATGGAGCGAATAGTCAACCACAGATTGAAATGGTATTTAGAGTCTGAGCAGATCCTGGTGCCGGAACAAGCTGGATTTAGAGAATGCTACAGTATAGAAGACCAAGTTACTTACTTGTCTCAAGCAATAGAAGATGCCTTCCAGGAGAAGAAAAAGGTCCTAACGATCTGGGTCGACTTCAAGCAGGCCTTTGACAAGGTGTGGAAAGATGGCCTCATTGCAAAACTTAGGAGAAGTGGAATCCAAGGCAACATGATGAAATGGATCCAGTCATACTTGCATAACAGGAGAACTAGAGTCACTCTTGACGGTCTGCAGAGCAGAAAAGTGTTGCTCCATCAGGGGGTACCTCAAGGAGGAGTAATTTCCCCAACACTCTTCCTTGTTTACATCAATGACCTGGTGAAAGATCTCCCTGCAGGAGTTAAAGCTGCCTTATATGCAGATGACCTAGTACTCTGGTGCGCTGATGAAAATGTCACCACAGCAAATTATAGAATGCAGCGGGCAGCAGACATGCTAGTGTCATGGGCAGAGAAATGGCTTATCACAATAAACACAGACAAAACCTCCACAACACTGTTCTCCCTCGCCCCCAAGGACAAATCAGCTAACATACACCTAGGGACAACCGTGATCAAGGAAGAAAGCTACCCCACCTATCTTGGGGTGACATTTGACCAAAGGCTTACATGGAATAAGCATATTGAAAATGCAGAAGGAAAGGCCCGAAGACGACTAGGCATACTCAGAAAATTAGCAGGTACCAACTGGGGAGCAAATGAACGAAATCTAAAGAAGATTTATAATGGAGTAATAAGACCACACTTAGAGTTTAGCTCAGCAGCATGGTCATCAGCTGCTAACTCACATCTGCAGTCTTTGGACAAGGTGCAAAATCAAGCTCTCAGGCTCATTACAGGAGCCATGAAAACTACACCAATAACAGAGATGCAGAAGGTTGCTGGATTACAGACATTGTCCCATAGAAGAGACACAAAAACCATGATCCAGATGGAAAAGTACAACAGTATGCCAATGCACCCAATGAAGGCAAGACTAGATGATCTGGCATTGGGACGTCTAAAGCGTAGCAGCTTTGTGCATCGGGGGAAAAGACTTATAAGACAGCATCAAGAAGACCTATCCATGAAGACAACACCACTGAAGCCCACCCTATACCCTGTACCATGGGAGCAGGCCAGCAGTGCCCTCCAAATTAATACATCAGTCAGTGGTCTCACAAGTGGATGTGAGTATAATGATCTGCAAAAACGAACTGCTACATTGAGTATGATCCAAGAAAGCTATCCCGATCAATCATGGATACATGCCTATACAGATGGATCAGCAACTAATGCTGTTAGGAATGGAGGTGCCGGTATCTTTATCTCATATCCTGACAACCACTATGAGACTAGGCACATTCCCACTGGTAAATTCTGTTCCAACTATACAGCTGAGGTTCAAGCTCTAGAGCAAGCTGCAAATATGATTTATAACACCAACTCTGACTGCCACCAGGTAGTCATCCTCACAGATGCACTGTCTGTCCTGCAAGCTCTCAAGGGTGGTAAACTCCCGCATCTGAGAAATGAACTAAACAAGGTAGCTGCCAAAAAGAGAACCATACTTCAGTGGGTACCATCTCATTGTGGTGTACCCGGAAATGAAAAGGCAGATAAACTTGCAAAAAAGGGAGGAGAATGTGAACAAGAAGATAATGAAGTCACATACTTTGAGAAAAAGAGAGCTATCCAGACTATCAGAAGAGAACAGAACCAACCCAAAGACGACTATCACACTCTCGACCGGCAGGGACAGATAACTATTTTTCGACTCAGGACAGGGCATAACAAACTGAATAAACACATGCACAAGCTACGATTGTCTGCTTCACCACTGTGCACATGTGGATTAAACGAACAAACTGCTGAGCATGTTCTACAGGACTGTCCTCTGTATGACCAGTTAAGAAAGATATACTGGCCCAATGACTCAACACTAAACTCAAAGCTATATGGAGTTAAAGAGGAACTTCAAACAACAGTCGAATTCATCATGAGAACTCGTCTGACGGTGTAATCATCAAAGATGCGATCGCAAGAAGAAGAAGAATCACCGAAGTAAATAGTATGTATAAGTATTTTATATGTTGTTTTTCTTTATTCAGTGAAACTGGGGTAGCCCAACTTTACCAGCGGTTTTAGTACTGAGAAATATCTGTGAAGAACAATAACATTTTTTTCTTAAAGACTTGGGTGTATAAAGTAAAACCTGTCTGGCATTGCGCTGGCATCTAGAACGACAGAGTACCCATTACATGAACTTTAAGATTAAATGAAGTAACGGGCCCATCGAGCCAGATTTAATTCTTTCTGAGAAAAACCTCTAGTACATTTCGGCCCTTGTGGCAAGTAAAATATTACTATCAGTAACATTTTGACGGAGTTCTGGCTAGTTGTGGTGTGACCAAATAAAGTCCTATACTGCGAGAAGGCACCGACCTGACATTCCTAGTTACTACAAATCTAAGCTATTGACACTTTGCTCGCTGTTAACGTTCGTGCCTGGACAATTTTAATGTGACAGAAACAGATATCCTCAAATAAGAATAACCAAGGAAACGTTCCCTGAAGTAGTGGATTCAACCTATCTTTGCGGGACTGGGGTCGCCTTAGCCAAGACTACCACTGGAGATTCTGTATGTGTATGTCCTAAAAATTGTTTTTCCAGAAGTTACTACCAAAGCTGTAAGTACGAATGCAAGCTAGTGATCACGGCTGACTGAACAGAGTGAATGCAGGACTGAGTGATTCCTTTATTGTTGTATTTTGGCACCCATTTTGCTGTCTTAAATATCTTTATGCAAGTTTTTGTTGCTAACAATATTTTCCTTAGGATAGATCAGAGTATCAAAGTCTGTTCATACCTTTAAAGGGAAATCTTAGACTATAGCATATGTATCCGTGACTCTTTGGGGCTATCACTTTTCTTCTAACAGGACTGTGGGCTATACATCTAGGGAAAAGATCATACCTCTGGGTCTATCATTCTTGTAGCAATTCATTGACTTTATGACTATTTGAATATGTTTGATGTAATTTTATGTGTTGTGATGGAATTTTATTATGATAATTAAAATCCACTTGAGCTTATTCCAGTGTTTCGGTCAGTTCGATCCCATGTATCTATATTTCCATTGTCATAGTTTCACGTCTGTGTGTCTATTGTAGTCACTTTGGTGTGTGTGTGTATGTGAGGGATATATATATATTACTATATATTATACTAGATTGTCTGACAAATCTTAATCTGTTGTAGATGATAGGCTGACTGAGAGAAATCATCTCGAGGGTCAGAGACCGACTCTAATATATTTCCTCCATCTCACTCGTGAAATCTATTTCTATTTTATCATCTCCCAGTGAGCTATCACTTGTTTCTATTGCTATTCAGAAGGGACCAAACCAAGTCTTAATTCCCCTATCACAAATCTACGACAATAATCTAGAAAAATATAAACACACTTACATACTTAGGAAGCATAGAACGCTAAATTAAAAGATGTGTAAGAGTAACGTACTTTCTGTAGTTTTGTACAGTGCAGTATGCTGGAGAGAAACTGAAAAGGAAATGTCCAATCTTTCCTTAAGGAAAATTCTTCGAATTTTCTGGCCAAATACCATCACCAATCAAGGATAGCTAACTTGGAGTCATCAAGAAGATATGCATACCATCACAGCGGTAGATGCAGAAATTGGGTTGGCCACATCCTCAGAAGAGGCTGACACCATCACCAGTACTGCCATGATGTGGACCTCGGAAGTAAGCCGAAAGAGAGGTCAGCAAAAAGCGACTTATGGAGAACTGTGGAAGCAGAGACGCAACGAATGAAGCAGAGTTGGAGCACCACACAAAGGATGGCCACCCACTGAGCAAAGTGGAGACAGTTTGTTGCTGCCCTACAAGAAGCCACCAGGCATGAACTAACTGCTTCCTCAGTCAGGGGCAATGGATCAAAGAAGTTCTTTATTTCAGATTTCTCATGCGTCAAAGATGGTTACGTAAACTATATCCAATATTTCACACGTAATGGAGTATGCTAGGAACAATGGTACATCATTATCATCACACTTCAGCTACCCAAGGAGGACAGTCCTTCAACAAACTCATGTCAGGTTCTCCTGACCCAATAGCTCAAGTCCTTTCTAAGTCTTTCTTATCACTTTCATTTGGTTTGGTTTTAAAGACCATTTTCTTTGCACACGGACAACTCCGTCCATGAGGGCTTTGACCATCCCCAAGTTGTTTGTGGCTTCTTCATGATAGAATAGCTGGCCCCAGTGCCCAACTCTCCTTAATTGCTTCTTACGTCAAGCATAACTTGTTGGGTTACAGGTAACTATTCTTTCAGGACCTGGTAACATACAGGGTGAATGATGGAACATATCATGCCTCACTGCCTCTGGTTGCTGTTCATGGACATAGTAATAACGAATCTATCACAAAATGTAAGTGGCCAAGCAAGGTAGCAGCTTGGAAGGAAGCTTACCACCTAATTACAAGTATCTTTGTATTAAGAGTTTAAAAAGAAAAACAACATTCGCATATATATTGAAACCATATGCTGGAAGTTTATTTTACATAAATGTTTGTTTACAGTAATATGCATTCTACAGACAAGTATACGTGTACACCATAAATTAAAAACTCCAGGGTCCTTGCTGAACAGAGTGGAGCCTACAAGACAACAACCTCCAGCATGAGAATGGAGGTAGAGGCAGTTACTGCAGCACTGAGGTGGCTGTCTGAAACTCCATCAGCCAGGGCAGTTATATTGTCAGACTCTCAAGCTATGCTTCGGAAAGTTCAGAATTGATGACTGTGGCAGGAATGGAAAACATCACCAGAATCCTCAAGTCTTCAAGAACTGGTGTGGATCTACTGTTCTGGTCGTCGTGCAGGGGTAAGTGGCAATGAGAGAGCTGACAGACTGACCTCGAGAGCACCCATAGTGGGGGCACTGGATATGGATAAGGGAGAGATACTAAGGGCATTTTAATGATCGCCTGCTAGATAATAATACCGAAATGGATGAATCAACAAGGCTGAGACTGTTGGTTTGGCATCAAACGTGGGACTAAAAGAAATGGACGTGAGAGAGGATGACTCCGTCGTATGTACAACCAGCGTGCTACAGGTACAATTAGCATTCATACTCTTTGACATTTGCTGAGGGATTCTGAGCACATATGGGTTTGCCCGGAGGGCAGTGAGGTCGATTCTGATTAACAATAACAATATTTTGATGCATAAGAAGTGGTAACAGTTTATAAGTCACCTCACTGGCTTTTTGACATCGTGTCAAGTCTTCTGGATATTTAGACTCTGGAACCATTGTTAGCTGAATTTTGTTTACATGTTAAGTGGCCCTGGTGATCTACCGATCTTCATAGCTTCTGTCTTGGATTTGCTGATCTTCGTGTTGTATTTTTTAGAAGTTTAAATTAAGTGCATTTGTTTCATGAGCGCTCATCAACTCCCCAAGGAGTTTCATCATTTTCATTTCCGTCTCCAGTGCTCTTCTGCGTGTGTTTTTTGGACTACCTCTGCGTCTTTTACCCTAAAGATACCAGAACAAGGACTGCCTTGTAATGCTATCCACAGGTTTCTTCAATATGTATCCTATCCATTGCAAGCATTTTCTTTACAACTCTTGTTTCACTTGCACTTGTCATCAGCTACACATTAATGATCTTGTCATACCATTTTAATTCTTCTGTTCTACGCATGCACCCATTTTAAAAAATATGTAGCTTTTTGATTGTTGCTTTGGTTGTTCTCCGGACTGACTTTACATTTGAGTTGAAGATTCTGATTATTGTTTTGAATTTGACCTCCTACGATCTCACAAATGCAATGACAACTTTTTTAGCTTTTCATATTCTTACTCTGAAAGCATTAGCAGACCTTCATACTCTGTCCATATTGGTGTGAAATTATATGCATGATTCTACATCTTGTAATGATGTTTCTTCAAGAGCAATCTTGTTGTTACCTGAATTTATTCTCATTATCTTTGCCTTCTCACCATGTATTCCGTGCTCTGGTTCTGGGCTCTCCCATACATCCTACACAGAACCACTTCTTAGCTCCCCCTGTCTATCATGGGTCTCGTTGAGATTCTCCTGCATGCAGCCAACCAGGTAGAAGCCAGAGGTACATCTGGGGCTCAAGTGACTCCTCCAAGCTTAGTGTGCAATGCTAGGTTCTCAACCTATTTCACCACAGGGTGAAGCCCTGGAAGTATGTGGATGATTTCAAGTGTCAGTGAGGGTGTAATTAGCCTCACATAAAAAGGTTCACTTCCACACATGTATACTATTGCATTGTGCTTATCTGGTGGTCATATAAGGATGACTCCAGATATGCCTCCATGCATGCTGATAAAGGGTAAACCACGAAAAGAGATGTATATGTTTGGTATCGTTTCTGCTGTAAAACTGACTCTATACCTAGTTTCTGTTTATTTATTTATTTTTTTAAACGTAAATCTTCCAGTCTTACACCAGCTTCCTTTATTATTTAAGGGGGAACACCCACCCAGAAATGGGTTATCTTTTTAAAAAATTAACAGAAAAATAACTAACAAACTTGTTGACATAAAATTTGGCCACATGTTACAAGAGATACTATATTTTATGATGAACAAAGTTTACTTTATAAATTTTAATGTTTTATGTGAAAATAATTAATTAACATGAAGTGATGAAAAAAAAAAAGAAAGGAAAACCCCCAGTGCACCTGGGAATGAATTTCACTCACATAAAAGGTGCAAAGAATGCCAAACCAACAGATGATGTGCATAACATCCCTACCTATGGCGTGAACCACCCAAAAATGTCTACCCCAATGAGTTTTGTAGATATGGCTCTTGCAATATGACCCTTTTAAATAGCACAAATTTAGAACTTTGTATAGCAATATCTCTGTTTCTATACCATGTAAGAAAAAAGTGGAGGTTCATGCCATAAAGGATAACATGGGCTATAAGTGTGCAAAATTTGAAGGCCATAGCTTCAAAATTGTAGAAAATATCACCGGAACTGTGAATCGCAAGCCCTGTTTTCGTTAAAGTTTAGTTTTTAAAATGTTAAAACACTTATCTGATTCTCTTTGAACATTGATAACTCATAAACTATTACAGATAAACACATAATTCAAAAAGAATATCAAAGTAAAAAGGCTTATAAATATTTAAAACACAATTATTATATGAAAATCAAAAATAACCTTTTTTGTCTTTTTCTGGGTGTATATGCCCCCTTAAGCCGATGGGGTCGTCCACATATGACATCACGCAGTGAGGGGGTCAACAATTTTGAGTTGAAGTGTGACGAAAAGAGAGGGTTTGCAAAAATGTGACGTCACACAAAAATACGAGTGAGGCTTACTTCTTTCATAAATTATGTCGGAGCAAAATAGATTTTGTAACCAAAATCCTGAAAGTCTGCTTTTCTCCGCAATAGTTAACAACTCGCTTGTGTACGGTTTATGTTAATATTCTAACTTCTGCTGAAATATTGGATAATTGTTATAACCTTTAACTGTATTAAATTTTGTTTCTTATACTTCTTTTTTTTTTTTTTAATATAGCGTAATGAACACCTTTTCAATAAACGATGTTGATCTGGAAGCAATAAATTTCCAGTTCTTTCAATGGAACAGCATCTTACTTTGCCGTGGATAAAGACAATGAAGTGAAACCATTCATTGATAACGAATTAGTTTTTTTTAAATTGGGATTTTTGTGGATTTTCTCTCAAGTTTAACATTATTTTATGAAACATTTTAGTCCGTTCGGAAATTCGTGCCCACAGAAAGCGTCAATTTTTTCCAAAACTGTTTGTTATATGGACATGAATTTTTGCATGCAGTCTTAGATTTTCCATGCAGTTATTAATATATTTTTTGCCCTTACAAAACTCATGTCATGTTCGAATTTTCTTCTTTACGTTATATAAAAAACTCTTACCGTTGTCTGGGTTAATTTTTCTTAGTTTTACAGGAAAGTTGCAAGATCCGTTCAAAAATATTTTTTTTTTTTAATTAGTGTAGTGACTACATGTCCGCACGAGTGCGCACCTATTGTACACATTCGCGAGTAACTAATTAAAAAAAAAAAAATTTTGAACGGATCTTGTAACTTTCCTGTAAAACTAAGAAAAATTAACCCAGACAACAGTACGAGTTTTTTATATAATGTAAAGAAGAAAATTCGAACATGACATGAGTTTTGTAAGGGCAAAAAATATATTAATAACTGCATGGAAAATCTAAGACTGCATGCAAAAATTCATGTCCATATAACAAACAGTTTTGGAAAAAATTGACGCTTTCTGTGGGCACGAATTTCCGAACGGACTTTAATTTAAGTAAAAACTGAAGTTATTTATATTGTTTGAATTACATTTATTAATTTTTTTATTGTCTGAAATTAAATTAAGCCTAAATGTGCGATAGTTTTAAAAATGTTTGCAACATTTGACTAGCAAGGAAGTTATTGTAAAAGCCAGATTAATTAAACACTACTTTATTTAAAAGTTTGTTATTTTGTCTGCACAAGTTAACTAATTTACATCCGATTACATTCTTTATTTTCATTTTTATTATACTTCTACTTCTTCTTCTTCGTTCGTCCTGCAAAAGACGTTGGTTGCGTTGTGCCTGTTTACGCCGGAGCTGTGATATCTGCGCCTTTCGGCCGACACATCCGACTTCAGCACGGCATTTTTTGGGATCGGGTTTGCCTTCCCTCTTCGATCCCTACTCGCTCAGCCAGACCGCAGTTCTATTGCTGCATCTTTGGGTCCCATATACTTCTACTGAAACGATGCAGTCCTAACACAAATGCTTTCGCTGCCATTTTTCCAGTGAACGTTAGGCATTCCGTTGTGTGCAAACCGGCAGAACATACGCGAATCTGATTGGACGCTATTTCAGAAACACAATTGGGCAATTCCAGTGTAAATTAATATGAAACAAATATAAAGGTATGTTATCAGGCACTCGCAGGAAATAAAGAAGTAGAACACCAGACAACAGAAAAACAACAGACAGCTTACCCAGGATTTGAACACTCTACCTTCCGTGCGACAACCCCGCCTAGCCATGCAAGCGAATCACACTATCCGCCCTGCCATCTACGCATCATCTAAAAATGATGTTTCAAAGGCAGGTCAACAGTGCGAACCACAATACATGACACCAGAAGTCCGCCATGGGTAGTTCAGCCTATTAATGACGCAATCACTTCTGTTGTATTTCTATCAAGCAGTATAGGCCGAATCCAACAAGACAAGGACCTTAATACTGTGTCCAGTAAATGATAGTAGACTAGAACAGTGAGAACAGGATAGTGGGTAGGTTTGGTATTGTATAAACATTTATTACACATAAGGGAGGGAAACCCGAGGCCTGTAAACAGTAAATTAATATGAAACAAATATAAAGGTATGTTATCAGGCACTCGCAGGAAATAAAGAAGTAGAACACCAGACAACAGAAAAACAACAGACATGAGTGGCTTACCCAGGATTTGAACACTGGACCATCTGTGCGACAACCCCGCCTAGCCATGCAAGCGAATCACACTATCCGCCCTGCCATCTACGCATCATCTAAAAATGATGTTTCAATGGCAGGTCAACAGTGCGAACCACAATACATGACACCAGAAGTCCACCATGGGCAGTTCAGCCTATTAATGACGCAATCACTTCTGTTGTATTTCTATCAAGCAATATAGGCCGAATCCAACAAGACAAGGACCTTAATACTGTGTCCAGTAAATGATAGTAGACTAGAACAGTGAGAACAGGATAGTGGGTAGGTTTGGTATTGTATGAACATTTATTACACATAAGGGAGGGAAACAGGCCTCGGGTTTCCCTCCCTTATGTGCAATTCCAGTGTAAGCGTTTTCATTCTTCGACAAGAGTCCGAAACAATAACTGCGCTGGTTAGTCTTCTTCTTCTCGTTCGCTGTTGTTTAGTAATGTCTACACAAGAAGTCCGGAAAATACTCTCCAAAGGAAAATAGCTTGTTAGTGAATTTCAGTCCTGCGTTGCCACTCTTAGATAAGTTTTTTTGGTCCTCTTTATGTTTCATTTTCCTTCATTAGGCCTAGTTGAAGAACGCCACCTAGATCAACTTTCGGTTTTTCGCCCACAAAATATGCCCAAAAAAAAAAAACTGCCTAAAGTAACCCAAAATCTACGTGATTTTTAAGGTACCATAAAGGTTCTTCAAAATTCAGAGTGGCAACCAGTGATGCCACAGCTGGGTATTTCTTACTAGATCTGGGTTTTTGGGCTTCCGTCTGGGTATCTGGGTAATTGTTTTCCAAATCTGCATTAATCTGGGTATATTTGACAATTGGCATTTACAATGTATGTATATTCTGTGCACTGAGCGTTATACATTATATTTATATTATAATTAAATGTAAAAAATTATGTGCTATATAATTTTTATTCCACTTAAATTTAATTCTTGTTTTTAACCACGTCAATGACGTTGTTTTTTTACTCGTTTACATCAGCTCAAACTGGCATATACATTGTGTTGGGGAAAAAAAGCTATTACAAGTTTTTCATCAAACCAAAAGAGCCCTGTCTCCAAGATAAAATTGCTAAAGCGGAGATACTGTTGTCGGCTTTCATGGCAGAACATAATACTCCGTTTTCGCAAGCTGGTCATTTGATTGAATGTTGCAAGCAGATATTTCCAGACAGCACAATTGCTCAAAAAATGTCACTGAAGCGCACCAAGGCTGCCTATGTGATGCAGTACGGCATTGCTCATTTTGAGCGGCTTGAAGTTATAAACACTTGCAGAAATCAGAAATGTTCTATACTCGTTGATGAGAGTACTGATATTTCTACGAACCAGATGTTGGCAGTCGTTGTGCGATTCTGTGACACAAAAACAAAAAAAGTATTTGATTCACTGTTAGACCTCATTGAGGTAGAGGATGGGACTGGTCTTGTTGAGCACGCATGAAATCCCGCTTAGTAACGTCATTGGTTTTGCTGCAGACAACTGTGCCACTATGATGGGGACTGCAAGTGGTTTACAGGCCCATCTGAAGAAAGAGATTCCACATGTCTTTGTTCTCGGCTGTGTTTGTCATTCATTTGCACTTTGTGCAAATGCTGCCAGAAACCACCTACTATCTTAGCAGCGCAGTTTAAACAGTTGTTTCAGAAGAGAGTCTTGATCGTCTGTCTGATCAATGGCGAGAACTGGCATCGTACCGAAAAGATCTTGGACATCTAGTGGATGAGGATCCGCCCACATTCTGGCTGGACTGTAACAAGTAACAGATGCTAATAACCAGAAGAAATTTGATGTTTTGGCTGACCTCATGTGCACGCTTATGGCACTACCTCACTCCTCAGCATGCGTCGAAAGAGTGTTTTCGAAGGTTAACTTAGTTAAAACTAAACAAACCAACAAGCTTTTGTGTGAAACAGTTTCCAATCGAATACTAGCCAAGCAAGCAAGCAGTTGCCAAAGATGGAGTTTGTCATAAGTTTAATCCTAGTAAATGCGTGGTTGAAGATGTGCGTGAAGGACGTTGTCGGCAGAGATATGCAAAGATTTTGGAACTTCACACTCAAGATTACACGTTGTCAATTCATGCATATGATCTTGACGAAGGAGAAGTTGTCGACATTAATGCCGAGTCTCTGACAAGTGACATTTTTCAACAGTAACAAGTTACAACTAACATTTTATATTTAATTTGAGGAACATTTTGTTAATGTAACTAATGTAAGTATATTACTGTTAAAATATCTTATTTTCAAGAGTTCATATATTGGGGTGTTATTAAAATCATTTTTATTTAATTGTGAATTTTTGGTAATTAAAAAAAATAATAAAAATGAAGAAATACATAAAAATTGATAGCACACAGATTATTTGTGCTAAAGATGAACATAAAAGATTATGTAAACATCGTCTAACCCGAGTATTTGAGGCATAAAATAATCTGGGTATTTCTGGGTTTTTTTAAGAAGAACATCTGGGTTTATCTCTAGAACTTGAGTGGCAACGCTGGTGGCAACACTGTTTCAGTCAGCCATTTCAGAACGGCAGGGTTTCGACCAGCTGAAGTAAATACCTCTTATCTCCACTCTCATGTTGGAGGTTGTTGTCAGGAAAGTTCTAATATGTTTAGCGATGACCCACTTACTCTAGCCGTTAAGCCTCATCCTGATTTCTCACCAAGGAGAATAGACCCATCATTGAATACTGTGGCATAATTATCGGTAACATTCACCTGCATGATAATTTATTGGCTGATAATTTAAAGTTCTGCTCTCCATTAGGCCTACACCAGTCTCTACACTCTCTGCCAAGGGTGATGATGACTTGTTAGTGGATTGTCCAATTCTCTCCCGTTTTTCTCCACTCTTTCCCCCTTTAATATGTTCTCAACAGTAGACACCTGCCCAATAGTTGCCCATTACATCTTTCTCGTAATTCTTGCTCCTTTGATGTCAGCAATATTCCCATGAATGAGGTGTGTGTTGTCTGTAGTTAACGCACATATAGGCTTTTGCCTAAGTCATAGCAAGTCTTGATTTTATAGACAGAAATCCAAGCATGTAGGCCTACCTTATCACCACAATGGGAATCTCTGATGCAACCCAAGACTACACATCCCTTGATTTTGAATACGTTCTAATCGTTCATATTGTGACTATAACAGTGTGAATAGTCCCAGCACATAATTGATTACTGACATGACCAACTCATGATATGGGATAAATAGCAGTCTCTGCTCCATATGTGCAGCAGCCATGGTTTTTAGAGCTGTCAGACCATACTTGTAATTCTATATGATTTGCTCATCAGCGTACTTGTATGATAGACAACGATCAAACATTACACCAAGATATTTAGTCTGTCCTGCCTTTCATTGTTCTGCCCATTGAGAGCAATGTTAGGAAGGTCTGCTTTCACTGTGGAGTTGTTCAAAGAGCAACACATCTCACAGGTCTCGTTGAGATTGACTTTTGAGTCAGTTTTCTTGCACCATTTAGTAACTGCTTGTAGTGTCTCATTTATAATTTTTGCCATTTCCTGTCTAAGCCAGTCCTATCAATTAGTATGTCATCTACAACTGTTCTTCCTGGCCCTGTTGGTTGAACAGTGGCTACTTTTGCTGCATAGATATTAAACATCACCAGTGACAATGGAGAACCCTGGGCTAATACTAGGCACATGTGCATTGGTTCTGATGTCCAGGTTCCCAAGAGAAATGCAATGGATCTCTCCATCAAGGCAACTGCTATGCATCTGGTCAGCCATGCATTTACCTTACATTCCATTTTACAAGATATCAGGGTTGCAAAGTTCATACTGATGTATGCATTCTCCAAGTCAGTCACCACAGCAACTGTTTTCTTTTTTTTTGCTTAACTTGGAATTGTTTCTAAACATTGAATACAAATGTACCAGCATTATCCCAGGTGACCTTTATTGGCCTGTTACTACCCAGGGTGTCATGGAGAAATTGCAGCCTCTCTAAGCAGTGTGGAATCTTTACCAGTTTTAGAAATTGGTTGCAGATAACTATATAGCAACTTTTGTTAATTTCTTGATGGGCAGCTTTATCGTTTTATCTGGCTAAGTAATATACTGATTCTTCAACCATCTTCAGGTTGATTCCTGTCCAGCTTTGAATGTTAGAGATGTGTTGGCTTGTTCACTTTTCCTATTCAATGTTTAATTATGTTTATATTGAAGGTACCTGGTCGATAATCTGGCAACAACAACAGTCTCAAAGTATAAGATGCATTGGAAAAATTTGGTTATTTTAAGATCAAGCATGCATACCTCTGCCCATTCTTTGAGAATAAAACTGTAATTAAACATTTTTTGTTTTGTTTTTTAGTTGCATTGGTAAATGTATACTTAAATCTAGTCATGTATCTCTAGAGTGAGCTGCCACCATTCCCCCTTTTTTATTGATTGTTTTGTATTTAAATTGAAAGGCAGTTTTTTTCACTAGGATATGGTCACTGCTGGTGTCAAATGCATTGAACAGGTGCGGGGACGAGGGACGATAAGAACAGTAGGTTACAAAGAATTTGAAAAGTGACACATTATTTATTGATTAAAAAAATGAAAAAGCATATCTATGTGAAGAACCAGTACTTTTTCCTATGTTTTATATAGTGGTATGTAGAGAAGTAAGACATTTCTGTGGTAATAAGAAACTCTATACAGAGTGATAGAAACAGGAGGCAATCTGATCATCAGAAGCAGTCTCCCCATCGATCAAGTGTTTCGAGTATCCTGTACAAAATTTCATAGCCTAGGGTGCCGTGTCCTGACTCGTGAGTTTGATTTCTCTTTTTCACTTAGCTTCCATTGCATTGGGAAATATATGGAGATCAAAGGAAGTCAGGTCAAACACTATAACCAGAATCTTTAAATCAAATGTAAAGTCAGTCCTACTGTGTGACTCTGAAACATTGTGAACAACAACAGCCACCATCAAAAAGCTACAGACTTTCATAAGTGGATGCTTACGTAGAATGGATGGATTGAAGTGGCATGACAGGTCGTTAATTTGGAACTGATAACAAGAACCAGACAAGTTAATGCTAGTGAAACAAGAGATGAGAAGAAGGCACTAGAGATTAATATGGCACACATTGAGGAAACCAGTTGAGGGCAATACCAGACAGTTCTTATTCTAGAATCTGCAGAATCAGAGAGGTAGAGGGAGACATAGGAACATGTGGAGAAGAGAACTGGAAACATACATGAAGGGGATGAAGAAGAGATGGACAGACCTTGAGCTGAGGGCACAGCACAGGAAGGCTTGGCATATAATTATTGAAAACCTATGCTCCTTAGGAAGCTGAAGGGTGATGATGATTGTAACTCCCCGTCAGGCATGCCATACAAGACAGTTAATATAAGGTTGGGCATGGGACTGGCAACATCATGTAAATCAAATTGCCACACAAACCACTGCTGCTAGATCGTGCGACTGCTTGGTGCAGGCTTCTTGTGGGACCAGCTGCAGTGGTGGTTCAATGATCAATAAGGATTGCAAAGAAAAATGATGATGTTGATGATTATGGCTCATTTTTTGCATTCTATTTTTTTTTTTTTAAATTTGAATTTGTCTCACACATCTTTAATAGAATTAGTGCAAAGGTTACAGTTTCCCAATAAGCTTTGTTTTCATTGAGCACTCTGTTATTTTTTTTGTTTTGTGTGGGGGGCTGTGGAGTCTTATTTCTTCCAATATTTTTTTTATTACTTACTTACTTAGTTGTTCCTCTTCTAGCATAAGGTGTAGAGGTTTGGAAGAGAGAGCGCCATACTGTTCTATCAGCTGTCTTCCTCCTGGCCTGGTTCCATTCTAGTCCTCAGTCCTTCAGAGATTATCTAATGTCCTCCCAGTGGACTCTGGGTCATCCTGGAGGTCTGGATCCGTGGCTCTTAGTTTCCCAGACTTATCTTGGTAGCTAATCTTCTCCCATTCTGCAGACATGGCCAGACCATCTTAGTTGGGACTGTTCTACTTGGGTCTGCAGAGGTTGGGTTTTAGGCCATGACATATCGTCTGGTTGCGGACCATGTCTCTTCTTGCTACTTTAACCACCTTCCTCAGATACCTCATTTCTTTGGTTTGGATCTGGCTTTTGTGGGTTGTAGTCATTGCCAATGACTTGCATCCAGACGTCAAGACTGAGACATAGGTGGAGCGGTATACAGCCATCTTCGTCTTCTTGCCAACTTCTCGTTTGCTGGGGAATCTTCGATTAAAGACCTGAAAAAGTCTCCCAGCTGCTGCTCTTTGAGTAGCCAGATCTTCTTTGATGTCTCCTTTCCAGTCTATGACAGCTCTGAGGTATTTAAAGTGGCTGACCAGCCTAATCTGATGCCTTCTTTGCTCTCATGATATCACCATGGGTTTTATTTTGGGGCTGCTGATGACCATCCCTCTCTTCTCCAGCTCTTTCTTCTAGACCTGCAAGTTGGATTGAAGATGTGCTGCTGATTTAGCAATCACGGCAACATCATCGGCAAATGCCAGCTCTGAAATACAAACCTATCTCATTTTCCAGTACTCCACTGAATACTTTCTTGTCCTCTCCTTACATGCTTTGGTAACATCATCCATGAGCAGTATGAGAAGATAAGGTGACAGGATATCACCTTGTCTTACACAAGTGGTGGTCCTGAACTCTTCTGACTTATGATTTGCCATCCTCACATAATTTCTTTAAGGGTAATCTCTGAAAGAACGTTGCAATTCGTTCCGCGCAGAATATGACTAAGAGACTCATTTTCTGTGCGGAATGAATTGCAACATTCTTTTGGAGATTACCTCTGTAAGACTTGTAGAAGCTCTCTATAGCTTGAATCGAGGAAGATGAGGTGAACTGTGGTAAGACGTAGAGTACAATGGATGGGTTTGAAAAAATCGGGAAAAGCTGATTCGTCTTACGAGGACAAATCATCACAAGTAAGGCTCTGCCCCCCAGCGCATCTCATCGCAGGATTCATGAAAGTTCTTTGGGCAAGCCTGCATTCTACTTGCTCCCCAAAATTCATAAGATCGACAACCCTGGCAGACCCATTGTCTCGGCCTGTTCCTGTCTTACTGAACACATCTCTGACTTCCTCGATAGCATTTTCCAGCCTATCGTTGAGAATCTTCCCTCCTTTGTCAAAGACACCAATCATGCTCTTACAACTTTCTCCTTTATCTGACTCTCAGCAGACTGCTCCTACCATCTTTTCTTGTTAGATGTCTGTTCTCTGTATACCTCCATTCCTCACTCTGATGGTCTCCGAGCTCTTCAGTCTTTTCTTGACCAGCGCACTTGTCCTTCTATATCCACTGACACTCTTCTCCGTCTTGCTGAACTGGTCCTTCAACTAAATTCCTTTGAATTCAATGGTTAGTTTTTCGACCAAATTAGTGGTGTTGCTATAAGGATGAAGATGGGTCCTGCCTTTTCATGGACCATTTGATTTGGAGCATCAGATATGGCAACAATACTCCTTTCCTTTCCCCGGGATTTACCGCAGATATATCAATGATGGCGTAGTTCTCACAGATATGTCCGAGGCTGATTGATGTCGCTTCATCAACTTCGTCAACCACTTCCACTTTGTCTCTTGTTTCTTGATTTCTTAGATGTCCTACATTAAATTGTTGTCTATAATTTTGCATTGCTGCATATCTCTTGAGTTTCATTTTTACTTTGGCTATCAGAAGGTGGTGGTCTGATGCCACATCTGCTCCTCTATATACCTTTACATCCTGCAATGATCTAAACTTCTTGTTTATGCATATATGATCAATCTGATTTTCTGTTCTATGGTCTGGTGATATCCATGTTGCCTTGTGTATTCTCTTATGTGGAAACATGCTTCCTCCTATAGCCAGTTAATTTGAAGCACAGAAGTTTGAGAATAGTTCCCCATTTTCATTCATTATTCCTAGCCCCTGTTTTCCCATGACTTCTTCAAAGCCGGTGTTGACTGTACCTATCTTTGCATTCATGTCACCCATCAAAATTGTGATATCTCTTCTTTTTACTTTTTCCATAATTTCCTGTAGTCTAGTATAAAAGGCTTCTTTCACAGA
Source organism: Oreohelix idahoensis (assembly GCA_024509875.1). NCBI lineage: Eukaryota > Metazoa > Mollusca > Gastropoda > Stylommatophora > Oreohelicidae > Oreohelix > Oreohelix idahoensis. The sequence goes on along the minus strand of JAMPIV010002565.1, from coordinate 112,037 downwards.
CTCTTCTTTGTCATTAGTTGGTGCATAACATTGGATGACATTTACATTTATTTTCTTTTTAGCTGTTTTAAAAGAAGCTGTTATTATTCTGGAGCCAACGGCTTCCCATTCAATGAATGCTTTCTGTGCTTCTTTAGATAACATAAGAGCTACCCCTTCACTATGGTGTGAACTTTCGTCTTCATGTCCTGAGGACAGCACCAATTCACCTGTGATGAGTTTCTTCCTGTCTACCCCCTTCCACTTTGTTTCACACAGTTCCAGAACCTCGATTTTATATTCCCTCATCTCTGCTGCTACTTGTGCCACTTTCCCTTGTTCGTTTAATGTCCGAACATTCCAGGTGCCAAATCTGGAAGTTCTAGAAGAAAGAAGGTTAGTCAGCAACACAGACTCCGTTCGGCTTTCTCTGTGTTGCGTCATATGCCTCCCTGTGAGAGGACCTTCCCCTGTCTTGGATGACTGTTTTATTTTCTTTATTTGACTTGTCCATGTTTGTTGAAGTTTTTGTGGTTTAAATTTTTTACAGGATGGGGTAACCGGCCCCATGCCCAACCCTCCTTAGTCGCTTTCTACGACATGCTTGGCAGGGAACAGTGTTACTATTCTTTGCTCCCCTTTTGGCTCCGGTAACACACAGGAGTAGCTTCTTATGTGATGGTAGGCAATTCCTAGGCCGAGCAACTCTTTCAGTTATTCTTTTAATTGTTAGCAGGTAGTGATCACTTCCAATCTCTGGCCTTCTCCATACTCTAGCATCCCGGACATACTTGAATGAGCTCTTCCTAACTATGGCATAGTCAATCACTGATTTCTCATTCTTTGTTGCTTCACATCTAGGGTATGCATGTATGTGCTTATGGGTGAACTTTGTGTTTGTAATGATCAGGTTTTTGTCAGTGCAGAATCTAAAGAGTCACTTTCCATTGTCATTAAGTGTATTTTCTCCATATCTTCGATAACTCCACCCCATCTATTATGGTCATTTCCAACTCTGGCATTGAAATTTCTGAGCAAGATAATTCCATCCAGGCAGTCGTCTACTGTCTTTTGAAGCAGCTCGAAGAATTTCTCCTTGACCTCTGCTTGCTCATCACCATTTAGCCCATACACAATGACAAGGTTGAATATGGTTTCTCCTTATTTTAGCTTTAGCACCAAAATGCGCTGCGAGACAAAGTTCCATTCATTGATGCTATCCTTTTGTATTTTTTTTATTGGTGAAACTAAAGTGTACTGCCATCTGCGTTTCACCAAATTTCTGTTGTAGAAACTAGTGCTTTATATTTTAAGCCCTGTTCAGTTTCACAATTGTGTTTAGTGTCTCACTTATTTTGGCAGACTGCATAACAATGGAAATTAAAGTTCCAAGTCTAGCAGTAAGAATAAAACAGGAACTAGATAGTGAGGTAAGATTGTTGTTGTTATTGTCGCTAACTTGCATTCTTTTATCAGAGATCACTTACAGCCATTGATAATATAAACTGAGGCTACTATATTGAGATGTTTTACTGGTTCACATGTCTGTTGTTGGGGCCAGAAAGGGGAGCAAAGAATATAAAAAAAAAACAAACAGCAAACGCCTGATGTAAGTCCTGGGGAAGGGGTGTTGATCCATGATGAAACAAAGAATGAGTAGAACAACTGCACCCCCCAGGCATGTTGTATAAGGTGACTAATATGTAATTTGGTCATGGGACTGGCAATTTCATTATGTAAAAGAAATTACCACAGAAACCACTGCTACAAGAACATGTGAATGTTTAGTGCAGGCTTCCTGTAAGTGAACCAGCTGCAGTTGTGACACCATGCTCCATAGGAGCACAAAGGAAAATGATGATGATGATGCTATACTGTTTACCTCAAACAATACCACTTGGAAGGGCTTCTGTGTCATGTTATGGATGGTTCTAGGCATAGATAGAGAAGGTAAAGGTCAGCTACAGCTGGGTGTTTGTGGAGCTGGCAGTGACTAATGCTGGGAATAGATTTTATTCAGATGCTAGTTCAGCTGCATGTGGCTACTCTTTATTATCTTAAAATGATTTAATCTGCCAGTGATATTTTTGTAAGGATCAAAGTAATGGGGAAGCTAATGTCCCAGATGTATCTAAAACAAGAAGTTAAACAAAAGTTAAATGAGACTTTTAACAATGATTAAGGAGACTGTTACAAGTTGTTTTTTTTGTTTAAAGAGAGTTACGTTTTGCTATGTTAGATACAATTTTGAAACTGATGTCCACAAGCCGATTATAACATTAATGCAGACACATAATTGAGTTTTTTTTTTTTAAATCTGCTTTTCTTTTCAAATTGTAAGGATTGTATTCAAATCTTAGTTTTACTCAACAGTTATTAATGAATTATGGTATTCCTATCCGTGATGGACACAAAACACATCTCTCAGCACATTTGTTAAATATGTTCTTAGTTATGTCAGTGGTCCGGCATATTTTTCTGGTATCACTGACCTTCAACTTATCATGATTTGTTATGTAATGGTTGGTTATCATTTACATGTGTTTTGTGTGATTGATTATTTAAAAATTACAGAAAGAAGACGAATCATTTTGGTGCTGGTGTTGAAACTTCACATTGTATTTTACAGAACAGTGGATGGTACAGGAAACAGGATTTTGCTCATGTGTACACTTTATGACATGTAGCATTACTTGTTTTTTTTTAACCAGGTTTCAAGAAATATTGAAACATGTATCCCAGATCTAAATGTAAGAGCAAAGGAAGAACAGGGCTGTAAGGTAAGTGAGTATTTATAAAATTGGTTTATAACTATTAACATTTCAGTGCATTCATAGTGAACTGAAGTCAACAGTGATATGGGTTGTTCATTTATAATGTTCATAACTACTCATTATGTGTTTTCTAAGTGTTATTTACATACTTATGCATGGTGTCACTTTTTCTTTTCAGATTGCAAAAGATGGTGAAATGAAGTTTCTATTTCTAACTGAATATATAAAACTGGAAACACCACAAGACTGTGATGTGAGTTCTTCTCTCCTTCCTCCCCGGCTGTTTTTTTTCTTTTGTTCAAGCATGTTTATAGTAAATGTTTGTGAGTATTTACTATTTGAATTACCTACGAAGGAATATTTACAAGAGTGTGCAAATTACACAGGAATAATATTACTGTTAGATACCAGTAGAATGGATGGAAGGATAGCTAGCCAAGTTGCCTAAGAAGGGAGATTTACAAGAATGCACAAATTACAGAGGAATAATGTTACTATCAGTGCGTGAAAAGTGTTAAAAAGGATCATCCTTGAGAGATTAAAAGAGTTCATAGATAGACAGCTGAGAAATAAACAGGTTTTAGACAAAACAGATCCTATACAGGCAAGATTGCCACATTTAGAATAATAGTGAAATAAAGCCTTCTTTACATTAGATTTGAGCTGAACATTATTCAAAGATCATCAACAATTAACCCTCTAGTGGTTACCCCTCCCCCCTCCCCCCATTGTGGAATCACTGGAAATGAGAGAGCCTATGCTCTGTCTAGAAGTGGCAGTAAAATTCAGCCACCCTTTGCCTTGTCGAGAAGTAAAAACCGTCATCAACAAGTACAAATACCAGTGGAAAAGAGAGGGTGATATATACAACAGATATGACCCAATCCAGTGGTAAAAGACATAAGAAGACACTGGAGATGGACAGTCACACACTAAGAAAACTTGTTTATAGCATTACTAGGTTGTCATTGTTCTGGAATCCTTGTTCTGATTATCCAAAGAAACCCCTAATACAGTATAATAATAATAATAAATTCTTTAAGCACCAAACACGGCGCATAAGGCAGAAACCAGTGCTCTCCAGGTTGTTCGTTGTGACGCCACTCCTCTTAGCTCTTGCATATTGTTTAATCCCAACGTTCTTCCTTCTCTTATTATTGTTTTTCTGAGTGTTTCTTTTGGTCTTCCTTTTTTCCTCTTACCCTCAGGAACCCAAGTGAGTGCCTGCAATGGTATTCTGTTGTTTTGCATTCGTAGGACATGACCGATATATGACCATCGTCTTTTCCTTATATAGTTGGAGACATATTTCTGCCTAGAGTCTTCTCTTATTTGTCGATTAGTCTTGAATTCTTTCCAACTGATGTTCATGAGTTTTCTAAGACATTTGTTCTCGAATGTATTCAGCTTGTTCTCCAATGATTTTGTTATTTTCCAACTCCCACAGCCGTATGTTAACACTGAGATAACATTTGAATTAAACAGACGAAGCTTGGTATGTATATTCAATGATCGTAATTTCCAAATGTTAGATAATCTATTGAAGGCGCTAGCTGCCAAAGCAATTCTAGTATGAATTTCTCTTGTTGTGTCACCATCCTGAGTCATTTTACTGCCTAAATAATTGAAACTTTCAACTTTCTGTAGTTTTCCCCATTCAAGATGATATTAAAGGTCTCGTTAGAAAAGTTCATAACTTTAGTTTTAGAGGCATTTATTTGGAGACCTATTTTAACCGAAAGATGACACAAATTATTTACTGCTTCTTGGGATTGTCTGGGTGTTGAACTTAAGAATGCAAATACATCTGCAAAATCCAGCAGTCTTCCCAGGAATTTTCCATTTTTTCATTTTATACCTAATGTTCATTGTGGGTATAGTTTCTCATAACCCAATCAATAGCTATTCCAAAAAGTAGTGGTGACATAATACAGCCTTGTTTCACCCCTGTTTCTACTGTAAACCATTCTGTATTCCCTTTATTTGTTCTAACACAACATCTTGCATTGTCATATAGCGCTTTGATTATATTCACATATTTTGTTGGAAAACCATAGATTGTAAGTATCTTCCACAATGATGGGCAGTGTAGACTATCAAAGGCTTTTTGAAAATCGACGAAGGTGATAATAAGTGGCGATTCAATACAAATATGATGTTAGTAGAGCAGAATTTTCTCAAAGTGATCACAAGGTGACTCATACGGGAGGAAAATCTTACATGTGTGATGAACTTACAGGATGAAAACTTTATTTAAAATGGTACAAAGGTGAGCATACAGAAGAAAAATCTTATAAGTGTGATGTTTGTAGGGCAGAATTTTCTCACAGTGGTGCTTTAAATAGTTACAAAAGGACACACACAGGAGAGAAACCTTATAAGTGTGATGTTTGTGGAGTAGAAATTTATAAAAATGGTCATTTAAAGAGTCACAAAAGGACACACGCAGGAGAGAAACCTTGTAAGTGTGATGTTTGTGTAGCAGAATTTTCTCATAGTGGTGCTTTAAATAGTCACAAAAGGAGACACACAGGTGTGACGTATAATGGAAATATAGCCTACAGTATCTGACAGTCTTTCGTGACCTCATAGCGTTCTATAATTTGCTAGCAAATCCATGCATTAACAGCTGTGTTTACTCACTTTTTAATCCACGCCTCTTTTCCTTGAACATAAACAAACGAAGTTGTTTACCGACTTTCACGACCTGCCAGTCATAGCGAGGAGCAAATAGGGTTTGTGTATCAAGTTTCTCACTCGAGCTGATCTGTCAATCATCGGAAATCTGACAGACTGCACGTGGGAAAAACTGGACCTTTTTGAAGTAGTCGCACGAGCAAAAATATTTCCCCGTGTACCCTTTGATGTTCATACACAGAGGGAAACCCTGAGTTCTTTGAACTCCAGAAGCGGGCAAAATCTATGAGAACCCGTTACATGGTTGTAAGTCTCTGATGTAAATTAGCAACGCCCGACAGAGCGACCGTGAAAGCCTTTAATCAGGGGAACTTTGGTTTCTGATTCTCTCGATACACACGGTAATGTGAAAAGTAGCATCCTCTAGAGATCATATAAACATGATGATATATAAACTGTGTCTTCTGAAACCAACTATCAGTTGTCACTCAGAATTTTTCGGTTAGTCTAAGCACACAGTAGCTAGAACCATTTTCTCTAGATGTGTTAATAGTATTCGTGGGGATTGTCATTCTGATGTTCTGGTAATCGAAAATTAGTGCTTACGTGTTAAAGTGTTAAAGTTTACCATTATAATTCACTTAAAGTTCTAGCTGTTAAAGACCAGTGAGAAATAACGCGTAGCTATTTTTTTTTACCAGTTGTTCAGTTTAATGTTAATTTTACCACCCGCTTTCTCATACAAGAAGAGACGTTTAGTTGCCTGAGTATATGCTAGGCACGACTGATAGGGACCATAGAATTCACGTTATATTTCATTTTGTGTATTTATAGTAAGTGACCATTATTTAATACCATACGATGACCAACAGATGCCAACAATTTAATAGCTATTATAGACAGGCGATATTTATGTAAGTGCACATAGGGATAATTAAATAATAATTGACATTGTACGCTAATCATTACAGCGTGAACAAGGGCGGGGAGGCTGCATACCTTCATCTGACCTGTAATCTCAGCGTTGGCGACATGCGATAGTTTAGGCATAAAAGAAAACACCTGTGCCAGTTAACTTTAATCAGGTCTGAGGGAGTGGATAAGAGATCGTCTTTGTCCCTTCTGTGTTCATGTATGTAGCTATATAGAATAGTAGCATATTTTCCACAATGTTTATTTATTCTTAAGCAGACCTGATCACAAGAGCAGCCAGCTGTCTTTTTCTTCATTTACTGATTGATTAATATTGTCTTCTTCTTGGCTTACGCATCCCCAAGTACATTTGTGAACAGGATTGGCCAAAGAGACAAATTAAATGATAAATTTAACTGGACATAAAACCCAGCAATATTTTGTTCAATTTTATCAGCCCACTGGGGTGTAAAACCAATAACATTTCTCCCGACTTTTGACAGTCGTATCCAAGAAGATTTTATCCAGAAGAGTTACGCTGTTTCATAATCGGCATTCACGATAGAGCAAGACGATAGGATTACCATCATTTAACAATTGTAACAGTTTTTAGCAACTAGATGTTTCCAAATACTGGAAGTATTTTTCACTGTTTGCTGTGAATACAAGATCTCAGTTTCTACACTAACCATTCGAAGTGACATTTGTCCATCCAGGAATAAGCCACCAAATTAGGCATCCACCTTATTAATATTAATTTATTAGGCAATGGACTGGGGCCAATTTGGAACATAAAAACACTGGCAATTTTATATTCAGGATAATTGTATTCCCAAGGGATCACCAAGAGTAGGTAAGGAGTGATTGAGTGGCCACGTATGACAGAGAGAGAGTAAATATTTTTCTTTGTTACAAATATTGTACCAACTTTGATTTGCTTAAAAATTGTTTACTTTACTGGGTAGCATTTAGTAGGAACTTTGTTTTCCTTACTGTCTATTCTATAACATAGTGCTAACCTTTGACCTTTTGGGTTATAAACTTGTTGGGTTCTTGTCTCAATAAGGGGAGGGCACATTTATTTTATTATTTCCTATGTATGTAATTCTGATTTTATTTGATCTTTCTTTAGATATTTGGTGTTGTCAAGTTTAATGATAATAAACAACAAAAGAAACTTAACTGTGTGTTGGTCTATTTCTCACCTTTATTTCTCACGTACTTATCACCATCCACTCTAATCAGGCGGGACCATAAATAACTTCCAAACTTATCTGATTACGACAACAGGAGAGAAACCGTAGGTCACAAGAGGTAGAGGGAGACCAAGGAACACATGGAGAAGTAAACTGGAGACAGACTCATGTCTGTCATGAAGAAGATATAGAAATACCCTGAGCTGATGGCACAGGAAAGGAAGACTTGGCATTAGATTGTTGAAGGCCCTTGCTTCTTCGGGAGCCAAAGGATGATGATGAGTGTTACTATCAGTGCAGGGAAAATCTTCAACAGGATCATCCTTGAAAGATTAAAAAGAGTCCATAGGGATAGTCCAAAATTGTCATTGCTTTCTTTTCTTTCCTTTTTTTCCCTCATCACTTGAAAGTCTTCCAACTCATCCACTGTGATCTACTGATAGATTGTAACTGCCTAGTTGTCTACTCTTGGAGTAGATTAAATGTGAGAATTTCTGGATTATTATTGATAACCTAATTCATTTCTGTCCGCATTGCCCCAGAACAGGTGTCTAAACGGTCTAAGAGTTAAAATCTTCTTTAACATTGATTTACTCATGTCTCTGAGCAGTGAAAGTGAGTTAAGAGTGTGCTGTCATTTTTTTTTTTAAATTTGGGACGTTATTTTTAGATTAGAGTATGTTCACTGCCAGTGTGAAAGGCATTAAACAGATGTGGGGATAAGGAGAAGATATGACCTGTGGGTCACAAAAATATTGAAAATGAAAGAGTGTGGGAGACAAGACTAAAATGGAAAGTGATACATTTTTTATTGGGGGGGGGGGGGGGTTTGCAAATCTCTATAACATGCCAGTTTTTAGCAAATGCAGCTGTATTGGACCCCACCATTTCACAATGATTATTGCTTGGTGTTGATGGTATTCAGGTGTTAGTGTAATATATTTATGGTCATAAAATGATACCTACAGAAGTTCCTCTACTACAGTTTATTGCTTTCAGGCTAATGTCACAAGTCTTACAGACATAAAGCAGGAAACAGATGTTAAGGTATGTGCAATATTTGTAACATTATTTGGAAGCTTTAATAATATTGTTGCTTTTAAGGGAAGGAGCGGTTAGGATTACTTGGTCCAAATAAAAAAAGAGAAGGAATTTTGGTTTGTCTATTCTCTGATAATTTAGCATCTTCTGAATCTAAATATAATAGAATTAATTGTCAGAATGCATTCTAACAATGTGTATTTTGACTTTGAAAATGATACCATCTTCTTCCTTCTTCCTCGTTCGCCCTGAAAAGGACGTTGGTTGCGTTGTGTCCGTTTACAGCAACGTTCAATATCTGCACCTTTCAGCTGACACATCCGACTTCAGCATGGCATTTTTTTGGACCGGGTTTGCCTTCTCACTTCTATCCCTACTCTCTCAGCCAGACTGCAGTGATGCAGCCTGTTTCCAGAACCACCACTTGCAGGTGGAGTAGGGTCTTGGTCAACTCTAGTTCGCTGATCCTGATGCAAGCAGTCAAGCTATGGGTCGCTGACTGCATTCTCTATCTTCTTTCTTCTTCTTTGATCCATAACCACCAACCGTCAAAGCAGTCAGTGGCCATCACGCCTGGTGGCGTCTTGTAGGGCAGCAACAAATTGATTCCACTTTGCTCGGTCGGCGGCCATCCTTCGTACAGTGCCCCAACTGTGGTTCATTCTTTGCATCTCAGCTTCCACAGTTCTCCGCCAAGTTGTTTTTGGTCGGCCTCTCTTTCGCTTTCCCTTGGGGGTCCATAGCATGGATGTTCTTGTGATGGTATCAGGGTCCCTTCTGAGGACGTGGCCAACCCAACTCCAGCATCTGCCAGCTATGATGGTGTGCATGTCCTCCTGGTTACTCCGAATAAGTAGTTCTTGGTTGCTGATGGTGTTTGGCCAAAACATTCGGAGAATTTTCCTTAGGCAGATTGTGTGGAAGGAGGACAGTTTCGACATTTCCTTCTCTGTTACTCTCCAACATTCCGCACCATAGAGAAGCACAGAAAGTACACAGCTCTCATACAGTCTTAATTTGGTGTTTGTGCTGTACTGGGAAGACTTCCAAATGTTGTTGAGAACAGCAAAGGTTGTTCTCGCTTTATTCATTCTGTTGTTAATGTCCTTGCTTGTTCCGCCGTCAGGTGTTACTATGCTTCCTAGGTAAGTGAATGTATCTGTCTGTTCTAACTTCTGGTTCCTTACTGTTATTGGCTCAGGATTGCCCACATTTAGTGTCATGACCTCTGTCTTCTTCAAATTGATGTTCAGGCCAACCTGCTGGCCGTACTTATTCAGTCTATCGGTTTTGTCTTGAATGTGTTGATGTGAATGCGCAAGTTGTGCAATGTCATCTGCATATTCCAAATCTTCCAGCGTAGAAAACGTTGTCCATCTAATTCCTCTTGGACTGCCCTCAGTTGTCTGGCGCATCACCCAATCTATGACTGTCAAAAATAATGTTGTTGATAAGGGGCATCCCTGTCGTACTCCTGTTTTCACTTCAAAAGTTACATTACTCGATCCAACACTGCACGTAAAGTTAGAATAGAGGCTTTTTATAATGGAAACAATGCGGCTGGGAATTCCATAAGCCCTCAGAATTTTCCATAGGCTGTCCCTGTGTATGCTGTCGAAAGCCTTTTCAAAATCAACAAAGTTAATGTACAGCTGTCTCTGCCATTCTGAGCACTGCTCTAAAATGTTCTTGAGGGCAAATATATGATCTGCACATCTTCTGTTCTTTCTGAAGCCCGCTTGTTCTTTCCTCAGTTTATGGTCAACTGCTTTTGAAATTCTCTGGATGATTATCCTGCCTAGTATTTTGCTGGGAACTGAGAGGAGGGTAATTCCTCTCCAGTTGTTGCAGTCTGCAAGGTCGCCCTTCTTGGGCAATTTGACAATTATTCCTTTACTCCACTCTGTTGGTGTTGTTTCAGTTTCCCAGACTTGTGCAAATAGTGGTTCTAATAGTTCTGCTGCTAGTTCAGGGTCTGTCTTGAATAGCTCAGCATTTAGATTGTCGTGACCAGGCGCTTTTCCATTTTTTAGCCCTTTGAAATACTTGATAAAAGAAAGAAAATAAACAAACCATGGGTTACAGATGACATTCTGAAGTTATGTGATACACGGCGGGAAATGAAAAAGGTTAAGAAAGAGGTTCCTGAAGCAGCATGGCAATACAGTATGGTGAATAAAAATATTAGAAAGAAAATGAAACAGGCCAAAGAAAAATGGGTAGCTGATCAATGTGAGTCCATTAATACGGGGCTAATAAAAGGTAACAGCAAGGCAGCTTTTGACACATTAAGAAGACTATCAAAACCCCAACAGCCCAGGGTAACTGTCATAGAAGATAGCAATGGGGCTCTGCTCAATGAAAAAACAGCTGTAATGAGAAGGTGGACAGAATATTGTAAAGAATTATATAACTGTAAACTTGACACTGACTTAGGCATATTAAACAACATTAAGTGCGAAAACAGAGAACTCGGAAATGCAGCAATACTACGGGAAGAAGTGGAAGAGGCTATATGTTCGATGAAAGGAGGGAAGTCACCGGGTGGGGATAATATACCAGCAGAGCTCTTGAAATATGGAGGACCAGATATAGTAAAAATCATGACAACAATTTGCCAGAAGATATGGAGTACAAAAAAATGGCCAAAAGAATGGACGCAGTCATTAGTAATACCGCTTCCAAAGAAAGGAAATCTAAAAATGTGCAAGAACTACAGAACCATTAGCCTTATTAGTCATCCAAGTAAGGTGATGTTAAGGATACTTTTGAACAGAATAAAACAGAAATCAGAAGAAATCTTGTCAGAGGAACAGGCTGGCTTTAGACCAAAAAGAAGTACCTCAGAACAAATCTTCAATATTAGATTACTGATCGAAAAAACATCTCCAGCATCAACATGATTTATACCATAACTTCATCGATTTCACAAAAGCCTTCGATCGAGTCTGGCATGAAGGCTTATGGCAAATAATGAGAAAATTCAATTTTGATACCAACATCATAGATATCATTGAAGCACTATACAAGGACCCAAGCAGTGCTGTTTTTGCAAGCAACGACATTGGAGAATTTTTCAAAACAACTGTAGGAGTTCGCCAGGGATGTATCCTGTCACCAGTGCTCTTTAATATATATCTAGAACATATTATGCAGGAGGCTCTCTACGATTATAAATCAACTATATCGATTGGAGGCCGACCTCTGTGTAATCTACGTTTTGCTGATGATATTGATCTGATAGCTGGAACAGAATCAGAACTTCAAGACCTTACCTCTAGACTGGAGAAAGTAACAAGAACATATGGGATGGAAATTAATATAGAAAAAAGCAAGATATTGGTGAATAGCCATAAGAAACATGTTCCGACCAACATTACGTTAAATGGGCAAACGTTAGAAGAAGTTAACACCTTTAAATATCTCGGGTCCACTATATGTAGTGATGGAAGATCAAATAAAGAAATCAAGACAAGACTTGAGATGGCCTCAGCTGCCATGACAAGGTTGAATGTGATCTGGAAAAGTAACATCAGTTTTCCTGTGAAGATCAAATTATACAAATCACTTGTATTATCTATTCTCTTGTATGGGTGTGAGGGCTGGACACTCACTGCAGATACGGAGCGAAGGATTCAGGCTTTCGAGCATAAATGTTATAGAAGAATTTTGCGCATTTGCTATAAAGAGCACAAAACAAATGTCTATGTTAGAGAGACGATAAACACCTATGCAGGCCACCAAGAACCACTTTTGGCAATAGTGAATCGTCGAAAGCTTGTCTGGTTTGGGCATGTAACTCGTCATGACTCCCTTTCGAAAACGATCCTCCAGGGAACAGTCGAAGGTAAACGGAGAAGAGGAAGGCAAAGAAAATCCTGGGCTGATAACATCAAGGAATGGGCAGGACACGGTTTCTCCACACTTGTACGCATTGCTGAGAATAGAGAGCAGTGGAGGACCCTGTCTGCTGATGCTTCCACCATGGCACCCCTACGACCCATGACGGGTTATGGGTTGAGATGAGATGATGAGCCCTTTGATAGCTGTGATAATTTCTTCTTTTCGTGGAATGTCTATATTTACGTCTAGGTCGCTTTCAGCCTCAGGAACATTCAGCTGAGTCTCTGGTGGTTCCTTATTCAGTGTTTCTCTGAAGTGCTCTGCCCATCTTGTTTCCTGCCCCTGTTCTGTGGTGATGAGATTTCCTTGCTTGTCTCTTACTAACGTTATGTTGTTTGCACCTCGTTTTCCACTGATAGCTTTAGTTATTTTATAAACTGTGCTTTGTTCATTTCTCAGTGCTGCCTCTTCTGCTTGTCTTGCAAGGTCATCCAGAAATGTCCTTTTGTTAGCATGGGTTTGACGTTTTACTTCCTTGTCCAGCTGACTGTACTGTTCACTATATATTGCCTTTAACCTGGGAGACTTAGCTTCTGTTTTCTTTCTTTTCATTTCCTTTCTCTTCGCTATGGTGTTTAGTGTTTCTGGTGTTATCCAGTCTTGGCTCTTTCTTTCCTGGAATCCCAAGCATGACTTGCTGCTTTCTTTGTATATTGTTGAGATGGTGTTGAATTTCTGGTCGACATTGTCGGTCTCTGTTCTTTCCTGGCTTTTGGTAATCAGATATCGTCTCTTTATGTCGACCACGAACGCTTTTCTGGTGAGGGGGTCCTTAAGTTTCGTGATGTTATATCTTTTCTGTTTGACTGCAACTGGTCCAGCAGCTCTGAGTTTCACCTTCAGTCTTGCTACTACTAGGTGATGATCACTTCCCACATCTGCGCCTCTTCTTACTTTCACGTCTTGTAGTGCATGTCTCCATCTGCCATTGATCATTATGTGATCTATCTGGTTTTTGTCTCGTCCATTTGGTGATTCCCATGTTAACTTGTGCACTTCTTTGTGTTGAAAAAGTGTTCCTCCAATGACCAGGTTGTTAATACTGCAGAAGCTTATTAATTTGTCCCCATTCTCATTTACTGTTCCACTGCCGCATTTCCCCATTATTCTTTCGTTATAATTATTGTGTGTTCCAACTTTTGCATTTAGGTCTCCCATTACTATAATAAGATCATACCTGGGTACAGTTTCCATTTCCTTTTGTACCTGTTGATAGAACTCATCCTTGATCTCTTCATCTCTGTCGTTTGTTGGTGCATAGAATTGTATAATTGTGGTGTTGGTGAATCTCCCTCTCAGTCTTGCTCTTATTAGTCTGTTGTTAATGGGTTTCCATTCCAGTAGAGACCTTTCCATTCCTTTCTTAAGGATAATGGCTACACCTTCGTTGTGCTGACCATCTTCTCTACCAGAATAAAGTAGTTTCCCCTGTAGCTGTTTTTATTCTCCCCATCCCTGTCCATCTGCTCTCGCTTATTCCCAGGATATGTAGTTTGTAATTCCTCATCTCTGCTATGATCTGTCTCAGCTTTCCTGCCTCATTCATAGTTCTGACATTCCAAAAACCAATTCTGGTTTCGTGTTTTGCGGTCTGGGCATCCGTTTTCATGCCAGTGGCTTCCTTTCGGCTTTCACCACTGTCAGTCATACGAGCCTGAGACTCCGGATGTCCGTCCCGCATCAAAGTTTTTTCATTTATTGCTGTTTCCGTAACATGTGCGATTTTTTACAATGACAGGGGTGTCATCCCTGTGCTAAAACCCCCAACCTGGAGGACCAGGGTACCAGCTTTTGTCTGACCCCTACCCACGCAGAACAGTCCAGCTTGGTTGAACCTACCAGGAGTAAAACTCCCACTGGCATAGCTCTGGGGATTGTCAGGGTACACAAGCTGCCATACCGCTACAAGGTATAGGTACCATTGATGGCAGTGCATTCTCTATAGCTGCACCTTATCTTTCCCTGAAAATGATATGGCATAAAGGGATTTTCTCAGACGAGAATATATATTAAATTTGAGCCTAGTTATCCCACAGCAACCAGCCTCACACCCCTACATGTTATAACATCGTTGGATTCATCTAAATCTAGGTATTCCTGTGATGTAGTTCAGTTCTTTCAGTAACAAAATTGTATCTGCCAAAATCGCAAATTTATAGGTTGCATTTTTTATTGATTATTTCCATATTTGGGAATCGTCGGGTGTTCGCCGAGATCGGCTTTCTCCATGTAGGGAGAGCTCACTATTCTAAATGTTTTATTGGCTGTGTGAATCAACATGACTTGCAACCGAAGATGTTTACAGTATGACTGCAGATCATAAATTCTGTATACACATTTAGTTAGTCTAATTTTTCAGAATTTTTGTGTGTGTGAAAATGCCTCAGAAAACAAATCTATCTCATCATCTACAATTGGAAAAGGTTAGAGTTGAGCAATGAAAGCAAGCAAGACTCATCCGACAGTGCAGGTAAAAGTCACTAATTTTGTTATGGTAGGGGGGAATCCCGTTACACGCCCATTGGAGCATATTGGGAATATGGTGTTAGGCCCATATTTTCTTGACCCTCGGCACACTAGGGATGATGTGGTCAGTATCACGCCAGCCGCCTTAACCTTCACAGAAGTTGCTCTGGTACCCAAATCATGAGGCTGGGTCAACCCAGGAGCCATTAACAGTCTAAAAAAATCCCAACACAACTGGGGATCAAACCATAGACCACCGAGCTTGGAAGCCAGTGCACTAACCATAATTTTTTTGTTTTGTTATGGTAATGGTACAAAATTAATCACTAGTACAGAGCCAGGCATGTGAATATGCTATTAGTAAAGTTATCCCATTTTTCTGATTTTACAAAATAACATGACTGCACATCATTCAAATCTGAAACTGTTGAGTCCCTGTGACAAAATGCTATCCAACACTCCAATGCGAGCCTTCATTCAGTTATTTGGAGTAATGTGCCAAAGCATATCTTCCATTCATGAAAGCGCTTGAAATTGTGCCTTCTAAGTGCTGTTGCTGAATTTAATCAAGGATCTGAGGCTGCTGCATTTTTCAAGTAAATCCTGGGGCTGAACACTAGAGAACAGGCTTGTCAACTGGCTGGAGCAAGAAAGTGAAAACTTTTTGTGTTGACCTTTAGAAAGGCAGAAAGCTGTACTAAGAAAAGGAAAGAAATAAGGCAAAATCTAATTTAAAAAACCCAGACAGTAAGCTGCAGAGGAAGCTGGATATGCTACCAGTATATTCTAAATGACAGGAAAATAATTTTTAGGGGGTAATATTATATACTTATTTAATTCTAGTCTAATTACAGATAAAAATGTGATTTTCTCAAAATCTATTTTTCTCATCCTAATTTTCTTGTAAACTGCAAATTTCTGTATTTATTGACATAGATTTGGCACAACTATTGTCCATGACCTTTTACAACTTTTGTCAGATCGATTTTTAAGTATCTGATCACAAACTTTTAGACACTAAATTCAAAACCCAGTAACGTTGGTTGTATTAAAGTAATTTAAAAATCTGATCTCATAAAAGTTTCATAATTTAATGATAAATGTTTTCTTTAAATTTGGTATTCATAGCTTAATAAATAAAAAAGCCTTAGAAAATCGAAATAGAACAATAGAATACAATATGGCCACAGTTTCATGTCAACCAGTGGTGCAGTACCATCAAATTCTTCATTTTGCATATCTAATATTGATATAGGTTAAGTCTATGCATTTTCATTGAAATCCTGCGATTAACAACAAAAATAGCATTTCACTGTAGCTCCACCCATTAAGGATGTGTGGTATACTGTTAGTGATGAGAGAAAAAAGATTTATGTTGCAATATACTGGACTCATAAAGAGATAATTTTGCATGTTTCAAGTGAGCTCTTTCAGAATTTATGAGGAGTCTATATTGGGCATTTGTTAATCTAAATTATAGCTTAATTATATGTAGTTACTTAACCAAAGTTTATGACTTGTAACAAACACAGTTTTTATCACACACAAAAGAATATTAAAACAAATCATACAAATATAAATGTGGGTGAAAAGCAAGGAATTCATTTGTGGGTGTTTTTTTTATTATTATTATTTTACTGATCACATATTAAAGGTTAGGATTTTAAAACAAAAACCTACAAATGTGGAAGGGGGGTGGGGTAGTGCAGCTGCCTGTATAAGACATCTTTAAAGCCTTTATTACTTGACAATAAGGAACCAAGTTAGAACAAACAGACACATTTACTTACCTAGGATGCGTAGTAATGCCAGACGGCGGAACAAGCAAGGACATTAACAACAGAATGAATAAAGCGAGAACAGCCTTTGTTAGTCTCAACAACATTTGGAAGTCTTCCCAGTACAGCACAAACACCAAATTAAGACTGTATGAGAGCTGTGTACTTTCTGTGCTTCTCTATGATGTGGAATGCTGGAGAGTAACAGAGAAGGAAATGTCGAAGCTGTCCTCCTTCCACACAATCTGCCTAAGGAAAATTCTTTGAATCTTTTGGCTGAAAACCATTAGCAACCAAGAACTACTTATTCGGATTAACCAGGAGGCCATGCACACCATCAATAGCTGGCAGACACTGGAATTTGGTTGGCCACTTCCTCAGAAGTGACACTGATACCATTACAAGAACAGTTATGCTATGGACCCCCAAAGGAAAGCAAAAGAGAGGTCAACCAAAAACAACCTGGCAGAGAAATGTGGAAGCCGAGATGCAAAGAATGAACCAGAGTTGGGGCACTGTATGAAGGATGGCCACCAATTGAACAAAGTGGAATCAATTTGTTGCTGCCCTACAAAATGCCACCAGGTGTGATGGCTACTGACTGCTTCCACATCGGCAGCTATGGATCCAAGAAGAAGACTTGACAAGTGGCAAGATTGAGGTGCTTTACCCTCTCCCCTCCCTGCTGCTGTTTGGGTTAGACTTTTCAGTCAAGGGTTAATGGAGATTGTAACCATTCACTGACAGAAATCGGGGAAAACCACTGATTAATTATCCTTTGTATGGTGATGAACTGAAACAGATTCTTAAGAGAAGAGAAATACAGGGTGTCCATAAAGTCTCTTTACAATTTAACAAATTTATTACAAAGGCAATTGATGAGATATCTTAATCAGATTTGTTCTATGTACTCAGTGGTTATCAAAGTTTTTAATCACATACCTTTATCGTATTTCAGGTACCCTGTTGACGAAAGAGGTACTGTTAAATGAACCCCTACAAAAATGGCTACTCCTCAAGAGAAGGCACAATGTGTATCATGGTTTATTGAAACAAAATCGGATAGGCAGACTCAGCGAAACTACAGAACTAAGTATGGAAGAGATCCACCGTCACGTCCGTCAATTCGTGCATGGCACAAGAAATTTATGGAGACAGGGACAATGTTGGATAAAGGGAGGAGTGGACGACCAAGAACATCTTACACGCTCGATGTTTTCGTCAGATGTTCTTGGTCGTCCACTCCTCCCTTTATCCAACACTGTCCCTGTCTCCATAAATTTCTTGTGCCATGCACGAATTGACGGACGTGACGGTGGATCTCTTCCATACTTAGTTCTGTAGTTTCGCTGAGTCTGCCTATCCGATTTTGTTTCAATAAACCATGATACACATTGTGCCTTCTCTTGAGGAGTAGCCATTTTTGTAGGGGTTCATTTAACAGTACCTCTTTCGTCAACAGGGTACCTGAAATACGATAAAGTATGTGATTAAAAACTTCGATAACCACTGAGTACATAGAACAAATCTGATTAAGATATCTCATCAATTGCCTTTGTAATAAATTTGTTAAATTGTAAAGAGACTTTATGGACACCCTGTACATTGGTGAAGGTTTCCATAGAAAGCATCATGTGCTATAGGTGATACTGCACCATCATCAAGCTACTGTACACAAACTTAAAAATACCTTGACCATTGGAACTTTAAATGTCAGGATTTATATGCAGGATGAAGAATTAAAATAATACAAATTATGACAAAATTGGATAGGATGGAAATGTTTAAGGATTGTGTGAAATCTGATATATTAAAGCTCATTAATTATGTTCTGTCAGCCTCAGAATAATTTATTCTGAATGAAATAACAAGAAAGAAGAGTCAGTATATTTCTAGTTGCTGAAAGAGCAAAAACTTAAAAGGAATTTTGAGCAGTATAAAATTAATTCTATTAGTTAACTTGAATGGCTGATAGATGCTAGATACTAATTTCATACAAACATACACACAATAGTGCATAATAAAGAAAAAGTTTGCATGTTCTACAATGAACTTGGCGTGGCTATGTGCAGTGCAAATCTCATGAGACAGCTATGATGTTTGGAGCCAGTGGGAAAGTTGTTAATGAAAACAGTGGAAGAAGTGACAAGTTATGACTTGGAGGAAAAAAAGTGAAAGAATTGACAAAATGAAGTATGCAAGAACAGCAAACACAAAGTTCTTAACAACATGCAAGGCACCTTTGGATAAGGGAAAGCTCATGAAAAACAATGTTCATAATCAAATCAACTGCATACTGGTATGCAGGAGATTTTTTTAAATGGTTGTTATCTGTGGAAACTGGGCCAGGAGCAGATTGCAGTAGTGGCCATGTGCTGGTAATAGAAAAAAAAATAGTTTTATTCTTATTGAAGAAATTAAACAGCATCAAAAATATTGAGCTATAGTTAGCTACAATTAAATCAGAAAATAAAATGATTGAGAGGTCATCATTACCATTCATCTCCCTGTGGTAAAGTGGGATGATATAAATATTTATAGGGGACTTAGTGTACTGACTGAGATCAGCTGTGAAGGTATCTGTATCTAATAAGTGTGGTGTATTACAGATGACCTTACTTGCTACCACATTTAGACCTCAGTCAGACCTATTCTGGAATAGTGTGATGACTACGTTGAATGTCTAGGGTTATGAAAATGATGAAGTGTATGTTCACAACAACCAACTGACAGATAAACAATTTAATTTAATCCACAATACTTTACAACACTGTGACACTCACATACATCTTCTTATTCGATCCTTAACCACCGACCGTCAAAGAAGTCAGTGGCCATCACGCCTAGTGGCGTCTTGTAGGGCAACAACAAATTGATTCCACTTTGCACGGTCGGTGGCCATCCTTCGTACAGTGCCCCAACTCTGGTTCATTCTTTGCATCTCAGCCTCCACAGTCCTCCGCCAAGTTGTTTTTGGTCGGCCTCTCTTTCGCTTTCCTTCAGGGGTCCAAAGCATAGTTGTTCTTGTGATGGCATCGGGGTCTCTTCTGAGGACATGACCAACCCAGCTCCAGCGTCTGCCAGCTATGATGGTGTGCATGTCCTCTTGCTTGCTACAAGTAAGCAGATCTTGGTTGGTGATGGTATTCGGCCAAAAGATGCGGTGAATTTTTCTTAGGCATGTTGTGAAAAGAGGACAATTTTGACATTTCCTTCTCTGTGACTCTCCAGCATTCCGCACCATAGAGAAGCACAGAAAGCACGCAACTCTGGTATAATCTTAATTTTGTGCTTGTGCTGTATTGGGAGGACTTCCAGATGTTATTTAGGCTAAAGAAGGCTGTTCTTGCCTTATTCATTCTGATGTTGATGTCTTTGTCTGCCCCACCGTCTGGTGTTACTATGCTTCCTAGGTATGTGAAGGTATCTGTCTGTACCAACTGCTGATTCCTTACTGATATGGGCTCAGGGTTGCTCACATTGAGCGTCATGACCTCAGACTTCTTTAAATTGATGTTCAAGCCCACCTGCTGGCTAAATTTATTAAGTCTATCCGTTTTTTCCTGGATGTGTTGATGTGAATGTGCCAGCAGTGCAATGTCATCTGCATATTCCAGATCTTCCAATGTAGAAAATGTAGTCCATCTTATTCCTCTTGGACTGCCCTCTGTTGTCTGGCGCATCACCCAGTCTATGACTGTTAAAAAAAGAGTGGTTGATAAGGGGCATCCCTGTCGTACTCCTGTCTTCACCTCGAAGGTTAGGTTGCTCTGCCCAACACTACACGTAAAGTTGGCATAGAGGCTTTTTATGATTGCCACTATGCAGCTTGGAATTCCATAAGCCCTCAGTATTTTCCATAAACTGTCCCTATGTATGCTGTCAAAAGCCTTTTCAAAATCAACAAAATTTATGTAAAGCTGTCTTTGCCATTCTGAGCACTGCTCTATAATGTTCCTGAGAGTGAATATATGGTCTACACATCTTCTGTTCTTTCTAAATCCTGCTTGTTCTTTCCTCAGTTTGTAGTCTACTGCCTTTGAAATTCTCTGTATAATTATCCTGCCTAGTATTTTGCTGGGAACTGAGAGAAGAGTGATTCCTCTCCAATTATTGCAGTCTGCAAGATCTCCCTTTTTGGGCAATTTGACAATTATTCCTTTGTTCCACTCTGATGGTGTTGTCCCCGTTTTCCACACTTGTGCAAATAGTGGTTCTAATAGTTCTGCTGCTAGCTCAGGGTCTGTCTTAAATAGCTCTGCATTTAAGTTATCATGGCCCGGAGCTTTACCGTTCTTTAACCCTTTGATTGCTGTGATGATTTCTTCTTTTCGTGGAATGTCTGTATTTACATCTAGATCGTTTTCAGCCTCAGGAACATTCAATTGTGTCTCTGGTATTTCCTTGTTCAGAGTTTCTCTGAAGTGCTCTGCCCATCTTGTTTCCTGTCCCTCTGCTGTCTTGATGAGATTTCCTTGCTTATCTCTTACTAATGTAATATTGTTTGCACCTTGTTTTCCGCTGATGAATTTAGTTATTTTGTATACTGTGCTTTGTTCATTTCTCAGTGCTGCCTCTTCTGCCTGTTTTGCAAGATCGTCTAGGAAATTCCTTTTGTTGGCTCAGGTTTGGCGTTTAACTTCCCTGTCCAGCTGGCTGTACTGTTCGCTATATAGTTGCTTTAACCTGAGGGACTTCGCTTCTGTTTTCTTTCTTTTCATTTCCTTTCTCATCTTTATGGTGTTTAGTGTTTCTGGTGTTATCCAGTCTTGCTTCTTCCTTTCCTGGAATCCTAAGCATGATTTGCTACTTTCCTTATATACTGTTGAAATGGTGTTGAAATTCTGGTCTATATCATCAGTCAATGTCTTTTCCTGGCTTTTGGCAAATTGATATCGTTTCTTAATGTCGGCCGCAAAAGCTTTTCTGGTAAGGGGGTCCTTCAGTTTGCTGATGTCAAACCTTTTCTGTGTAGTTACAGTTGGTCCAGCCCTTCTTAGTTTCACTTTCAGTTTTGCTACTACTAAATGGTGATCACTTCCCACATCTGCACCTCTTCTTACCTTCACATCTTGTAATGCATGTCTCCATCTACCGTTAACCATGATGTGGTCTATCTGGTTTCTGTCCCGACCATTTGGTGATTCCCATGTTAACTTGTGAATTTCCTTATGTGGGAAAAGTGTTCCTCCAATGACCAGGTTGTTAATGCTACAGAAACTTATTAGCTTATCCCCATTTTCGTTTGCTGTTCCGCTGCCGCATTTCCCCATTGTTCTTTCATTATATGTATTGTGTGTACCAACTTTCGCATTGAGGTCTCCCATTACTATAACAAGATCATATCTAGGTGTGTCTTCCATTTCTTTCTGCAGTTGTTGATAGAATTCATCCTTGACCTCCTCATCGCTATCATTCGTTGGTGCGTAGCATTGTATTATTGTTATGTTGGTGAATCTCCCTCTCAATCTCAATCGTATCAGTCTGTTGTTGATGGGTTTCCATTCCAGTAATGTCCTTTCTATCCCTTTCTGTAGAATAATGGCTACGCCTTCACTGTGCTGTCCATCCTCTCTTCCAGAGTAAAGTACTGTTTCTCCTGTTGCTGTTTTAACTTTTCCTGCCCCTGTCCATCTGCTCTCACTTATCCCCAGGATGTGTAACCTATAGTTTCTCATTTCTGCCGTGACCTGTCTTAGTTTACCTGTCTCGTACATTGTCCTGACATTCCAAAATCCTATTCTTGTATCCTGTTTTGCGGTCAGGACATCCGTTTTCATGTCAGTGGCTTCCTTTCGGCTTTCACCACTGACAGTCATACGAGCCACAGACTCCAAATGTCCATCCCGCAGCAAAGTTTGTTCATTTGATGTTGTTTCCGTAACTTCATTATTTTTTTTGCATAGACAGGGGTGTCAGCCCTATGCTAAAACCCCCAACCTGGAGGACCAGGGTACCAGCTTTTGTCTGACCCCTACCCACACAGACCAGTCCAGCTTGGTTGAACCTACCAGGAGTAAAACTCCCACTGGCATAGCTCTGGGGATTGTCAGGGTACGCAAGCTGCCATACCGCTACAAGGTATAGGTACCATTGATGGCAGACTCACATACATAGAACACTCTATAAGACTATCTTAATAAGTCAACTGTAACTTTTACAAATATATGTATTAATTCCTTCAATAATAGATATCCTGATTCAACTACAAAGTGAACCAGGAATCACAATCAAATGTAATCACAAGTTGTATGTACACAATTTATAGATAGGATCTTTGTATTGACATATATTATTATTGCAATATGTGTGTAAGTTGTGCTGTAGTACTATGATGTAATACTGGCTTTTCAAGCTAAGTTGTTATTTGTCATCATGACTTCAAGTGTCTGTTTCTGGTGGAACTAATATTGGAAAGGTTCACAGTTTCTTTTTATTTGAAACAAATAAATGTCCCTCTAGATTTAAGGTAAAGTCACTGTTAGAGGGGGTATACACAAGATTGAGCTGCTCTGGCCACGGAATCTTAACTTCTGTGTGGGCGGCAGGAAACAGTCTCCACTGCTCGCTTGCTTCACCATCAGTGATGCCACAGCTGGGTATTTCTTACTAGATCTGGGTTTTTGGGCTTCCGTCTGGGTATCTGGGTAATTGTTTTCCAAATCTGCATTAATCTGGGTATATTTGACAATTGGCATTTACAATGTATGTATATTCTGTGCACTGAGCGTTATACATTATATTTATATTATAATTAAATGTAAAAAATTATGTGCTATATATTTTTTATTCCACTTAAATTTAATTCTTGTTTTTAACCACGTCAATGACGTTTTTTTACTCGTTTACATCAGCTCAAACTGGCATATACATTGTGTTGGGGAAAAAAAGCTATTACAAGTTTTTCATCAAACCAAAAGAGCCCTGTCTCCAAGATAAAATTGCTAAAGCGGAGATACTGTTGTCGGCTTTCATGGCAGAACATAATACTCCGTTTTCGCAAGCTGGTCATTTGATTGAATGTTGCAAGCAGATATTTCCAGACAGCACAATTGCTCAAAAAATGTCACTGAAGCGCACCAAGGCTGCCTATGTGATGCAGTACGGCATTGCTCATTTTGAGCGGCTTGAAGTTATCAGAAATCAGAAATGTTCTATACTCGTTGATGAGAGTACTGATATTTCTACGAACCAGATGTTGGCAGTCGTTGTGCGATTCTGTGACACAAAAACAAAAAAAGTATTTGATTCACTGTTAGACCTCATTGAGGTAGAGGATGGGACTGGTCTTGTTGAGCACGCATGAAATCCCGCTTAGTAACGTCATTGGTTTTGCTGCAGACAACTGTGTCACTATGATGGGGACTGCAAGTGGTTTACAGGCCCATCTGAAGAAAGAGATTCCACATGTCTTTGTTCTCGGCTGTGTTTGTCATTCATTTGCACTTTGTGCAAATGCTGCCAGAAACCACCTACTATCTTAGCAGCGCAGTTTAAACAGTTGTTTCAGAAGAGAGTCTTGATCGTCTGTCTGATCAATGGCGAGAACTGGCATCGTACCGAAAAGATCTTGGACATCTAGTGGATGAGGATCCGCCCACATTCTGGCTGGACTGTAACAAGTAACAGATGCTAATAACCAGAAGAAATTTGATGTTTTGGCTGACCTCATGTGCACGCTTATGGCACTACCTCACTCCTCAGCATGCGTCGAAAGAGTGTTTTCGAAGGTTAACTTAGTTAAAACTAAACAAACCAACAAGCTTTTGTGTGAAACAGTTTCCAATCGAATACTAGCCAAGCAAGCAAGCAGTTGCCAAAGATGGAGTTTGTCATAAGTTTAATCCTAGTAAATGCGTGGTTGAAGATGTGCGTGAAGGACGTTGTCGGCAGAGATATGCAAAGATTTTGGAACTTCACACTCAAGATTCCACGTTGTCAATTCATGCATATGATCTTGACGAAGGAGAAGTTGTCGACATTAATGCCGAGTCTCTGACAAGTGACATTTTTCAACAGTAACAAGTTACAACTAACATTTTATATTTAATTTGAGGAACATTTTGTTAATGTAACTAATGTAAGTATATTACTGTTAAAATATCTTATTTTCAAGAGTTCATATATTGGGGTGTTATTAAAATCATTTTTATTTAATTGTGAATTTTTGGTAATTAAAAAAAATAATAAAAATGAAGAAATACATAAAAATTGATAGCACACAGATTATTTGTGCTAAAGATGAACATAAAAGATTATGTAAACATCGTCTAACCCGAGTATTTGAGGCATAAAATAATCTGGGTATTTCTGGGTTTTTTTAAGAACATCTGGGTTTATCTCTAGAACTTGAGTGGCAACGCTGTTCACCATGTTCTTGAGAAACAACACTGGTCAATATCTTGACCAAGGAGTATGCTACCAGCCTCTGGATTCAGCAAAACTCAGACCATATGCTGCTTCACTACGTTAGTACCACGGTCCCTGAAACAAGAAGGTTGTACCTCCTACTTCAGAACTAGTTTATAATCTATTTCCACACTGACGCACAATACATAACAAACACTGAGATCAGCGCTGTAGGCCAACTGTTAGCTTCTCATGTAACAACATTTACCAGTATTCCTCTCCCTAATGGTTACAACGCCTCTGCAATTTCAGCATTATTTCCTTATATTCAATAAGATAGGTGTCATAGTACTATTTGGCAATCCCATATATGCCTATGCAGTTATACTCCTCTCCGACAAGTTTTGTTCCTGGTGGAGCAATATCTAGGCTTTTCCTCATGGTTGCTACTGAACTACACACAGACAGACATAATTTATCAATTCACATTCAATTTTCATCTAAAAGATATCAAATATGTCAAGCTTACCACAATTCATGGAAATAATTAAACAAATACGTTGACTGGCAATGAGTTATGGCACAATTCCGATCTGCCTCTGTCCCAGGCTTTCATTAGAAAAATATGAGCTGGATCTCAACGCACTTGCTTCTCAGTAAGTTTATTTTCAAAATGTGGCACTGAACAGACGCTCCTAATTGACTATATTAAATGGTCTAGCCAATAAGACCATGTTTACAAAAGTATTTGAAAAAAAGTACCCTTCCTACCGTTTCCCGTAACAACCAAAAATAGTATTTGCCGTCGACTAATCATGTTTCGCCGTACATATAATTCTAGCCAATCAAATCAGATTTAACTTGTTGGCCTATTTCCCGTAAAATAGTGGTTTTAAAACATGCCACTGAGCAAATATGATCTGGTGCTATCAGACAACCTCACTATTTTATTTTGGCTATAATTTGTTAATTCCTAGACTATTTGCGTAACACTTAACATATTCTTTGTCAGCAAGTCCTAAGGAACCCAAATATATAAATTTAATGGAGCTAAGTGGCTGCATTCAAAATATGTATTTTCTTCTACCACCCGTTCACTTCGATACGATGGGGTGTCTTCTGTACTGTCAGGATTTCAAACGTAAAACAGTATTGTGTCATGTTTCCTAATAAGCATTAAACATGTTTTTTAAAACCTAACCTCGTATTGGTAGTGTTTTTTTTTTTCACTGTCTAATTGAAAAAAAGTTAGTGCTTCATGCCTTACACGTGGGATTGGCGTTACTATTAATCGCGAGACTGTGGTAGTATTGCATGCGTTCCTCCGTACATCTCTCTCTCTCTAAGGCCGTCTGTCTTTTCGTTTACGTAGTGCATAAATGACATTAATGGAATATTATCTAGGTCATTACGCAGTGTGTCTATCTCAAGATTTTCTAAGAAATACAGTACACGTTTTATTGTTTTGTTGAAAGCGTGTAGTTGATGCAGTAGGCTTTACTAGTAAACGTGAAAGCGTTACAATATGCAGACGAAGTAAAAAAAGGGGATCTCGGGTTCAGTCATTATGGCATTCCACGACACAGGCGTACGCCATTGTGACAGCACTGGTCTTTTACCATTCTTCTTTCCTTTTATTGAATTAATTCGTTAGGCTTTACATTTACTTTTTAATTTAGATATGTGGATTTAGAATGTTTCACGACACTCCCTAAGGAGTATAGGCCTTCAACAAATTTAGGTCATGCCTTCCTGTCCTATGCCATCTGTTCAGGGTCTTTCCATGTTTTCTTATCCATCTATGTCTGTCTCCATTTCCCCTTCTCCGTGTTTTTTTTTTTTCCCTCTACCTCTCTTATGTCCTAAAGGTAGCACCATTTTTCCTATGATGTTTTTCTTTGTTGCTATAGCCTTCCAGCTTGTTACATTTAAATTACTTCAGAATTGCAATGCTATTATATACATCAACTGTTAAGACATAAAATTTGGCAGTGGCTGAACTAAATTCTTACCTGCTACATCATGTAAAAGAAGCTTTGGATAAACAAACTCATGGAGGAACAAACGTTATTTTGAACAGGAAAATCATTTGTAGATCAGGAAGCAACACTCAAAATCATCAATATCAGGACTATTTATACATCAATTTTGTGGACAGTGAGAAATGATTTCAAGGTAAATTCTGCAGTCTTGATTATGTATACAAACATACTTCAAACACTTTGGTACATTTAACTGTCTCAAAATTGAACGTTGTGATAAAAGCATTGGTTGGTGGTGATTGTGAAAAACCTTTACATAACCTACGATTTTGTTTGCATGTCATCCAGGAATGTTACTTTAATAATATCTCTAAAGATTCAGACATTAATTTCCAGACAGTTGAAAGCATGGACAGGACAAGATCAGGAGAGCAGAAAGTAAAACAGTCTAATATATGGAGAGATGAAGAAGGTAAGCATTTAGATAAGCTTCTTCTACTTATTTTGTTATGCAGTGAAGCATCTCAGTTGGGGCTGAATACTGGTGCTGTTTTTGTTGTGTTACTTCAAGATGCTTGCCTCCCCAACGATCTATCTCATTATTCTTCTTCTGCGTTCAGTTTGTTGTCATGCTAGATCTGCAGGTCTGTCACCAGGACGAAGTCCACAGTCATTTCCAGGTCAGCGCGGCAGCCCCATAGCTTTTGCTTGAGCTCAGCACCCCTTGGCCAGGTCAGATTTGGAGAATGTGTTAGGGGGTCTGGATTCCAGTTCCACAAGAACATTCATTTGTATGATATATCCTGAGGTGATAGAGATGGTCTAGTAGTCTACAGTCCCCAGTTCTCAGGCGGAATATGATGGTCTGTTAGTGTCTGTTAAAGTTGGTGGATTGGGTCATCTCTGCTGTATGTATCATCTTCCTCCTTCCATTGGTTTTTGTACTTGTTGTGGATCATGGTTTTAGCTTCTAGATAGGGCAATGGGTGGCTGAATTGTTCCATTTTACTACTATTTCTAGATAGCACATAGGGGAGTAAGGGTTGCTATAGGTCTCACCAAAAAAAATGAGTAATGCCTGCAACCAAGCCAACCGTACCTTTACGCGTGGCCCAATTCTTGGATCTGGTGCTCCCTGTTTCTACCAACATGGCTATGGCGAATGGCAAGTATCTGGCGCCAACAAACCAGATCCCAATAGTCTACTGGGGTAAAACTCTAGACTATGGGGGAGGTAACCCTACAGAAACCTCTGGCGGATGCGGCCGATGCTGGGCCCACCGGCACGTGGACACATCCCGATCCCCATCGAGACTTGCCTGGGGAGCACACCCTGGCTCAGAAAGCAGACAAGGCCACTCTCTAAACCTCCGATGTCTTGCGGGCAGTGTTAGGATGTGCAAGAACATGGACAGGAAGACTCCACAACTTCCCCACCGAAGACACGCCCACGAAAACTGCTGCCCCAATTGGCTGTGTGTGGTGTACCTGGAAACAGGGCCTCCCAGTACTGAGGCACAGCAAAGTCTCCGATGTTGCTCAATGGTGCAGCCAAATCACTGTACAATTGTATTGGACATGTGGTATAGCATACATACAGACGTGAAGTGGCAGGGAACCAAACCCGTAAAAACTGCTTGCTGAAATCAGATGTGTCGAGCCGAAAGGCACAGATATCACAGCATGGCTATAAACTACGGCACAATGTAATTAACACTCAAAACAGGCACAATGTAATTAACACTCAAAACAGCCTGAGTTGAGAGAGATGGCTGGACGAACGCAAACAACAATAACACAAATTGGCACAGCATCACAATCCCCCCTGTGGTGCAGCATGTTGAGAACCCAGCATTGCACACTAAGCTTGGGGGAATTGCATGAGCGCCAGGCTTAATACGGGCTCTTGACTGGATGGCCGCATGCAGGAGATTTCTACATTGGGGAGATGGCAGGTGATGGGTACTGGAAAATGGCTCTGTGCAGGATGTGAGGATTGCTTGGGAGAGCCCAGAATCAGAGCACAGCATCGTGTAAGCTCTGCATAATTGGAGAGCCCCCCCCCCCCCCCCCCTCTGGATGATGGGGAATGCACAGTATGCCACCCCATCTATCCCCAACTGCTAACTTAAAACCAGATGTGGGGCCCCCTGGATGCATGCCAGGCCAGGATAAAATGCCTGGGAAAGAGACTGGAGCTCAGAACTCCCAACTCAATATGTTGCGGGATGGCAGAAAAGCCACGAGAAAGACCTAGGTGTATTTTGAAGATAATGCCAAGCACAACCATACTTTCACCACACGAGCTCAGACGCCGCCTCGGTAAACAAGGTCCGCGCAGAGCAGTGACACCCCAGGCTGCTTGCGAAAAGTCTACTACTGGGAACATAAACATATTACAAACCAACATTGCAGGCATACAAAACAAGATAGAAGAACTGCTCAAAACATTATATGACAACAAGATCCATATTGCAGTACTCCAGGAAATCATTCCACCCAGAAAAACTTTTAACATCCTTGGGTACACCCAGTATCGCTGCACATGCAAGAAATGTCAAGGATTTATGACACTCATAAGAAATGACATTCAAGCAGATGTAGGAAACATCCCCAGCAGTGGTGACATAGACATGCAGCAAGTTCACTGCTGGCTCAGAGGAAACAAATACACCATCTATAATGTTTACTGCCCCCCAACATCTGCTGGAAACATTAATATCCAGTACACCACATATCAGAGAACAATAGCTGGAGACTTCAACGCCCATTCACCATCATGAGGATATAAAACATACAACAAAAGAGGCAGGGAAGTAGAAGAAATCTGTAACACGTCCAACCTGATCCTACAACAGAACAAAAGGTCAAAACCCACTCTTTTGCACAGAGCTTCAGGCACGGCCAGCAGACCTGATCTTACCATTATATCGGCTGACATTACAGACATTTGCACTAACACAGTCCTGGAAGATATTGGGAGTGACCACAGACCAATACTAATTACTATAGACAGTCAGAATAAATCCAGACAAAAGAGAAAGATTTACTGGAATTACAAAAGGGCTAACTGGACAACATACGCAACACTTTCAGATAACAGATTCAACAGCATTGACATATTACAGTAGAGAATACATACAACAATATCACAAAGACGATACTTGAAATAGCGAACATAACAATACCAAAAGGCAGCCACAAACTTTTCAGCCAGTTCTGGACTCCAGAACTAGAAAAGATTGTAAAAGAGCGCAGACAAGCCAGAAGAAAGGTGGAAAAAGAACCCACCAGAGCCAACAAAATAATTTATAACAAGTTCACAAGACAGGTAAGATATCACATTAAGAAAGCAAAGAAAGAAGCATGGACATAAACATGTGAAAGTCTGGACTTAAAGAATGAAGGGCACAAAGCATGGAAGCTCCTGCACTGTCTTTATGGAAAAGGAAAGAAGAGCAACCCAAAACTGCTAAGAACTGGAGGAAACTTAACAAACAACAAGAAAAAGGCAGGAACGTTTAACAAATATTATGCAAATGTCAGCAAAACAAATTGCAGAAAACAGCTAGACAAAACAATTAAGAACATAACAAAAACAGAACAGAGAGCTGCCAACGCAAGCATTCCACTATTTGAAACTGAATACACTATCCAGGAAATGAACAGCGCACTACAAAAATTAAAGACCAAGAAAGCTCCAGGACCAGACAAAATTACCAATCAAATGATACTAAACCAAGGCCCAGTTGCAAAGTTAGTACTCTTAAACTTCATTAACAGAACATGGAAAGAAAGCACACTCCCTAAAGCTTGGCTGACTGCAAATATAAAACCAGTTCTACAGAAAAACAAGCCAGCTGAAGAGCCTGGAAGCTACAGACCAGTCTCCTGACCTCAGCAATTGGAAAACTTGCAGAGAAAATGGTTAATCACAGGCTCTATGGTGGCTGGAAAGTAATAAAGTCATTAATGATAGTCAGGCAGGCTTTAGAAAAGGTTGCAGAACAGATGACCAACTCTTTCATTTTGTGCAAAAAACCTTAGATGCATTCCAAGAGGGTAAGCACACAACAGCTGTATTCATTGATCTGCAGCAAGCATACGACACAGTATGGAGACAGGGGCTCTTCGCCAAAATGACAAAAATGGGCATACATGGAAAAATGTATCTCTGAATTAAAGCCTTCCTAAGTAACAACCTGGAGAGCACTGGTTTCTGCCTTATGCGCCGTGTTTGGCGCTTAAAGAATTTATTATTATTATTATTATAAGTAACAGAACAATACAAACAACAGTAGAAGGCACTAAATCCTCCCAGAAAACACTTTAGTGCAAGGAGCACTAAGTTGCACCCTTTTCCTTATCTTCATAAATGATCTTCCTTCCTACTTGAAGGTATCAAAAACACTGTATGCAGATGACCTGCTCATTTGGACAGTTGAAAAATACAAAAAACTGGCACAAGCAAAACTAAACAGAGCCCTAGCCACAATAGCTGTGTATTGCAGGCTCTGGAAACTAAAAATAAACACCGAGAAGACTGTATACACAACTTTCACCAGGAGCATCAAGGAAAGCAAGATGGTATACCAACTAAAACTCGATGGACAACTGCTGTCCAGAGAAGAAAATCCAGCTTACTTAGGAGTGGAGTTTGACAGAGAGCTACTCCTCAATACCTTCACACACAAAATGAAAGATAAAGCCAGTAGATGATTGAATCTCGTTAAACATCTTGCAAGCACTAGCTGGGGAGCAGACAAAGGAAATCTTAGACAGCTGTACCTGGGATATGTCCGATCAGTCATGGATAACAACCTTTCACTGCAGTCGGCAATGAGCAAAACCAAAAAGCAGAGTTGGACAAAGTCCAAAATCAAGCTCTACGGTTCATATGCGGAGGAATGAAAATCACACCAACAGCAGCCTGTGAATTTGAAGCAAACATAGAACCAATGGACCTACGACGTAAACGTGCTGTTCTGGAAGCCACAGAGCGCTACAGAAGAATGAGAAAAGACCACCCAAACAGACAACTGGTTGAGAACTGGAAGCCCATTGGCAGACTAAAACAAAAATCACCATTGCATGTAGCAACAACTATAGCAGAACAACCCCACCTCCCACAGTTACGAGAAATAATCGAACAGTACCCAGTCATTTATCCCGGAAAGCAGTTCAAACTTCCAGTAATATAAACCACGCTCATGGATAGCACACTGACAAGAGACACGAACCCAACAATACTTAAAACAGCTACTTTAGAGACTATAGATAGCTACCCTAGCACTGCAATACATGCAAACACAGATGGCTCAGCATTCAAGGCCACCATAAATGCTGGACTTGGAGCATATGTGAAATACCCAAATGGCGGCACACTAGAAATATACGAACCGTGTGGAGAATTCTGTACCAACTACCAAGCAAAGATTACAGCAATAATCACCACACTCACAGCAATAGACAGCCAATTCAAACAAGAAGTCCATATGCCATCAGATATCATAATCTTCACTGATTCAAAATCAGCACTTCAGGCTTTAGAAGAATACCTCCAAATTGAAAATAAAGAAATAATACAGCTGGCCGAAACAATCGACAGTCTGCTAACAACTACCCGCTCCTTCCCTTAAAAGCAACAATATTATTAAAGCTTCCAAATAATGTTACAAATAGTGTACATACCTTAACATCTGTTTCCTGCCTTATGTCTGTAAGACTTGTGACTTTAGCCTGAAAGCAATGAACTGTAGTAGAGGAACTTCTGTAGGTCTCATTTTATGACCATAAATATATTACACAAATATATTACACTAACACCTGAATACCATCAACACTAAGCAATAATCATTGTGAAATGGTGGGGTCCAATACAGCCGCATTTGCTAAAAACTGGCATGTTATAGAGATTTGCAATTGCCCCCCATAAAAAATGTATCACTTTCCATTTTAGTCTTGTCTCCCACCCTCTTTCATTTTCAATATTTTTGTGACCCACAGGTCATATCTTCTCCTTGTCCCCACATCTGTTTAATGCCCTTCACACTGGCAGTGAACATACTCAAATCTAAAAATAACCTCCCAAATTTAAAAGAAAATGACAGTACACTCTTAACTCACTTTCACTGCTCAGAGACATGAGTAAATCAATGTTAAACAAGATTTTAACTCTTAGACTCTGTTTAGACACCCGTTGCAGGCCAATGCGGACAGAAATGAATTAGGTTATCAATAATAATCCAGAAATTCTCACATTTAATCTACTCCAAGAGTAGGCAACTGGGCAGTTACAATCTATCAGTAGATCACAGTGGATGAGTTGGTAGACCTTCAGGTGATGAGTCTGCTAACAAAATATGACATCAGAGTCACTCTCCAGTGGATACCAGGACACACAGACATACCAGGCAATGATAAATCAGACAGACTAGCAAAACTAGGAGCAAGCATGGTCCAAACAAACACTCCAGCAAACATGCAGACAGCTAAATGAATACTACAAAACAACTTCAAAGAGGAATGGCTGAACCGATGGGAAAAAGGGTGTACTGGATGTGCCTTGTATAAAGAAATGGCCCATCCCAACAAAAATGACAACATTAACAACTAACGATGTAAGGAGCAGAACACAATCTTCCAACTAAGAACAGAACACACCAGACTCAATAAGCACTTAAACAAATTAAACCCCACACATGAAGCCTAATTGCTGCAACTGTACTCATCCATATGAGACAGTTCAGCATGTGCTGCTCACTTGCCCAGGACTCTCCACAGAGAGATGACAGCTATTGCCGAGCTCCCCAACAATCACAAACACTATACAGCACCACCTAACAGCTACAGAACACATGCAGGTTCTTCAGCTTGGCATTGCCTGCTAAAGAGCGACGAGCTCAGCAGCCCTAGTTAATCAACAACAACAAATAGATAGCACATCTGCTCTCTCGTTTCCAGTGATTCCACAGTGGGAGGGTAACCACTGAAGGGCAGTGGTTCATGACCTTTGGATAATGTTAAGCTCAGATTTGATCTCATGCGTCATGTTTTCATTTCTGGTGTTCTGTATTGATTCCAGTAATGATCTACAGTCAGTGAAGATTACTATCTTAGCTAGTGGCTGTTGTTCTGATCTGGTGAAGATTTTCAGAGCTTGGAGTAGTGCCATAGCTTACGCCCTGAAAGTGGAGAAGATCTTTCTAGTTGGGAAGGCCTTTCGGAGGATCTTCCCATTTACGAATCTTATAAAAATGCCTCCTCCGCCATTCCTTAATATCTCCTTCTGAATCATTTCTGTAACACTGTTTTCTTCTGTTTTGATGTTATCTTTAAAAGGTAGGTTCATGATGGGAATTCTGAACCAGTAGTTAATTTATTGGAAAAGAGTTTACAAAAATATAATTGTAAATCAAGCATTATAAATTACCACTGGCATCTTTGATGCACTTGTCTGTAATCTAGCATCACCTTAGGTAAAATGGAAATAGTAGCATGTTCAACAAGACATCACGTACATGCCACCAGTCTAGCTGTTGTCTGGAGGATAGTGCTTATAAATGAAGGATTGTACCTTCTTTGCTGTTTTAGAAGCATAGGGTCACCATATCATTTGCGGTGATTAATTCTGAAGTGGGTTGTTTTACATTAGTGTTTCCCAAACTTTCACTGCCATCTTGGCTCCCAGAGCACATTCCCGGTGCCCCCTCAATTTCCCTGCATTATGTTAAGAATTTTAAAATCTCCTTAGCCCCCAAGATATTAGAATGAGTCATGTTTACTGTCGAGCCTGGTTCTGTTTCGGTAACAATCGCTCA
This sequence comes from Oreohelix idahoensis, assembly GCA_024509875.1. Lineage (NCBI taxonomy): Eukaryota > Metazoa > Mollusca > Gastropoda > Stylommatophora > Oreohelicidae > Oreohelix > Oreohelix idahoensis. The sequence goes on along the minus strand of JAMPIV010002565.1, from coordinate 77,200 downwards.
CTTGGGTTCCTGAGGGTAAGAGGAAAAAAGGAAGACCAAAAGAAACACTCAGAAGAACAATAATAAGAGAAGGAAGAATGTTGGGCCTAAATAATGTGCAAGAGCTAAGAGGAGTGGCGTCACAATGAACAACCTGGAGAGCACTGGTTTCTGCCTTATGCGCTGTGTTTGGTGCTTAAAGAATTTATTATTATTATTTATTATGTTAAGAATATAAATAGCAGCAATTGTTATACACTTGACTCTGTTGAAACGTTCATACATGAGTGCTTGCATAGAATAGGATTGAAGCTATATGATTGTTTATTAATGTATCATGTTTTAAATCAATCCCAGCCCTTATACATATATATGTGTGTGTGTGTGTGTGTGTGTGCGTGCGTGCGTGCGTGCGTGCGTGCGTGTGTGCGTGTGCGTGTGTGCGCACCAAATTGTTACAGAAACAGCAGTTGAAAGGTTTGATGGGAGGGGAGGGCTTCCCACAAAAAGACCAGCTGCAATAGTGGTGGTTCCATGTTTCATAAGGAGCATAAAAGAAAGTGGATGAATGTGTGTGTGTATATATGTATGTATGTGTATGTGTGGTAACAGCCCTCATTAACGCTGTATGAATTTATGTAAATTCTAATGATTCTCCTATAAGCCATGTTGTATTTTATTATAGCACGTCAGTACATATCAATGTATTTTCTGGAGAATAAAGATTCTGATGTAGAGATATATGGATGGATGGCGTGGCGTGGCTTGGGATGGGATAGGATAGGAAGGGCTGTTCCTGTATGTTTGTTTTTTATGTTCTTTATACCCGTAAATGAACCTTGATCTTTTATCACTAAATTTGGCAAAGTTACTAGTTATGATTTTATGCTTAATGCTACAAAGTTATATTTTAGCAAAAAGTTTTAGTTGTGAGTTATTGACACATTAACTACCGTGAGCCGGTGGGACTGGCTTTTGAAATCCTATCATTTGGACCGCGAGCCGCTCAGAGCATCAATCTAATTTTAATAATAAAACAAATGAAAAATGTACTGAAACACTTTCTGATCTGGTTCGAGATTTTAAGTTGCCACCGGAAAACAAATTCCCAAAGCATGGTTGTTGTAGAACACTGGAAAATTGATATTATATTCATATTTTTCAGCGTTATGGGTTAGTTACCAAATCATGTAAAACTGTTTATCGTGGCAACTAGTGATAGGACCACAAAAAATGCTTATACATCTCGTCTAATGGCTGAATAGGCTAGAAACTTGTTTCAACAATTGACTGATAGATCTAGCGACAAGGACAAGAGATAAAAATGGTGTGCACATTGATTGAAATAGTGATTTTGATAGAGATGGGGTGCAAGCAGTTATAATTGTGAAAATATTGCGTCCTCGGCCATCGGAGGGCCATTAAATAGCAACAACCTCTATTAGAGTTACAAATGGTACTTATTGTAATAGTACATTCTTTAAAATGACGTGTAATTCATAAAAATCTGTAAACTATTATGAAAACTACAGCTTACTTTGTGCAGACACCTACAGAATGAAAATGGGAAAACAATGTAATTCTGCCAGAGTGTGTTTTTCAATTTGGTAGTTAATGTGTTAAACGTATTTTCCTTATATTCCGATTATCTAGCATTGAACTTAATTTGTACTGGCAAGGGAAATAATCTAACTTGTAGTTATCAGATTCAAAGACTGAGTAATAAAATTAATTAATATGTTATGTGATTATCAACAACACTTTTCTTCCTTTTTTTTTTTTTTTTTAACAACACGATTATAATATTCATAATCATTTAAGGACTGTTTAGAGGGTAGTAATTTATAAATAAAAAAATAATAATTGTTATTACTCATTTCTGACATCCAAAGGATGTAACCAAATGATAAAAATACAGTAGAACTCCATTTATCCGAACCCCAATTATCCGAACATCCAATTATCCGAACACTTTTTCCAGAAAAAAAGAAAAATAAATCAGATGCCACAGTCACGTTAGACTAAAATTCTGAATCTTTTGATGCGGCAAACTTCAAATGTGTGCGAACAATTTGTAGAGAATGAGATGGCTAATGGTCGGTCGCTTACGTACAGGAAGTCAGTTAGATCATAAAGTCAGTTAATATCTGGTTTACCAATCCAGTGTACGTGTGCGTTCTAGGTAGAACACTGGCTAAACAGACAGTTGAACTTAAAAGAATTGTGTCTGCTACTACAGCAGAATAATTTTGGTGTACAAGTATTTCTCTGTGCGATATGGCATCTTCCAGTAGGCCTAAAGCATATAAAAGGAACCGCAATGTTTTGTCAATTGAAACGAAAACAGAAATTATCAAGAGACTAGGACAAGGTGAAACTGTGTCTTCACTTGCGAGGATTTTCAATGTTGGGAAAGCTACCGTCTCTGACATCAAAAGTAACAAGGATAAAATTATGAGTTTTGCATCGAAATTTGATAGTGAAAATGGGTCGAAGAAACGTAAAACCATGAGAAATGCGAAAGATGTGAAATTGGAAGAGGCTTTGTATATATGGTTTGTGCAAAGAAGAAGCAAAGGGGAACCTATCTCTGGTTCTCTGTTGTGCGAAAAGGCACTTCAGTTCAACAATCAACTTGACGGTCCTCCTGACTTTAAGGCTAGCCAGGGATGGTTAAGAAACTTTAAATCTCGTCATGGCATACGAGAATTGGAGATTCAAGGGGAATCTTTATCTAGCGATGCAACTGCCGCTAAAAATTTTAAAGAAACATTCTTGGCTTTTTTGGGTTATTCACTCGATGATGTGTATAATGCCGATGAGACTGGCTTATACTGGAAATCATTGCCTCAAAAATCATTTGCATCTCAGCGCGAAGCAGCTGCCCCTGGGTTTAAAAAGTGCAAAGAGAGAGTAACATTTTGGTAGCCGCGAATGCCAGTGGAAGTCATCGTTTACCGGTGCTAATTTTCTTCTTCTTCGTTCACCCTCAGATGTCAACTTGAATAAGTTCAAAGAAAGCAGTGGTCTGCCTGAGGCTGTTGATATCTCCGTAGATTTTCTCCAGGAATGGTACTGGTGATGGCCATATGCGTCTTCTCTGTTCCTCATATGTTGGGCACCTTTGAAGCAGGTGTTCGGCAGTCATTTTACCAGTGCCACAGTCACACTCATCCGTAGTTCCTATCTTTAATTTGTTGAACAGATGGTATCTCAATCTGTTATGACCAGTGCGAAGTCTAAAGATTACCACTTGTTCACTTCTGCTGAGCTGGTAATACGGATCATTGTTTGTGTGGCCTGGATGCTCTTCTTCCCACTTGAGCCTGTATCTGCGCTTGATAAAACTCTTGGACTCCTCATAGGTTATATTTGTGTCCAGCTGAGGAAGTTTTCCCCCTTTCTTTGCCAATCTGTCAGCCTCTTCATTTCCAGGGATGTTGCAGTGAGAAGGGATCCACTGTATCACAACTCTTTTGTATTGCTGACATAGTCTGTGTTACTCTTAGGTCATCCAGTTCAGCATTAATTTGACTTTTCAGTGTTGTGACAAAGATGATGCACACATGTGGCTAGAAGATGATAATGATTCTGGTTTTCAGTTTTTGAATGACGAAGAAATTTTGTCTTTTGTGCAAGAAGAAAACCAAATACATGTAGTGACCGATGATGAAGACTCCTCAGAAGTACATGATGTACTTGTAGATTATGAAGAAAAACCAAAACGTCGACCAAGTCCTGAAGAGGCCTTTATAGCACTAGAAACAGCGATGGCTTGGTACGAGCAAGAAGATGACAGCTGTCCTACACAGCTTCTGCTGTTGAAGAGAATGCGGGACTTAGCAGCCAAAAGGAGACTATCCAGTTTGGTGCAAAAGAGGATTCCTCATTATTTTAAATAGTGGGCTACATCTGTGCAAGTACATATATACGTAAGTTGCGCCTGGTTTTGAATCGTTTGTAATGTTATTTTGAAAACATTTCTCTTTCTTAACAAAAATAATTAATACAAGTAGTACATGCACTGCAGTGTAATAAAAGATTTTGGTGATACAGTGATCTAATACAGTGTGGGTATTATTATTACAGTACAAGTAAATATGTTTTATAGTGTATTTTCCTTGTGATGGTTAATTATTTTTAGAAATATGTGGACATGTACTCGATACATTATGTAATCCAATTATCCGAACATTTGATTATCCGAACGATGCTCGGTCCCATGGGGTTCGGATAAATGGAGTTCTACTGTATTAATGAATATATGTGATTAGCAATGACATTTTAAAAAAACATTTGCATTACTATTTAATATTATTAATATATATCACCATACGAATTGCAGCACATCCAAAGAACATCTCCATCATACAGGTATATGCCCCCCACTACTGACTATGAGGATGATGCAGTTGATACATTTTATGAAAATCTGAATGAAACAGTTAAGAAAATTCCAAAGAAAGATCTCATCGTGCTATGTGATTGCAATGCTAAAATAGGGCCAGATGCATACTGTCATTGGGCTGGCACAGTGGGGAAATTTGGGACAGGACAAACCAATGATCGAGGACTAAGGCAACTAGAATTTGCCACCAGCTATAAACTAATCCTTGCAAATACACTATTTCCACATAAATTTTCAAGAAGATCAACGTGGCATGCCCCGAAAACTGAGATATATAGCCAAATTGACTTTATTCTTGTATCCAAAAGATTTCAGTATTAATAAAGCCAAGACAAGGACTTTTCCTGGCACCGGCATTGGTATTGATTACGACATGGTATTGATTATGCTAAAGCTTAAACTCAAAAAGAATTATAATCAAAGCAGATGTTCTCAATTAAGATTCAATTTAGACAAACTGAAAGATCCAGAATTCACGGGAATCTTTGAGGCAACTGTTGGAGACAAATTTGCAGCTCTCAACTTTCTGGAGGATGATATCAACTCAATCACAGAGATCATGAAAGACGTGCTCATTGAATCAGCAACAGAAATACTTGGTAAAAGAACGAAAATAAACAAACCATGGGTTACAGACGACATTCTGAAGTTATATGATACACGGCAGGAAATGAAAAAGATTAAGAAAGAGGTTCCTGAAGCAGCATGGCAATACAATATTGTGAATAAAAATATTAGAAAGTAAATGAAACAGGCCAAAGAAAAATAGCTAGCTGATCAATGTGAGTCCATTAAAACGGGGCTAATAAAAGGTAACAGCAAGGCAGCTTTCTACACATTAAGAAGACTATCAAAACCCCCAACAGCCCAGGGTAACTGTCATAGAAGATAGCAATGGGGCTATGCTCAGTGAAAAAACAGCTGACATGAAAAAGTGGACATAATATGGTAAGGATATAACGAATTATATAACTGTAAACTCGACTTTGAAATGGCATATTAAACAATATTAAGTGTGAAAACAGGGTACTTGGAAATGCAGCAATTTTACGGGAAGAAGTGGAACAGGCTATATGTTTGATGAAAGGAGGGAAGTCATCAGGTGTGGATAATATCCCAGCAGAGGTCTTGAAATATGGAGGGCCAGTATAATAAAAATCATGACAACAATTTGCCAGAAGATATGGAGTAAAAAAAAAAAAAGGCCAAACGAGTGGACGCAGTCATTAGTAATACCACTTCCAAAGAAAGGAAATCTAAACATGTGCAAGAATCACAGACCATTAGCCTTATTAGTCATCCAAGTAAAGTGATGTTAAGGATACTTTTGAACAGAATAAATCAGAAGAAATCTTGTCAGAGGAACAGGCTGGCTTTAGACTAAACAGAAGTACATCAGAACATATCTTCAATATTAGATTACTGATCAAAAAACATCTCCAGTATCAACGCGATTTATACCATAACTTCATCGATTTCACAAAAACCTTCGATTGAGTCTGGCATGAAGGCTTATGGCAAATAATGAGAAAATTCAATTTTGATACCAACATCATAGATATCATTGAAGCACTATACAAGGATGCAAGCAGTGCTGTTTTTGCAAGCAATGACATTGGATAATTTTTCAAAACAACTGTAGGAGTTCGTCAGGGATGTATCCTGTCCCCAGTACTTTTTAATATATATCTAGAGCATATTATCCAGGAGGCTCTCCACAATTATAAACAAACCACACCGATTGGAGGTCGACCTCTTTGCAATCTACGTTTTGCTGATGATATCGATCTAATAGCTGGAACAGAATCAGAACTTCAAGACCTTAGGTGAATAGCCATAAGAAACATGTTCCAACCAACATTCCGTTAAATGGGAAAAAGTTAGAAGTGAACACCTTTAAATATCTGGGGTCCACTATATGTAGTGATGGAAAAGCAATAAAGAAATCAAGACGACTTGAGATGGCCTCAGCTGCCATGACAAGGCTGAATGTGATCTGGAAAAGTAACATCAGTTTTCCTGTGAAGATCAAATTATACAAATCACTTATATTATCTATTCTCTTGTATGGGTGTGAGGGCTGGACACTCACTGCAGATACAGAGTGAAGGATTCAGGCTTTCGAGTATAAATGTTATAGAGAAATTTTGCGCATTTGCTACAAAGAGAACAAAACAAATATCTATGCTAGAGAGAAAATAAACACGTTTGCAGGCCACCAAGAACCATTTTTGTCAGTAGTGAAACGTTGAAAGCTTGCCTGGTTTGGGCATGTAACTCGTCATGACGCCATTTCAAAAATGATCCTCCTGGGAACAGTCGAAGGTAAACAGAGAAGTGGAAGGCAAAGAAAATCCTGGGCTGATAACATAAAAGAATGGGCAGGGCATGGTTTTTCCACACTTGTACGCATTGCTGAGGATAGAGAGCAGTGGAGGACCCTGTCTGCTGATGCTTCCACCATGGCACCTCTGCGACCCATTACGGGTTGAGATGATGATGATTATTAATGTATACTATTAGTTTAATATTTCACAGTGTACCATGAACTATTCAAATATCACACAGAAACAAATAATTCTTCTTAAACAATCGTAAAGTTGCATAACTTTTAATTGATGCCTATTGTAAACATACAGAATTATAATTTTATGTGCATATCATAATTGTCTGAAGTTTTTATTATTATTTTTTATTCAATGAATTTCAGGTGACCATTTCTATAACCAGTGCTCCCGTCCATACTCTAGTGTTGACATTCCAGATTTGAATATTATGAACAATTTAATAAAAAGTGAACCAATGCAGAATGCTACATTCATTGAAGTGGTGCCAGAATTTGGAAAATACACTTTGAATGAAATGAAAGCGGATGTAAGTACTGCAGCTGCAACACTAAATACAGACACTAACATTGAATCAAGATTGAAAGAGGTACAATCACTGAATGTCACAGACTCTGGCATAATGACTGTAGACATGAATCTGACTCCTGAGATTTATACTGCAGTCTTACAAAATGAAAACTGTAGCAGGGAATCAACAATAGTCTATGAGCATTGTACTCTCAACATTGGAAGTAGTGAAGGTTTTAAGTTATGTGGCAGAGTACAGTCAGATGAAATAATAATAGGTACAAAAGAGAAACTTTTCAGCTGTGATGTTTGTGGAGTAGAATTTTCTCAAAATGATAATTTAAAGAGTCATAAAAGGACACACAAAGGAGAGAAACCTTATAAGTGTGATGTTTGTGGAGTAGAATTTTCTCAAATTGGTAATTTAAAGAATCACAAAAGGATACACACAGGAGAGAAACCTTATAAGTGTGATGTTTGTGGAGTAGAATTTTCTCAAATTGGTAATTTAAAGAGTCACAAAAGGATACACACAGGAGAGAAACCTTATAAGTGTGATGTTTGTGGGGTAGAATTTTCTCAAAATGGTAATTTAAAGAGTCACAAAAGGATACACACAGGAGAGAAACCTTATAAGTGTAATGTTTGTGGAGCAGAATTTTCTGATAGTGGTTATTTAAAATGTCACAAAAGGACACACACTGGAGAGAAACCTTATAAGTGTGATGTTTGTGGAGTAGCATTTTCTCAAAATTATAATTTAAAGAGTCACAAAAGGATACACACTGGAGAGAAGCCTTATAAGTGTGATGTTTGTGGAGTAGAATTTTCTCAACATGGTAATTTAAAGAGTCACAATAGGACACACAATGGAGAGAAACCTTATAAGTGTGATGTTTGTGGAGTAGAATTTTCTGAAAATTGTCATTTAAAGTGTCACAAAAGGACACACACAGGAGAGAAACCTTATAAGTGTGATGTTTGTGGAGTAGAATTTTCTCAGGATGATCTTTTGAAGAGTCACAAAAGGACACACACAGGAGAGAAACCTTATAAGTGTGATGTTTGTGGAGTAGAATTTTCTCAAATTGGTAATTTAAAGAATCACAAAAGGATACACACAGGAGAGAAACCTTATAAGTGTGATGTTTGTGGAAAAGAATTTTCTCAAATTGGTAATTTAAAGAGTCACAAAAGGACACACACAGGAGAGAAACCTTATAAGTGTGATGTTTGTGGAGAAGAATTTTCTCAAAATGGTAATTTAAAGAGTCACAAAATGGGACACACAGGAGAGAAACCTTATAAGTGTGATGTTTGTGGAGTAGAATTTTCCAAAAATGATCTTTTGAAGAGTCACAAAATGGGACACACAGGAGAGAAACGTTATAAGTGTGATGTTTGTGGAGTACAATTTTCTCGAAATGGTCATTTAAAGAGACATAAAAGGATACACACAGGAGAGAAACCTTATATGTGTGATGTTTGTGGAGCAGAATTTTCTGATAGTGGTTATTTAAAATGTCACAAAAGGACACACACAGGTGAGAAACCTTATAAGTGTGATGTTTGTGGAGCAGAATTTTCTAAACCTTATGCTTTAAAGAGTCACAAAAGGACACACACAGGAGAGAAACCTTATATGTGTGATGTTTGTGGAGCGGAATTTTCTCATAGTAATGATTTAAAGAGGCACAAAAGGACACACACAGGAGAGAAACCTTATAAGTGTGATGTTTGTGGAGCAGAATTTTCTCATAATTGTGATCTCAAGAGTCACAAAAGGACACACACAGGAGAGACACCTTATAAGTGTGATGTTTGTGGAGCAGAATTTTCTAATCATGGTCCTTTAAAGAGTCACAAAAGGATACACACAGGAGAGAAACCTTATATGTGTGATGTTTGTGGAGCAGAATTTTCTCATCATTGTGCTTTAAAGAGTCACAAAAGGACACACACCGGAGAGAAACCTTTTAAGTGTGATGTTTGTGGAGTAGAATTCTCTCTAAATGGTAATTTAAAGACTCACAAAAGGACACACACTGGAGAGAAACCTTATATGTGTGATGTTTGTGGAGCAGAATTTTCTCATCATGTTTCTTTAAAGAGTCACAAAAGGACACACACAGGAGAGAAACCATATATGTGTGGTGTGAGATTTGTTCAGGGCAGTACTCTAAGAAGGCATACAGGGGAAAAGCCATATAGGTGTGATCTTTGTGGTGATGCATTTTCTCAGCCTTCTCAGATAAAGAGACACGTGTTGAAACACATTGGAGAGAAAATGTATTAGTGTGATGTTTGTGGTATTGGGTTTTCTCAAGTCTGTATTCTAAAATTACACAAAAGAAGACACACATGAGAAGGACTTTCTAAGTGTGATGTTTGTGGTGTTTGGTTTTCTCAAGTCTTTATTCTAAAACAGCACAAAACAAGACATACTTCATAGAAAATTTCTATGTGTAATGTTTGTGGTGTTAGGTTTACTCAAGTCTTTATTCTAAAACAACAAAACATACATGAAATACAATTTGTAAGTGCAATGTTTGTGGTGTTGAGTTTACTCAAGTCTTTGTTCTAAAACAACACATAACAAAACATACATGATATACAATTTGTAAGTGCAATGTTTGTGGGTTGAGTTTACTCAAGTCTGTATTCTAAAACTGCACACTAGACATACATGAGAGAAAATTTATGTGATGCTTACCTTACACAATGTGTAAACGTGATGTTTGAAATGGAAGTTTACTCATTCATTATTCTTCAGCTCCCCAATTCACAAAATATCTTGATGGTTTAAATTATTTGATCACTTCCTGTGGACTTCATTTTTCAAAGTGGTAGTGAAAAAAGTATGTTGTTGTGTAAATTGAAATCTCGTCCAGATTTTTTGTTGTTTAACTAGGGCTGCTGAGCTTCTCAATCTTTTGCAGCCAATACCAACGTCAATACTCTTGGTTAACACTGAAGATCTAGACTTTTCTTGTGGCTTTTCTACCATTCCGAAACTTGTTGAATTGAAGTCATGATCCAGACCTTAAGGTCTTTTACATTTGGACGTGCGCCCTAATACAACTGGCTTGGTTGAACGGGACGCGCCTCGCTAAAACGAGGCAAAAAAATTTTTTTTTTAAATGAGCTTCAGTTTCTCCATCTTAGCTTGCATTTAAAGGATTGTCACATAGGGTCCCAAGCTAGGAGTAAGAAGTGTGTGGCATACTGTGCATTCCCTGCCATCCAAGGGGTCTGTCCAACAATGCAGAGCTAAAATACTGGGCTCTAACCAAGGAATTGTCATGTCCTGCACAGAGCCACTTCTCAGCTTCCCCTGCCTATCAGTGGGTCCATAGTGAGATCCTCCTACATGCAGTCAACCAGGTCAAAGCTAAAGAATCATGTCTGGGGTTCAAGTGACTTCTCCAAGCTTAGTGTGCAATGCTGGGTTCTCAACCAGTTTCACCACGGAGGGAGTCCCTGGATGTGTGTGGATGATTTCAAGAGTCAGTGAGGGTGTAATTAGCCTCACAGAGGTTCACTTCCACATATGTATATTTAGGTACTCCAAACCACCCGCATTTGCTGCTTATGGCACAAAATTCTCATTTTGTCTATAACTTCAACCAAGGATTGCAACTTTATTTCATACAGCATTGAAATAAAACTAGTACCACCAGAAAGCTTGTTTTCTTAATATTTACATGGGTGCAAACATAGTTTGAAATATTATAAATGAGTTTGTCTTTTAAGTGTTTAACAAGTATGCGCAAACAGGTTTCGTGTGGTCCCGACAAAGGAGAAGTAGGGAGTTACCCTTTTCAAATCACAATCGATGTGTGTCAAATGAAATCAGCCTGCAGATATGATAGGAAACTCTATACAGAGCGATACAAAGGAGACAATCTGATCATCAGGAGAGGAAGTCCACCCCGTCAAACAAGTGTTTTGGCCCTTTATTCTTGTTAAGTGTCGTTTCTATCATGAAAGTTAATATTATATATATCAGGATGGTTCCTGTGGCCAAGATGACTTCTAGGGTTGTAAATCTCTCGAGACAACGTAATCAGCCCACACTCCTCCAAATGATTGAGTCACAACAAATGAAGTAGACGGTATACACTTTATTTTGGACAGCACGTAGCTACACAAATCAAAAGTACCAGCCAGCATAGAAATGGCAGATATTAGACAGCCAGTCCATGTCAGTAAGGCTGTCCTTTTCTCAATAAGCTTTATTCACATCAATACTCGACACTGAGCAATTATATTTCTATTCCATACAGATAACAGAACTCCATTTTTAAACACTTTAACAAGCAGGAGCCCAAATACGTACATCCACTCGCCATGACACACAGTCCTCTCTGCCTCGCACTTCTCTCCCTCTAGTATCATGTGAGCCAGCCAAGCATATCAGCTTAATGACGTGCACCCGTCATTATCAGTAACTGTCATAGATTTATAAAGATAGGTCAGAAGATATTTATGGTCCCGCCTGAGCAGAGGTGATAGTGGTAAGAAGATATTTATAAGGTATTCCGATTGAGCAGAGTGTGATAGTGGTAAATAAATAGGTTAAAGGGGTCGAGAATCTAAGGGTAGAATCTGAAGATACTCTAGTCCAGCCTATCTTTATGACTGTAATTTATTATAAGACCATCCTACTCTCCATACATGTAACATATACGTTTAACAACACACACACAAATATGTGACTACAAGACACAACCACCATGAAAAACTATGGTTATTGGGTATGGGCCTGACCGACACACAAATTTTAGTTAGTTTGTTTATTTATTATCATTTAAACTTCACAACATCGAATATCAAAGAATCAAATACATCAAAATTATGTATAGAGAATTAACAGAATGCCTATGCCCTCCCCTCGATCAGATGATAAAAACCCAACCATGTTAATAACCCCAAAGGTTAGCAATAGGTTACGTTATATAGACAGTAAAGTGAGCAAAATTCCTAATACGTGCTATCCCGTAAAGTAAACAATTGTTAAAGCCAAATAAGATAGTTTGGTACAAAATACGTTTACAAGAAAATATTCAATCTCTCTCTCTCTCTCCTTACCTAATCTGGTGTCATTTCCAGTCATGCATAATTATCCTGGATATAGTTATCGATATTGGTAATGTCAGGTTTCAGTGGCAAACTTGGCCCCAGTCCAGCCTTAACAGTAACTTTATAAAGGTGGATGCCAAGTTTGGTGAGGTAATCCTGGATCGATATTTTCACTTTGACTAGTTAATGCTAGAAAAATTGAGATACGTGTTCACCACAAGGAATGGAAGACGAATACTTCTGGTATTTGGACACAGCTAGTTGCTACAAATTGTTACTGATGTCTGTATGCGATTGATTAGATAGATCCTACTGGCTAACTCTGGTGGGTGCAGATTCTGAAATATATAATGCATAAGGAAGGGAAACCCATGGCCTGTAAACAGTAAATAAATATTAGACAAATATAAAGGTATGTTTTCAGGCACTCGTAAGAAATAAAGTAGAACACTAGACAGCAGAAAAACAACAGATGTGAGTGGCTTACCCAGGATTCGAACCCCAGACCTTCCATGCGACAAAACCGCCTAGCTATGCAAGTGAATCACACTATCCTCCCAGCCATCTAGGCATCACCAAAAAATGATGCTTAGGAAAGTATGATTCGCTTGCATAGCTAGGCGGTGTTGTCGCACGGAAGGTCTGGGGTTCGAATCCTGGGTAAGCCACTCACGTCTGTTGTTTTTCTGTTGTCTAGTGTTCTACTTCTTTATTTCTTACGAGTGCCTGAAAACATACCTTTATATTTGTCTAATATTTATTTTCGATTCTGAAATAGCATGATTCATCTGGATAAATATCCTCCTGGAATAAAACGACTATCAGAAGTCGGGAGAACAGTTATTGTTATTTTACCATGATCAGCTGATAAAATGCAAGAAAATATATCTGGGTATTTGGTCAGTCCCCGTTAAAATTCTACTTATTACAATGTTCGTTCGTCTCTATGGCCCGTCCTGTTCACAACTGAAACTTGGAGATGCGTCAGCCAACAGAAGACAACTTTACTTTCACTCAGTAAAAAATCGAGATACAGCCCAAGATATGGCCAAGTAAAAAAAACGCTGGTCACTGTTGAACTAGCTGCCTAAAGGATATAAGAACATTATGAAACACTTACTGCTAATAATATCTACATATGGGACCCCAAGATGCAGCAATAGTGAATGCAGTCAGCGTCCCATAGCTTGACTGCTTGCATCAGGATCAGCGAACCAGAGCTGATCAAGACTGTACTCCACCTCCACATGGTGGTCCTGGAAACAGTCTGCAGCAGTGCAGTCTGGCTGAGTGAGTACGGATCAAAATGGGAAGGCAAAATCGGTCCCTAAAAAATGCCGTGCAGAAGTCGGATGTGTCGACCGAAAGGTGCAGATATCAAAGCTTAGGCACAAACAGACAAAACGCAACCAACGTCCTTTTCAGGGCAAACGAGGAAGAAGAAGATATCTACATATATATATATATATATATATATATATAAATATATATATATATATATATATATATATATATATATATATACACACACACACAGAGGGGACGAGACATCTCTCATCCGCTCCGTCGTCCCTGATTAAGTTAAAAGGCGCACATTATGTCTAGCCTATCCTGTCTGGTCAGTTATTATTTAATCTTTAACCAATATCGCGCTTATACAAATATCGCTTGTCGTTACTAGCTATTTGTTTTGCCACATGATATTACACTTGTCACTTATATAATTACACTTAATGAATTAGAAGTGAATTGTATTCCGTCAATTATCATTCGCCTACTGTATTTATAAGTCAAATAAACCAACTCTTTCTGGGTGATAGCGGATAAGTAAATTTACATTATGACTGGAACATCTGGAATAAGAATAGCTATGCGTTATTTAATTTGCTAGTTTTAACACCTAGAAAATCCCAGGGAATTATAATGGTAAACTTAACACCTCAAATCACGGCAATGCTAATTTTATTACCACAATCAGAAATGTAACAATCTCCACGAAATGCTAATAGCACACTTTCACAGTGGCTCTAGAATAACGAGCTAGATTACCCAAAAAAATCTGAGTGACAACTGATAATGGTTAGAAGGAAACGCGGTTTATATAGGATCATCGTATTTTTATCTCAGAAGGCTGTTACTTTTCGCACTTCTCGTGCGTAGCAAAAATTCAGGAAACTGATTCCCCAGATCAAGGGTCCTCGTTTGCTTTTGTCGGCTGCTGCTAACGGCAACAGAGATTAGTCTATGTAGCGGGATCCTGTCTGCGAATTTCCTTGTTTCACGAGATCAAAGAGATACCTTTCCCTAATTGTATGGACATCACAGAATTAGCTCCCCTTTGTAGAGAAACTTCAAAAGCTGTTACCTCCTACGTGTTCTGCATGTGCTATCTGCCAGTTATCATAATATTGACAAATCAGCTCGCGTGAGAAACTCAGGTAAGCAAACGTGATTTACTCCCCTGAATAAATGACAGTTTGCTGAGTTTGTAAACAAGCTCGCAAGCTCATATGGTAAGGTCAAGTAGACAGAAAGAGGCGTGGATTAAGATGTGAGTCAGACAGTCAGAAATTGCATGGTTTTGCTTAAGCAAATGGTAGGCATGAAATAAGAAAGCAAAGGCTGACAGATTACGGTATCACTATTTACATTTCCAAGTCACAGTGACCCATATAAAATAAACAAACAAAGAGCTCTGTTGAGCTAACCAATATAATAGGCACACTTATTATGAATTTTAATCATAACATTACTACCCCCCCCCCTCCCCCCCCCTTTCCCCCACAAAATAATGGAAACAAAGTTTTCATTATTTCCGTGGTGTGAGTATACCAACACCAGGTTGAAATATGGTAACATCAAATTTCACTATAAATAAGAACTAGTATAGCACCCATGTTTCTGCCATAGGGTAGGCAATTTAACACTGAAAGTGTGGTTCATGGTTAATACCAAAGCCAATGTCTCTTTTAGACAAAATCCTTTTTAACAGCAATGTGAAGTCGCCATAACTGATAGTACTATTAGTACTCAACATATTAAAAAATGATGGTAGCAATACATGCACTCACACCATCACATAACGCCTATCAGTAGTCAGTTAATTAATTCATGATCACATAAAAAATGCAAAACAATAAAGAATAAACAAATATGCACCAACGTAAATATATGAAATGAGGCAGACAATCATATTAGTTAAGTGAATGACTGCAACATCTTACGCTAAAAAAAAAAATTAAAGTGATGTGTACATGTTAAGTACTTATCAGAAAAAATGTGTTGTGGTGCAAATAAATAAAAAAAAAATGTTATCTTGCACCTAACGAAGTTGTGTGTCCAATCATGTAATAATACACAAATGTATGATACTTCTTCCTTGTTCGCCTTCAGACTTCCACATTTATTAGGTACCACAAACTACCGCTTTGCCGCGTCGAAAAATTCTGTGACATGCAAGCGAGGCCCAGTTTGGGCCCTTTTCAACCTTGCTCTGCCTAGTAATTAATTTGCCTTTTCTAAATAAAAATTTTATCTTCTGGTTCCTTAATCTTCTTTCATAATATGTCAATTGTAACTTTCTGCGTGTCATTGAAATTTAGTGAGACAACAAAATAAAACACCATTAAAACCTCTCTTGCTGTGTGCTGGCTGACAGGCGCTCTAGAGAGCGAAATTCCCTGAAAGGACACCACCTCATTCAAAGCGGTGGCACTAGATCCTCAAAAACGCTACATTCATATGGTTTTCACCAATGAGAAGAACGGAAACTGAGATTTACACACATGTAACACAAGTCACAGATTTCTTATACGAAGATATAGTAAATTCGAAGTGAATGAGAAAGATTGGATTTTAATACACATCTGGGAGGCCTACCTACACTTGTGTTACATCAAACAAATGAGCAACCATTCTGCTAAAATCGTATCAAAGTTTTAAACATCAGAGTTATTTTGAGGAAAGAGCGAACGAACGTTAAAAGATAGCACCTCCAACACATTTTGGCGTGGAAACACAATGGCGGATGTTCCATCTGACAATCCCGAACACGATGGGCCGGCTGTATGAAACACAGCACGAAATGACTTAGGCGCTGAACTGAAAGTTTCACCAATGAAGTCGACGCAATATGTGTTCTGAGTAAGTTTTGAACTTTGTTTTATTTCTATTCATTTCAGACCTATTTTGTTTATTTGCAATATAGCAACGGCAAGTGACGGAGGGTGGATGTATTAGTAAAAGAACAGCCAAATGTGACTGCTCAGTTCACACATTTAGATAGAAAGTTTTTCGTTTTTTAAGCTGGGGGAGGGGGTTGGGGGGGGGGGGGGGGGAGGTTTGTTATTAATGTACCTATTTGGTTGTTTTATTGGACCATCACCGTTTTCTAAACACTAACAGCTTGCAAAGTCGCTGACCTCCTTTCGATAAAGTTATGGATGTCAAAGGTCATGTTTAGAATTTAGCTTGCTACACATTTGTGAATGTTAATTTTTTTTTTTAATTGACTCTCTCGCTTAATTACCCTTTTTTTCTCAATTATTTCAGGGGACGATCGTTTGATGCATTGCAAGCATATTTTTCAATGACGGGAAGAGGCTGATGTCCGGCTCTGCCACCGATTTCTACTGTGACAAACAGACTATTGGCACAGTTCTGTCTTCTGAAGGCTCGGAAAATGCAACATGGGAGCTGGTACGTCTTGTTGTGTAAAGTTTATGTATCATATTATTTCCTCTCATTCTCTGATGTTAAAAATCAGTAGGCTACTATGTAGTTGAAGCTTTCCTAGAAGCCTCTACAGGTTTTGAGTTGATTTTACAATTACAAACATAAAAGACAGAAATGACATAATCCATGTAAAAGAGAGACTTACGATCTACTGTATAATTAAAATGATTTAAATGGTAAATGCATTAAAAATTAATGCCGCAATAAATGCTTAATGATTAACAAAGGGAAAGAAGAAAATAATTTGGCCAACATTTTTTGTATTAATAATAAAATATCACAATCATGCAATTTGTCCTCTTCCTGTCCCTCACAACAAATTTCTCTCAGGTAACCTCTTGGTTTCTGACTATGCTACCCGAACAGAATGTGAGTAAAGGACAGCTACAGTACAGGTGCCAGATGTCAGTACAACAAGCCAGTGCCCTGAGAGGAGATTCACTTGAGGACTTTCTGAACACACAATTATCTTTTGATGTGATACCAGAGCCACTTTCAAAACTTGGTCTAACAAGGACAATTCTACTTCAAAAGAAGCCTCATGAATTTTGTGTACAGGAAATAGTTAATTTGTCAAGCAATGTTGGAGAAAAAGCATCTTCGCCTCTCTGGTTCAGTCAGGATACTGTATTCAACCCTTTTACAAGATATTGAAGAAGATTCAACTTCACCACCACCTCAGAAGAAGTCATTAAATAATGTAGCTGACCTCATGCTGACCTCAAGTGACAGTGAGATAGACACGGACTAATATGTAATGTTTCTTTGTTTCTAAAAATCAAATTTTAAGCAGTAAAGGTTGTTTCAATCAAGAAAATAACCATCAATTTGAATTTTACAACTCAAATTACATAAATATGGAAGTTTTCAGCTCTATAGCTGCAATATTCATGATTTTATGACTTACTTAGTCGTTCCCGTTCTACCGTGAGGTGTAGAGGTTTGGAAGAGAGAGCGCCTGACTATCCTATCGGCTGTCTTCCTCCTGGCCTGGTTCCATTCTTGTCCTCGGTCCTTCAAAGATGGTCTAATGTTGTCCTCCCAGTGGACTCTGGATTTTATGACAACATTTGGAATTTCGTGAGATTTTTCTTCCGAACTGCAAATTTAGCCTTTGATCCATTTTCGCATAATACAGTTTTATAGTATTCAGTATTTAATGTGGCTCAAAGAAAATTAAGGATATAATGCTCTCTTTAAGCTCAGTAAATCTTATAGCTTTCCTATGTGTAGTTTTTGATTTATGAGTGCAAGAAAATGCATATTTGCACTTTGCGAGCACAACAGTGAGACTTGAAATTGTATTTTTTGTCAATTTTGATGGACCATAATTCATTTAATTGATTAGTTGTACTTCCCATGTTTCTTTTCTGCAATAAGGACTTGTATGACTTTGTACAAAAAGCATTATTGACTTGGTAAGTGTTTGTTGACTGTAGTTATGATTGTACAAAGTCAGGCAATTAGTTCGGTGCGAAGATGTTTGAAAAATTTTGTAATTCCCCATCATCATCATGTGACGTAGTCTTTCCAGAACGTTGTCTCCATTACAGCTGCTCTGAACGCATCACGATTCTGGGCAAGTTGACCTGCATCAGCCAAAGACAAGTTCAGACTCTCTGTGATGTCCTGGGTCCACCGTCGTCTAGGTCGACCCCTTCCCCTTTTTCCAGGGACCATAATAATAATAATAAATTCTTTAAGCACCAAACACGGCGCATAAGGCAGAAACCAGTGCTCTCCAGGTTGTTCGTTGTGACGCCACTTCTCTTAGCTCTTGCACATTATTTAGGCCCAACGTTCTTCCTTCTCTTATTATTGTTCTTCTGAGTGTTTCTTTTGGTCTTCCTTTTTTCCTCTTACCCTCAGGAACCCAAGTGAGCGCCTGTAGTGGTATTCTGTTGTTTTGCATTCGTAGGACATGACCAATATATGACCATCGTCTTTTCCTTATATAGTCGGAGACATATTTCTGCCTAGAGTCTTCTCTTATTTGTCGATTAGTCTTGAATTCTTTCCAACTGATGTTCATGAGTTTTCTAAGACATTTGTTCTCGAATGTATTCAGCTTGTTCTCCAATGATTTTGTTATTTTCCAACTCTCACAGCCGTATGTTAACACTGAGATAACATTTGAATTAAACAAACGAAGCTTGGTATGTATATTCAATGATCGTAATTTCCAAATGTTAGATAATCTATTGAAGGCGCTAGCTGCCAAAGCAATTCTAGTATGGATTTCTCTTGTTGTGTCACTATCCTGAGTCATTTTACTGCCTAAATAATTGAAACTTTCAACTTTCTGTAGTTCTTCCCCGTTCAAGATGATATCAAAGGTCTCGTTAGAAAAGTTCATAGCTTTAGTTTTAGAGGCATTTATTTGGAGACCTATTTTAACCGAGAGATGACACAAATTATTTATTGCTTCTTGGGATTGTCTTGGTGTTGAACTTAAGAATGCTACATCATCTGCGAAATCCAGGTCCCCCAGGAATTTTCCATTTGTCCATTTTATACCCAATTGTTCATTGTGGGTATAGGGACCATGCCTTCCATCAATGTTTTTTCCAGACTATTATGTCTTTTTATATGACCGAAAAATTTCAGCTTCCTTATTGCGATGGTATTTAGGAGCCAATGTTCCTGTACGTTTAGTGAGTGCAGTACTTCTCTGTTGGTCTTTTTTTTCTGTCCAGGGTATTCTCAACATCCTTCTGTAGCATTTCATTTCGAATGATGTAATCTTTTTTGCAACTGTTTTATTGAGTGTCCAAGTCTCGCAGCCGTATGTTGCTACTGGGAATATACATGCTCTGATCAGTTGTAACTTTGTTTCTTTGCTTGTGCCTTGTATTCAGATTAGCCATTATGGATTTCTTGGCATTGTACATCCAGTAGTTTGCCATTGCTTTCTGGATGGTTCTGGCCGCTTACCATTACAGTCCATGGTGCACCCTCAGCCCGATACCAGGCCTTTCCAACTCCTGCCCTGGAAGCCGTTGTCAAAATATTATTGATCATCCGCCCATTCGGCCAGCAGTTGTGTGTACTGTTTAAGGGGGACCTCCCTTTTTCAATTTGCTCACGTAGTTCTGCCGGCCAGTCAAAGCCGTTGCCCGGGGGGTGGCGCTGCCGTACACAAGCAGACTCGAGGAGCCATACGTGAGCTGAACTGGAGTGGGGGAACCAAATAGGATCCAGGCCATCCTCAAAAAGAGGAAGTGACTGCCTCTCACCGTGAGGAATTCCCCACAATTTTGAAATGCTGTAACTAGGTTGTTTGATGTCCGATTTTTAAAATTTAAAAAGGAAATTTCATGGCTTAAAGAGATCCATTAAGATCTATAAACAAAGACACTGTAAAAACAAAATGAAAAATCACTTTGTGGTGCCTACTGAAATGCTCTGCCCATCTTGTTTCCTGTCCCTCTGCTGTCGTGATGAGATTTCCTTGCTTATCTCTTACCAATGTAATATTGTTTGCACCTTGTTTTCCGCTGATGATTTTAGTTATTTTGTATACTGTGCTTTGTTCATTTCTCAGTGCTGCCTCTTCTGCCTGTCTTGCAAGATCGTCTAGGAAATTCCTTTTGTTGGCTCGGGTTTGCGTTTAACTTCCTTGTCCAGCTGACTGTACTGTTCGCTATATAGTTGCTTTAACCTGGGGGATTTCACTTCTGTTTTCTTTCTTTTTGTTTCCTTTCTCATCGTTATGGTGTTTAAAGTTTCTGGTGTTATCCAGTCTTGCTTCTTTCTTTCCTGGAATCCCAAGCATGATTTGCTGCTTTCCTTATATATTGTTGAAATGGTGTTGAAATTCTGGTCTATATCATTAGTCAATGTCTTTTCCTGACTTTTGGGAAATGATTTTCTCAAAATCTATTTTTCTCATCCTAATTTTCTTGTAAACTGCAAATTTCTGTATTTATTGACATAGATTTGGCACAACTATTGTCCATGACCTTTTACAACTTTTGTCAGATCGATTTTTAAGTATCTGATCACAAACTTTTAGACACTAAATTCAAAGCCCTGTAACGTTGGTTGTATTAAAGTATTTAAAACATCTGATCTCATAAAAGTTTCATAATTTAATGTTAAATGTTTTCTTTAAATTTGGTATTCATAGCTTAATAAATAAAAAAGCCTTAGAAAATCGAAATAGAACAATAGAATGTGTACAATATGGCCAGTTTCATGGCAACTGGTGGTGCAGTACCATCAAACTCTTCATTTTGCATATCTAATATTGATATAGGTTAATTCTATGCATTTTCATTGAAATCCTGCGATTAACAACAAAAATAGCATTTCACTGTAGCTCCACCCATTAAGGATGTGTGGTATACTGTTAGTGATGAGTGAAAAAAGATTTATGTTGCAATATACTGGACTCATAAAGATATGATTTTGCATTACAAACATACTTCAAACACTTTGGTACATTTAACTGTCTCAAAATTGAACGTTGTGATAAAAGCATTGGTTGGTGGTGATTGTGAAAAATCTTTACATAACCTACTATTTTGTTTGCATGTCATCCAAGAATGTTACTGGAATAATATCTCTAAAGATTCAGACATTAATTTCCAGAAAGTTGATAGCATGGACAAGACAAGATCAGGAGAGCAGAAAGTAGAACAGTCTGATATATGGAGAGATGAAGAAGGTAAGCATTTAAATAAGCTTCTTCTACTTATTTTGTTATGCAGTGAAGCATCTCAGTTGAGGCTGAATACTGGTGCTGTTTTTATTGTGTTACTTCAAGATGTTTACCTCCCCAAGGATATATCTCATTATTCTTCTTCTGCGTTCAGTTTGTTGTCATGCTAGATCTGCAGGCCTGTCACCAGGACAAAGTCCACAGTCATTTCCAGGTCAGCGCGGCAGCCCCATAGCTTTTGCTTGAGCTCAGCACCCCCTGGCCAGGTCAGACACCATGGGTTGGGCAGATTTGGAGAATGTGTTTGGGGGTCTGGATTCCAGTTCCACAAGAACATTTTTAGTTACTTAGTCGTTCCCCTTCTACCGTGAGGTGTAGAGGTTTGTAAGAGAGAGCGCCAGACTATCCTATCGGCTGTCTTCCTCCTGGCCTGGTTTCATTCTAGTCCTCGGTCCTTCAAAGATTGTCTAATGTTGTCCTCCCTGCGGACTCTGGGCCGTCCTGGGGGTCTGGATCCCTGGCTCTTTGTTTCCCATGCTTGTCGTGGTTGCCGATCTTCTCCCATTCTGCAGACATGGCCAAACCATCTTAGTTGGGACTGTTCTACTTGGGTCTGCAGGGGGTGGCATTTTAGGCCTTGACGTATCGTCTGGTTGCGGACTATGTCTCTTCTTGTTACTTCAACCACCTTCCTCAGATACCTCATTTCTGAGGTTTGGATCTGGCTTTTGTGGGTTGTAGTCATTGCCCATGACTCGCATCCATATGTCAAGACTGGGACATAGGTGGAGCGGTATACAGCCATCTTCGTTTTCTTACCAACCTCTCTCTTGCTGAGGAATCCTCGATTTATGGCCTGAAAAAGTCTCCCAGCTGCTGCTTTTCGAGTGGCCAACTCTTCTTTGATGCCTCCCTTTCGATCTATAAGAACATTCATTTGTATGATATATCCTGAGGTGATAGAGATGGTCAAGTAGTCTACAGTTCTCAGGTGGAATATGATGGTCTGTTGGTGTCTGTTACATTGGTTGATTTGGTCATCTCTGCTGTATGTATAACCTTCCTCCTTCCACTGGTTTTTGTACTTGTTTTGGATCATGGTTTTAGCTTCTTGATAGGACAATGGGTGGCTGAATTGTTCCATTTTACTACCATTTCTAGATAGCACATAGGGGAGTAAGGGTTACTATAGGTCTCACCAAAAAAAATGAGAAATGCCTGCAACCAAGGCAACTCTACCTTCACGCGTGGTCCAATTCTTGGATCTGGTGCTCCCTGTTTCTACCAACACGGCTATGGTGAATGGCAAGTATCTGGTGCTAACAAACCAGATCCCAATAGTCTACTGGGGCAAAACTCTAGACTATGGGGGAGGTAACCCTACAGAAACCTCTGGCGGAGCAAGTCCTCCATCAGATGCGGTCGATGCTGGGCCCACCGGCGCGTGGACACGTCCCAATCCCCATCGAGACTTCCCCGGGGAGCACACCCTGGCTCAGAAAGCAGACAAGGCCACTCTCTAAACCTCCAATGTCTTGTGGGCAGTGTTAGGATGTGCAAAAACATGGACAGGAAGATATTGGGAGTGACCACAGACCAATACTAATTACTATAGACAGTCAGAATAAATCCAGACAAAAGAGAAAGACCTACTGGAATTACAAAAGGGCTAACTGAACAACATACGCAACACTTTCAGATAACAGATTCAACAGCATCAACATATTAGATACAGTAGAGAATACATACAACAATATCACAAAGACGATACTTGAAATAGCGAACATAACAATACCAAAAGGCAGCCACAAACATTTCAGCCAGTTCTGGACTCCAGAACTAGAAAAGATTGTAAAAGAGCGCAGACAAGCCAGAAGAAAGGTGGAAAAAGAACCCACCAGAGCCAACAAAATAATTTATAACAAGCTCACAGGACAGGTAAGATATCACATTGAGAAAGCAAAGAAAGAAGCATCGACAAAAACATGTGAAAGTCTGGACTTAAAGAAAGAAGGGCACAAAGTATGGAAGCTCCTGCACTGTCTTGATGGAAAAGGAAAGAAGAGCAACCCAAAACTGCTAAGAACTGGAGGAAACATCTTAACAAACAACAAGAAAAAAAACAGAAACGTTTAACAAATACTATGCAAATGTCAGCAAAACAAATTGCAGAAAACAGCTAGACAAAACAATTAAGAACATAACAAAAACAGAACAGAGCTGCCAACGCAAGCATTCCACTATTTGAAACTGAATACACTATCCAGGAAATGAACAGTGCACTACAAAAATTAAAGACCAAGAAAGCTCCAGGATCAGACAAAATTATCAATCAAATGATACTAAACCTAGGCCCAGTTGCAAAGTTAGTACTCGTAAACTTCATTAACAGAACATGGAAAGAAAGCACACTCCCTAAAGCTTATCTGACTGCAAATATCAAACCAATTCTGAAGAAAAACAAGCCAGCTGAAGAGCCTGGAAGCTACAGACCAGTCTCACTGACCTCAGCTATTGGAAAACTTGCAGAGAAAATGGTTAATCACAGGCTCTACTGGTGGCTGGAAAGTAATAAAGTCATTAATGATAGTCAGGCAGGCTTCAGAAAAGGTTGCAGAACAGATGACCAACTCTTTCATTTTGTGCAAAAAACCTTAGATACATTCCAAGAGGGTAAGCACACAACAGCTGTATTCATTGATCTGCAGCAAGCATACGACACAGTATGGAGACAGGGACTCTTTGCCAAAATGACAAAAATGGGCATACATGGAAAAATGTATCTCTGGATTAAAGCCTTCCTAAGTAACAGAACAATACAAAAACCAGTAGAAGGCACTAAATCCTCCCAGAAAACACTGGAGGAGGGATTGCCACAAGGGTCAGCACTAAGTTGCACCCTCTTCCTTATCTTCATAAATGACCTTCCTCCCTACTTGAAGGTATCAAAAACACTGTATGCAGATGACCTGCTCATTTGGACAGTTGAAAAATACAAAAAACTGGCACAAGCAAAACTAAACAGAGCCCTAGCCACAATAGCTGTGTATTGCAGGCTCTGGAAACTAAAAATAAACACCCAGAAAACTGTATACACAACTTTCACCAGGAGCATCAAGGAAAGCAAGAAGGTATACCAACTAAAACTCGATGGACAACTGCTGTCCAGAGAAGAAAATCCAGCTTACTTCAGAGTAGAGCTTGACAGACAGCTACTCCTCAATACCTTCACACACAAAATGAAAGATAAGGCCAGTAGATGATTGAATCTAGTTAAACATCTTGCAAGCACTAGCTGGGGAGTAGACAAAGGAAATCTTACACAGCAGTACCTGGGATATGTCCGATCAGTCATGGATAACAACCTTTCGCTGCAGTCGGCAATGAGCAAAACCACACCAGCAGAGTTGGACAAAGTCCAAAACTAAGCTCTAAGGTTCATATGCGGAGGAATGAGAACCACACCAACAGCTGACTGTGAATTTGAAGCAAACATAGAACCAGTGGACCTACGACATAAACGTGCTGTTCTGTAAGCCACCAAGCGCTACAGAAGAATGAGAAAAGACCACCCAAACAGACAACTGGTTGAGAACTGGAAGCCCATTGGCAGACTAAAACAAAAATCACCATTGCATGTAGCAACAACTATAGCAGAACAACACCACCTCTCACAGACACGAGAAATAATCGAACAGTACCCAGTCATTTATCCTCGAAAGGAATTAAAACTTCCAGTAATAAAAACCACTCTCATTGATAGCACACTGACAAGAGACATGAACCCAACAATACTTAAAACAGCTACTTTAGAGACTATAGATAGCTACACTAGCACTGCAATACATGCATACACAGATGGCTCAACATTCAAGGCCACCATAAATGCTGGACTTGGAGCGTATGTGAAATACCCAAATGGCAGCACACTAGAAATATACGATCATGTGGAGAATTCTCTACCAACTACCAAGCAGAGATTACAGCAATAATCACCACGCTCACAGCAATAGACAGCCAATTCAGACAAGAAGTCCATATGCCATCAGATATCATAATCTTCACTGATTCAAAATCAGCACTTCAGGCTTTAGAAGAATACCTCCAAACTGAAAATAAAGACAATCCCAAGAAGCAATAAATAATTTGTGTCATCTCTCGGTTAAAATTGGTCTCCAAATAAATGCCTCTAAAACTAAAGCTATGAACTTTTCTAACGAGACCTTTGATATCATCTTGAACGGGGAAAAACTACAGAAAGTTGAAAGTTTCAATTATTTAGGCAGTAAAATGACTCAGGATGGTGACACAACAAGAGAAATCCATACTAGAATTGCTTTGGCAGCTAGCGCCTTCAATAGATTATCTAACATTTGGAAATTACGATCATTGAATATACATACCAAGCTTCGTCTGTTTAATTCAAATGTTATCTCAGTGTTAACATACGGCTGTGAGAGTTGGAAAATAACAAAATCATTGGAGAACAAGCTGAATACATTCGAGAACAAATGTCTTAGAAAACTCATGAACATCAGTTGGAAAGAATTCAAGACTAATCGACAAATAAGAGAAGACTCTAGGCAGAAATATGTCTCCGACTATATAAGGAAAAGACGATGGTCATATATCGGTCATGTCCTACGAATGCAAAACAACAGAATACCACTACAGGCGCTCACTTGGGTTCCTGAGGGTAAGCGGAAAAAAGGAAGACCAAAAGAAACACTCAGAAGAACAATAATAAGAGAAGGAAGAACGTTGGGCCTAAATAATGTGCAAGAGCTAAGAGGAGTGGCGTCACAACGAACAACCTGGAGAGCACTGGTTTCTGCCTTATGCGCCGTGTTTGGCGCTTAAAGAATTTATTATTATTATTATTATTAACAAAATACGACATCAGAGTCACTCTCCAGTGGATACCAGGACACACAGACATACCAGGCAACGATAAAGCAGACAGACTAGCAAAACTAGGAGCAAGCATGGTTCAAACAAACACTCCAGCAAACATGCAGACAGCTAAATGAATACTCCAAAACAACTTCAAAAAGGAATGGCTGAACTAATGGGCAAAAGGGTCTACTGGACGTGCCTTGTATAAAGAAATGGCCCATCCCAACAAAAATGACAACATTAACAACTTATGACGTGGGAGCAGAACATGTTGTTGTTGTTGTTGTCGATATCCCATAGCTGCTGAGCATATCTACTCTTGGCAGCCCAATGCCATTCTTAAAAAAGTGCAGGTTTTCTGCAGTTGTTTTAACGTTCCATTTAGTGAGTTGGTGACTGTCAGAGGTGTCTGTAAAAGTTTTTTCCTGGCGTTTGTGAGTGATGGACACTCCATGAGGAGATGTCTGGTTGTTTCATATTGATGAGAGCAGTGTCTACACATGGGTGGGTGCTGAGGGTTGATACGGTTTAGATGGCTATTGACTCTGGCGTGTCCTGTTCGGAACTGAAAGATAAGACTTTGATTTCTCCTGCTGAGTCTGTTTATGTTGTCGTTGTCTTTTGGGCAGGTCATTTCATTAAAGACATTTCGGCCAGTCGACCCGTTCGCCCATCTGTTCAGCCAGATTTCCCTTGTGTTGTTTCTGAGAATCTGTTTGACTTCTCATGCTGCAGGGTCTGTCCTTTTGTTGTTTAGAGGCTCCTGCTTTTGCAAGTCTATCAGCTGTCTCATTTCCAGTTAGATCACTGTGTCCAGGGATCCACTGTAGGGTTACACTGATGGAGTAGGCTGTGGTCAAGTTGTGAACCGCTCTTCCTATAAGAAAATTGTTTTTGTTTTCATATGGAGTCTGTTTAGTGCTTTCAGAACAGACATGGAGTCACTGAAGATTACTATATCTGATGGATTTCGTTCCATAAGGTCAAACTGTTGTGTAGTAATTCAGTGGCTGTCTTGATGGCCTCAGCCTCTGCTTCATAATTTGAAGGTATCATATGCAGACGCCGTATCCTGCAAAAGAGGTGGTCTTGAAAGCTGAACCATCTGTGTAGTCCTGTATTGCTGACGTTGGGTAGCTGTTTATGGTCTCCAAGGCACACGTCTTCAAGATTGTGGGTAGTGTTTCCTGTTCCGATATGAATTTGGCAACAATGTAGTTGCACAGAAAAAAATGGCACTAGTATTTGGGGAGATGATGATATTTTTTGAAGAGTGCACTGAGGTGCACATTTGTTGAACGCGAATGGTAAAAAACGAGAGGATTCAAGTTAGTTGCTTATCCTTTACAGGACGTGGCAATCAACCCCAGCTTTTATTGGCTGTTTGTGATTTTTCTAGCCAATTTTATTTCATTCAGTAGTTTGCCATTGCTTTCTGAACGGAACGGCGCTTATACCATTGTTAAAAATCCACACAAAGCGATCTGCTACCAAACCGCCTGCAGCAGGTTTCGAACCTAGTATATCTGGATTATGAAACTGCGTTCATATCCATTAGGCCACAGACGCCGACAAGAGGATTCAAGATGGATGCCTAAATCATAGGCTAACATTTGTGTTCTGAGTTCTATTACTCAGAAAAGACATGGAATGATGCTGCCGTTGTGACTTATAATAGTCATGTAGGGAATCATATATTATGTATTTGGTAAGGTATTAAGCTTCCGTGGCCTGGGAGGTTCATACACTGTTACATCAGAGTTAAATTACAACCTTACCAGCTACGGAAGGGTGCGAAGGGTCATTGTGGAGAAGAGTGGATTCACTGTTTATGAATTGAATATCCCTACGGTCCAAGATTGACAATTGTACTGCATAATGTGCCTTTATGCTTATATGAAGACTGACGGGACATATAATTTTAATGACTTTCGCTACGTATGGTACCTGGAGTATTGGAAATAAATATGGTGATTTTTATATAACAACTATGGACATTACGCATATCACAGTTGGCCGTTGTGCGCCATGCATTGCAGTTCAGGGTTAACTTTGCTGTTCGTTATATGACTGCCTATTGTGATGGGACGACTAGATGCTGTAGCATACCCACGATTGGTATTTTCGCGTGAAGTTTGACCGGGGCAGTATTGTGTTGCATATGGTGTTGCAACATTTCCTTGTTGGCCGTTTTATCTATCAATTGTGTTTTGACAGTTGGTTGATGGAAGTTTTCCCAAGGGGGTGGTCCAAAGTATTTGTTTTCCAATTCTCTCTCTTGCTGGAGATGGTGTTTATCATTTTCCTCTTTGGCTATGTCCAGGAGAGATAGTTGTTTCAGTCTTCGTGTTTGTTTCCAAGTGTCAATAAGTACTTTGTTTGGATGGTCTTTCTCTTGTCTCCTGTATCTCTCTACAGCTTCAGTCAGTGCTCTTTTACGCCTGATATCCAGCAGCTCTATATTTGCATCTATCTCACATACGGCTGTGGGTGTTGATCTCATCCCTCCGCAAATTAACCTGAGAGCTTGGTTCTGCACACGGTCCAGAGCTGAGATGGTATTAGTACTCACAACGGTCTGGAGGGGGAGGTTATAGTCTATCGCTGATCTCACATAGCCAAGATATAGTTGACGAAGGGTTTGTTTATCCGCTCCCCAATTTGTACTAGCTAGCCGTTTGATGAGGTTTAGGCGCTTACATGCTTTTTCCCTGAGGTTGTGGATGTGTCCATCTAGTTTCAATTGTCTGTCCAGTTTTACTCCTAGATAGACTGGGTGCTCCTCTTTTGTTAGTGTTTCCCCACTCAGTTTGATGTTGATAGGTCTTTTTGCTATTTTGTGGCTGCGGGAGAAAGTGGTGTATACAGTTTTCTGCGTATTGATTTTAAGTTTCCACAGCTCACAATATACTGACATTGCAAGGAGAGCTCTGTTGATCTTGGCTTTTGCGAGGATGGGATATTTGTCAGTAGTCCAGATGGCAAGGTCATCAGCAAACAGCGCCTTCGACACATTCAGATGTTTGGCAAGGTCATTAATGAAGATGAGGAAAAGGGTGCAACTTAAAGGAGAGCCTTGAGGCAGTCCTTCTTCCAGCATTATTTTCCGTGAAATGGCACCAGCGTAGTTAGTAGCTATGGTTCTATTTGTTAGGAAGGTGTAATGGTGTGATTGTTTTACTTGAAGTATGTATGTATAACGTTACACCGTTGTGGATGGGTACCAATCTTTAGAGATAAAGGAATTGGTTCTTCTGGGATGTAGCATGATGTTGTAAGTATATATTGTTGGTATCCCTCCTTATGGTCCAGTAGTATTAATGTACAGATGCAACATTGTCCACAGTACATAGTACAGAGTACATCACTGACTCACGACGAGGAAAGTCATAAAGGTGTTGAACAGCTAGTGACGTTTTCTCAATATTTATTAACGACACAACAACGACATCAAAATAGCATAGTCACTGACAACACTTGTAGACATCACAGCATGTTAATGGAGAATAATGTAACTGGCGTCAATGCATTGTAAACGACTGTAAATGTATTCAGGTGTGGAAACCATCATCCTTTTCTATAACAGCCGATATATATATATAAATGTAGGAGATTAAATCCCTTCTCCTTTTCTGACCCCCAGCAAGACAGGCATGACTTCTGGAGTATCAAGTAATGTCCTCTAATTTCCTTTAATAACCAAGGTATCGAACCTAAACTGACGTGGAACCGCCAGAGCAGCAAAGTCCAACAAGTAGATAGCCTTTAGGACATGCATCAACCCGATGCATAACAACATGGTGATTCGTGAGTTGACAACTTCTCATAACGTAGACTCTTTCCCGCCCAGGGAAAGTTTGTAAATAGGCAAAAATGTCAATCATGAAAGTTAGCGACAATGATAATCAAGTAGAGCAATTACCTTCTCTTCAGGAATAAATACACAACTCACTCGCCTCCAGGTGCTTTGAATCACAAAGGGGAATATCATCTGAGATGAACCAACACTATAGAGGACTTCCATTCCCCGAACAATATGATCATGACAGACGCTGAAAAAGCGTCTATCTCTTTCGACAAAATCTGTGACACTCCCGGGCGGAAGCTTGTTCCAAAACCCACAATCAAAAAACAGACATGTGCAGAAACGTTCGATTTGAAACAATTCACACAACCCCGAAGCTATGGGCATATTCTAAGAACGACACTTAAAATCGAGCCTTATAAGGATAGGAAATAACTATCGACGCAGGTTGCCAAACGTTTCCAAGAAAAGTGGGCCTGTGCGCTCCATAAATGGACACGACCCAAGATCGGTCAAAACAACAATACCGGCAACCGAAGGGCATAAGAACAGATAACCACTTAAAGTAAAAAGTAACTTCAATTCCAAGAGTTATATACCTTGCATTAGAAAAATTGAGTACACAGATACCATAGCAAAATTCTTATGCGTAACATATTACCGCAACCTCCCGATAAAAAAAAAAAAAACATTTTTTTTTAACATCCACGAGCAAGCTAAAAGCGGCTCAAGCGCACGAATTATGCGCGGATAAATAGACAAACTGCCTGAGATGAGGCTAAATCGACACATAGAGTGACAGGTGAGAATATATCTCAGCAGAGTAAATTTGTCTCAAAATATATACATATATCGAGGAGGTGCCACCAACCACACATCACATTGCTGGTCATGTTAGCATGTAAACATAATATACATATCTTGTATGCAAGTGTAATAATAATCATTATCAAAATAGCGGTGTCATTATCCTAGCACCGCTTCAAAAGGATGTACACATGTGATAGTAAATATTACATTACCTAAACATGTAATAATATTATAATGCAATACATAATGAAATACGTTGACGATACATGAAGATCCAGGTCAATGACAAAATGACACATCTTCTGTCGTTCCAACGGTAAGTATACACTTCACATCTCTTCATGCTTGACAACAGTAAGGTAACTTCTCGGATCATCAATGACATGCTGAGAAAATACAACCAATATAATCCTATTTAACAACCATTAAGTTTCATAATATACAATACATTTTTATTAATAATTGTGGCCGAGTGAACTTTCGGCCCTTATATTGCCTACTCAGCCTTCTTCTGTTATATTAAAGATGGTAACAGAAGAAGATGATAACAAAGCACATTAATATGAGTTCACATAAAGTGAGAGCAGATGTGCTAATGTATGATTATAATATAGGAGTGTTATGGATCTGTAATATATCTGGAAATATAGGACAGAAGTATTAGTTGGAATCATGTTGGCATCTAGACAGAATGTCAGCCATCACATTATCCGAACCACGGATAGCTCGTACTGTGAAGTGAAAAGGTTGAAGAGCAATGGCATATCGAGTGGATCTTGAACTCTTCAAGTTCTTAGTTTGAATAGCTGTAAGAGCTTTTTGATCAGTTTCTAGAATGAAATGTGCGCCCAAGAGGAATCTTTGTAATTTGAGAATTGACCAAACCATAGCCAACAATTCCCGGTCTAGAACCGAGTAATTCCTCTCTGCCGCATTTAGTTTCCTAGAAATGTACATAACAGGATGCAGAGTTTCTGAATATTCCTGCATAAGTGCTGCTCCGATCCCAGAGGATGAAGCATCACTTCGAAGAACAAAAGTCCTATCAAGAGTAGGTAATCTTAAGATGGGAGGAGATGAGAATATATTCTTGATCTGGTCCAAGGAAGATTGGCATTCTTGAGACCAATGAACCAGATTAGGCGATCCTTTCTTCAACAACGTTGAGAGAGGTGCCATAATTGAAGATAGATTCGGAATTAATCTCCCATAAAATTGAATTAAACCCAAGAGACTACGAACTTGTTTCTTCGTCTTAGGTACAGAGATGTTCAGTATTTTAGACGTATTGTGGTCTTCTGTCTTCAAGAGACCATGACCAACACGATGACCCAGGAAAGAGATTTCACCAAACCCAACATAGGCTTTAGAGGGTTTTGCTGTCAAATTATGCTCGCGTAGAGTCGACAGTAATTCATATAAACCCAAATAGTGATCTTCCCAGGAATCACTGAAGAGGCAGATATCATCTAAGTATGCGATGACATCTGAACGATGTGAAAGAATTCGATGCATCATGCGAACGAAAGTAGCAGGGGCGTTCATAAGGCCGAAAGGCATAACATTCCATTGAAGCAGACCCCTGGGTGTTGAGAAAGCAGTAAGAGGTTTGGCACAATCTGCTAAAGGCACTTGCCAATAACCTTTGGACAAGTCAAATTTAGTGAAGAATCTAGAATTAGAAAGCCTAATAAGCAGATCTTCTAATAAAGGCATCGGTTCAGCATCGAACTTTGTGACTTGATTCAATTTGCGATAATCAATGCAAATGCGTATGTTCTTGTCTTTCTTCCGGACAATAACCATGGAAGAAGAATATGGTGAAGTTGATGGTTCAATTATGTTTAATCGAATCATTTCATCTAATTCTTTCTCGACTTGTGATTGAAAGTGTATAGGGATAGGATAAGGTCTAACCCTAATAGGATTATTGTCAGTAAGAATTATGTCATGTTCTATGACATGTGTGTGTCCAGGGTTGTCAGTTAGGACATCCTGAAATGTTTGTAACATCGAAGAGATTTGTCAATATTCTTCAGCAGAAAGATTAGGAGAAACAGTGACGTTTTTCCAAGATTCCGTGGAATGTATTGGAACCACTGGAAGAGGAAGATTGACATCAGAAAAAGTAGTTTCCTTATCCTGTATGACTGAAAGGGATGAGTAATGACCATGCGGAACATGCGAATCGTCCGTTGCCTGGAAAATAGGCAGCAAATAGTCTGGACGTTCATGAAATTCCGTCAGCATGTTGATATGGAAAGTTTTATGCTTTCCATCAATATCGACCACATAGTCAACATCGGAAATTCGTGAGACTATTGCATACGGACCTTTCCATGCAATAAGAAGTCTATTTTCCCTACTGGGAAGTAGGACGAATGCTTTGTCACCTGGACAAAGTTGTCGTAGACATCTATTCTTATTTGCAAACTGCATTGCCTTTTCTTTAGCAATTTCTGATGAAGCAGTTGCTAGTTTGCATGCCTCAATGATCTTTTGCCTCAGAGCAATGACATACTCATATGAAGATTGAGTGTCATCGCTAATATCATCGGCAGTGATAAGATCATGTAGTAAAGATATAGGGCCGCGCGGTTTCGCGCCAAAGACAAGTTCGAAGGGAGAAAATCCTGTGTGTTCATTAGGGACTTCTCTATAGGCAAAGAGAGCCGCGGGTAAAACCCTGTCCCAATCTTGAGAATGATCTTCAGTTATCTTACCAAGCAAAGTCTTGAGCGTTCTATTCAGACGCTCAACTAACCCATTAGACATAGGATGGTAGATACTACTGAGAGATCGTTCAATATGTAGTGTAGACATTACCTGTGACATAGTGTCCGATATAAGTTGCGTGCCATGGTCTGACAGTATCTCTCCGGGGAAACCCAACCGGGAAAATATCAGCCAAAGAGCGTCTGCGATATCGGCAGTGGAAATGCTCTTAAGAGGAATAGCCTCTGGCCAACGTGTACACATATCGACACATGTAAGGATAAACTGATGTCCTCTGGCCGACTTGACCTTAAAAGGGCCAATAATATCTATGGCCATTTTCTGAAACGGCCGAATAGGAATGTCAGCAGCCTGGATAGGCGCAGCATGTCGTGGTTCTCTAGATTTGACCTCCTGACATACCTTGCATGATCGGCAGTAAATACGAATGTCCTTATTGACAAAAGGCCAAAAGAAAGCCGCAAGGACTCTCGACTTCGTACGGGAAAAACCCATATGTCCAGCACATTGCGAGTCATGAGCATGTTGCAATATTTGCAATCTCATACTCTTAGGAACAAGAATTTGCGAATGTGCAGACGTAGTCGAGTCTTGTACCATACGTACAAGTACGCCGTTCTTCATAGCAATCCAAGATTTTCTATTTGTATCCTGATTTGGATCACCTTTTTTTCGCAAGAATGAAGAATTTTTTTAGAGAAGGATCTTCTTCTTGTAATTTTATGAAAGAGTCACGAGAAATAACTAAGTGACTGTCTTGGCTATGCACTTCATCATTACTAGTCAATGAAGTTTGAGGTGTCTGTAGAGCTTGTGCTCTTGTAACCACTGCATTGGTAGCTTGCATATTATGATCTTCCCAAGCAGCAATCTGCTGTGGGGTACATTCCCTAACTCCGTGAATACGACCGATAATAAGGTCCGCAATAGGATTAGGTAAGAGACAAGCGTGCACATCTCCAGTAAAGAAAGGAGTGGCAATGCGAATTACAGCAGTAGGATATTTTTCTAGAGTGCCGCCAAATGTGACACATTTAATAACCCTTCCTGTAGCACAAGATGGATCTACAAGCGATTGTCTAACACCAATAGTGGTGCATCCGGAATAGAAAAGTAGTGAGACCGGAGTATCATTAACAAGACCCTTATGTAGAATTAAAGAACCCCTCCCGTCATGCGCAACAGCAGCAGGAAGAGCGGGAAGTGGGTGACCACAACTCAAAGTAGTTACGGTGGTCGGTTCGAACAAAGTACTGCATTGGGGGCATTTGTTTGCTCTCCCAAAGTCAAAGGCAGAACATGTGACAGCGTCAGAGTTTTTATTATTAACAACCTGATTACAGGCTTCTTGAGATTCTTGTTGTACAGAGTTAGCCTGCTGATATCTCTTTTTTTTGTATTGAGCTCTACCGCGACTATTATTACCTCTGAAGTTATCAGAGTTATTATTATCTCTGAAGTTATTGTGTTCTCTATTGTAATTATTATCCTGGTTTGAATTCCAGTTTCCATAATTATTATCATGTCCACATTGATGAGAACATCTATTAGTTTGGTTTTGAGGTCTTCGCGAGGAATATCCTCTATTATTATATCCTCTTCTGAAATGCCTAAAATTATTAGGTTGAAAGTAACGAGGACTGTCAGCTCGTCTCCAATTCTTCGAAGAAGAATCACCATGAGATTGATTGCCATAATTCTGAGCATAATTATGGTTACTCTTCCTATCGAAATTTTGTTTAGTACCCTGGAATTTACGAATAAAGTTTGTGCCATATGGTGCTGCCGAAGCAACAGGCAAACCTTCTTTTACTTTAGAGTTACTAATGGTTATGTGAGGGTGCGCAGTTACATACTGGCAACAGAAATCTTCCATTTCTTTTATGGTTTTAGGTTTACGCTCATGAAGAAAAGCAAGAAAAGACTCATTGACAGAAGACATGACTTTGTCCCTAAGTATTAAGTCCATAAGTATGTTCTGTCTTAGACAGCTCAACCCAACATGTAAAAGTAAGACGTATTTTTGCAATAAACTCAGAGAATTCTACTCCAGTTTCTGGCAACATATTTTTAAATTGCAGACGATAGCCGTCTTCATTAAGTTGGTACTTCTTTAACAAAGCCGCCCTGACTACTTCATAATTGTTCTTGTCAGGCTCATCTACCATGCTTAACATACTTAGAGCTTCACCTTTTAGTATATTTGACAATTGATCAACATATAGTGATTTGTCTATGTTATGTGTTTTACATGATCGTTCAAATCTGTCTAGATAGAACGTTATGTCATTACTGGAAGGACTAAATGCTGGTAGCTTAATTTTAAAGGTGTTAGCATTAGCCTTATCAGTAGATAACCCCTTATTTGCATCATTAGCATTACCCATGTTCATCACTTTCAGTTTCTCTAACTGTAAAGCTAAGAGTTTTTCTTCATGCTCCATTTTTGCTTTTTCTTTTCTCTCATCAGCCTCTCTTTGTAACTTCCTGTCTTCAGCTTCTAGTCTTTTATTTTCATCTACTCTTTTTTGTTTTTCCATCTCCAACTGGAATCTCCTTTCATCAACCTGCATCTGCAATTTTAAATTCTCAGCTTCTATTTTCTTTTGTTCAGCTTCACTTTCCATTCTCTTTTCTTCCAACTTTAATGCTTTGTCATATTGAGCAGTCGCATATTCCTCCAATTTATCACCAGTCTTTCCAAGGGATTTACCCTGCTCAATAAAGTACTCAAGTGTAGACATATTGTCTAATATTATGAGTCACAAAACCTGAAATAATTAACTATCTTATTTCAATCTTAATAGTAACAAGTCTTAAATCAAGCACTTGAATAATCACATCACATTATATTATCCCAATCTCTGTGGGAAACAAGTCTATGTCCAAGAACTTGTATATGAACCTTTATAGAAATATCATCAGTCAATTCTTCATCGTAGGTGCACTTCCCATTCAATAGTGCATGACACTATTCATCATTTATTTATCATCAGTGTATTAACAATAGTGCATCAGCATAATCCATTAATTAATTACCATAAGTGTAACCAATAACAATGTAAACAAAATCACAGTGTAAACAAAATCACAATGTAAACAATAACAATGATCAGAAACAATACGAAAACATTCGCAGGAATCAACTAAATATACAGCGAAAAATAAAGAAAATATCACAAAAAATGTGATGATATCTGCGAGAAAATTAAACAAAACACATGACACCACAGTGTATAAATATAAATGGTGTATAAAACTAAACAATAGAAAAGAGGAGACCTACAGGTACAAACAAATCAAAACAAAACTAAAGAATGCGAAAAATTAATGAAAACAAAACTGCACATGTCGTCACAACTAAACGAAAATAGCAATGGATATTGCTAACAATTTCCAATTAAGGAAATTGCTCTGTTCGTAACGACACGCTCTCAATAGATAACCTCTGTTACGTGGTATCATCTAAAAGGAGACACCGCCCAACCGATAACCCACTGAAAATGTAAACATATAAATAAACAAATAACATATAAACATATAACATATAACAATATAAGAATGAGAAGAAACAGAAGGCTCAGCAGAAGTATAAGGGCACAGTTCACAACAAAACAGGCCACTTAACTTATGGAAATCCAAACGTCAGTAGAGCAAAGAACATGTGATGATCAGCATTCTATGGTCAGAAGATCCAACGTTGATCGCACATGTAAACTTGCGTCATAACTGCCAGGACGATGGTAGAACTGAGCTTCTGAACAATGAAACGGTATGTAGTTACGGTACTTGGCCTTCTCATCCAACAATAGCAACTTAATAGCATACGGAACTTGTCCTTCTCAACGTAACAGCAACTTGATTCAGTACAGAACTTGGCCTTCTAGCAGGAACAAATTGATTATCCCAGTACTTGGGGATAACTCTCAATGTATGCTGCAACGCCGGGTACTGTCAATTTTCTTGAATCAGGTTCAGGTTGCAATTTCTGATATCTAGCGGGCATTGCCGAGTACTTTGAAAATCATGTAGATGTAGATGGATGTCTTGAAGAATGTTGAAGAATGTAGCGGGTAAGGGACCCCGTGTCTGCTGGCACTAGACCAAACCAGCTTATGACCACCAAATGTAACGGTGTGATTGTTTTACTTGAAGTATGTATGTATATCGTTACACCATTGTGGATGGGTACCAATCTTTAGAGATGAAGGAATTGGTCCTTCTGGGATGTAGCATGATGTTGTAAGTATATATTGTTGGTATCCCTCCTTACGGTCCAGTAGTATTAATGTACAGATGCAACATTGTCCACATTACGTAGTACAGAGTACATCACTGACTCACGACGAGGAAAGTCATAAAGGTGTTGAACAGCTAGTGACGTTTTCTCAATATTTATTAACGACACAACGACGACATCGAAATGGCATAGTCACTGACAACACTTGTAGACATCACAGCATGTTAATGGAGAATAATGTAACTGGCGTCAATGCATTGTAAACGACTGTAAATGTATTCAGGTGTGGAAACCATCATCCTTTTCTATAACAGCCGATATATATATATATAAATGTAGGAGATTAAATCCCTTCTCCTTTTCTGACCCCCAGCAAGACAGGCATGACTTCTGGAGTACAAGTAATGTCCTCTAATTTCCTTTAATAACCAAGGTATCGAACCTAAACTGACGTGGAACCGCCAGAGCAGCAAAGTCCAACAAGTAGATAGCCTGATGAACCAACACTATAGAGGACTTCCATTCCCCGAACAATATGATCATGACAGACGCTGAAAAAGCGTCTATCTCTTTCGACAAAATCTGTGACACTCCCGGGCGGAAGCTTGTTCCAAAACCCACAATCAAAAAACAGACATGCGCAGAAACGTTCGATTTGAAACAATTCACACAACCCCGAAGCTATGGGCATATTCTAAGAACGACACTTAAAATCGAGCCTTATAAGGATAGGAAATAACTATCGACGCAGGTTGCCAAACGTTTCCAAGAAAAGTGGGCCTGTGCGCTCCATAAATGGACACGACCCAAGATCGGTCAAAACAACAATACCGGCAACCGAAGGGCATAAGAACAGGTAACCACTTAAAGTAAAAAGTAACTTCAATTCCAAGAGTTATATACCTTGCATTAGAAAAATTGAGTATACAGATACCATAGCAAAATTCTTATGCGTAACATATTGCCTGTATCCATCTAATCATTTTCCCTCATATTCCCATTCTTCTCATCTTTAGCAAAAGTCCCTTTCTCCAAACTCTGTCGAATGCTTGCTCAAGGTCGATGAACACAGCTATTGTGCTTTTTCCCTCTTGAAAGCCATCCATCACATTCTGTGTAAACCTAAAGAGGAGGTCATCTGTGCGGCACTTACGCCTGAAGCCTGCCTGGTTGTTGTCCAGAAGGTTCCAGCTTTCCAACCACCAGTATAGTCTGTTGTTTACCATTCTCTCGACCAGCTTGCCCAAGCATGAAGTGAGGGTTTACACTAGCATAAAAATTGTAGAAGACATCGGCTTTCTTGCTTGATGCTACCACCCATGTTTGTACTCTGTTTTATTTAGGGTGGTAGGGTATTTTTCAGCCTTCTTTCTAGCTTCTCTCCTTTCTTTGACTGCTTCAGTTAGTTCAGATGTCCAGTAAGGTTTATACTTCTTATGCTTCCCTCTTGGGATGCACTTTTTGGCAGCTGTTAGGATTGTGGTACACATGTTGTTGTATGTAGTATTAATGTTATCAGTTCTAATGATTTGCCTGAACCCAGCGTCAGTTTCTCGGCCGTAGCGGTCCCAGTCTGCTTTCCTAAAGTTCCAGGATGGTTTACACAGGGACTTATGTGTCTTCTGTGGTGTTAAAATAGTTGTTAAAAGAGGGCGGTGGTCACTTCCCATGTCTTCTAAGACTTTGATAATACTATTTTCTGCTATGTCAGCTGAAACAAATGTCAGATCTGGCCGGCTGGTCGAGCCGTGTGCCCTGTGTAGGAGTGTTGGTGGAGTTTCCAAGTTCTGCAGCAGCATTAAGTTGGTACTGCTGCACAGCTCCTCAACCTCTAGACCCCTATTGTTAAACCGCCTGCATCCTAGAGCAGGAATGTGAGCATTTAAATCACCAGCTACGACAGTTTTCTTTAGTATGGGCTCGAACTCAGGCAGACCTTTTGATGAGGTCGGGGGACAGTAAATGTTGTGTAGTGTGTACTTGGTGCTATCTTTGCCCCATAGCTTTATTACTTGGTGGTCGATATCCCCCGCAACTACCAAGCAGAGATTACAGCAATAATCACCACGCTCACAGCAATAGACAGCCAATTCAGACAAGAAGTCCATATGCCATCAGATATCATAATCTTCACTGATTCAAAATCAGCACTTCAGGCTTTAGAAGAATACCTCCAAACTGAAAATAAAGAAATAATACAGCTGGCCGAAACAATTGACAGTCAGCTAACAAAATACGACATCAGAGTCACTCTCCAGTGGATACCAGGACATACAGACATACCAGGCAACGATAAAGCAGACAGACTAGCAAAACTAGGAGCAAGCATGGTCCAAACAAACACTCCAGCAAACATGCAGACAGCTAAATGAATACTCCAAAACAACTTCAAAGAGGAATGGCTGAACTAATGGGCAAAAGGGTCTACTGGACGTGCCTTGTATAAAGAAATGGCCCATCCCAACAAAAATGACAACATTAACAACTTATGACGTAGGAGCAGAACATAATCTTCCAACTAAGAACAGAACACACCAGACTCAACAAGCACTTAAACAAATTAAACCCTACACATGAGCCTAATTGCCGCAACTGTACTCATCCATGTGAGACAGTTCAGCATGTGCTGCTCACTTGCCCAGGACTCTCCACAGAAAGACGACAGCTATTGCCGGGCTCCTCAACAACCACAAACACTCTATACTGCACTACCCAACAGCTACAGAACACATGCAGGTTCTTCGGCTGGGCATTGCCTGCTAAAAAGCGACGAGCTCAGCAGCCCTAGTTAATCAACAACAACAAATAGATAGCACATCTGCTCTCTCATTTCCAGTGATTCCACAGTGGGAGGGTAACCACTGAAGGGCAGTGGTTGATGACCTTTGGATAATGTTAAGCTCAGATTTGATCTCATGCATCATGTTTTCATTTCTGGTGTTCTGTATTGATTCCAGTAATGATCTACAGTCAGTGAAGATTACTATCTTATCTGGTGGCTGTTGTTCTGATCTGGTAAAGACTTTCAGAGCTTGTAGTAGTGCCATAGCTTATGCCCTGAAAGTGGAGAAGATCTTTCCAGTTGGGAAGGCCTTTCGGAGGATCTTCCCATTTACGAATCTTATAAAAATGCCTCCTCCGCCATTATTTACTATCTCCTTCTGAATCATTTCTGTAACACTGTTTTCTTCTATTTTGATGTTATCTTTTAAAGATAGGTTCATGATGGGAATTCTGAACCAGTAGTTAATTTATTGGAAAAGAGTTTACAAAAATATCATTGTAAATCAAGCATTACAAATTGCCACTGACTTCTTTGAAGCACTTGTCTGTAATCTAGCATCACCTTAGGTAAAATGGAAATAGTAGCATGTTCAACAAGACATCACGTACATGCCACCAGTCTAGTTGTTGTATGGAGGATAGTGCTACACCTATATTACAACTGTTAGTAAAACTGTGTTTCATATACTTATAATATAAATGAAGGATTGTACCTTCTTTGCTGTTTTAGAAGCATAGGGCCACCAGATCATTTGCGGGGATTAATTCTGAAGTGGGTTGTTTTACATTAGTGTTTTCCAAACTTTCACTGCCACCTTGGCTCCCAGAGCACATTCCCGGTGCCCCCTCAATTTCCCTGCATTATGTTAAGAATATAAATAACAGCAATGGTTATACACTTGACTCTGTTGAAACTTTCATACATGAGTGCTTATGTCTCTGCTAAGTACACAGAGTTGGAAGCTTAACAGGCGTATTGACTCGATATGCACCCACCAATGTTAATCTCTCGGAAGAATTAAATTCTTGAGTACACAGTGTAGCTCAATGAAGATGATTAAGATTCACCAATATTCTTCTGGGTATTAAGCTGGGAAAATGTGTCTGGATAGCGCGAATAATGATTTGTGCCTGAACTAACATTAACAAGTTACATATATCTCACAAAATGATATTACACACTTGAGTCACATCTGATGTAATCATCACTCATCACTGCTCCAGTCGGAGTCTGGGGCCACCTCTGTTGCCAGTGTTCTGCACGACTAGCCAGAAACAATCACCAGCGTTTGCTGTAGTGGTTTATGAATATACCACTTTCATATGCTGAAGTTCCCAGCATCATATATAAGCACTTAGCAAGAAAATATGTCAAAATCACATTTGTAAATAAATGTTACACTTACCCCAAAGTTTTGGGTTATACAATCTCCTCGCACAGTTTAGAATGGACACA
The DNA here is from genome assembly GCA_024509875.1 of Oreohelix idahoensis. Lineage (NCBI taxonomy): Eukaryota > Metazoa > Mollusca > Gastropoda > Stylommatophora > Oreohelicidae > Oreohelix > Oreohelix idahoensis. Next base: position 34,752 of record JAMPIV010002565.1, on the reverse strand, counting down.
AGCAATTTAGGTTGTATACTTTCGAACACTTGGCCTGGAAATTATAGTAATTCATCTTATGACGGGTGATCTGATTCCTTAGGTATCCAGACTTCGCATTTATAAATATGGGCTTACTTGTTTAAGTTTTAAAGTTTCCCAAATACTTCGATCTGTCTTGGTCCTTTTAAGTTTCCAATCTTGCTATTTATAAATGCGGGTTTACTATTAAGTTTTAAGCTCCCCAAATACTGTGATCTGTCACTTATAATATTGGAATCCTTTTGTCTGATCCTTTTCTTCCTAGCTTTTGGGAGTTGCTAGTTTGAAGTTGCAAAGCTGTTTGCTCTTTGACTGAGTTCGCTAGATTATATTTTCAGTTTCCAGTTCAACTCTCAGATGGTACTTGCGCCGAATTTTCCAATGGGATCCATTGTATATTCCGGCCTCTTAAATCAAATCAATGGTAAGCTCTTTATCACCGCTTGGTTGTGGTGTTTTAATTCAAAATATCCCCCACGTGTTCAAAATATTAAATGTAATATCCCAACTCGTGTCCTCTATCAAATAATGCGGTAATTATTCCGCTTGCATCTTGTGCAAAACTCATAACCACCATATGTGCACTGATTTCCTGCCTAGATGCTTTCCTGCAAATATTATCTCTCCAGAAAGATTATCGTGGTAATTACCCAGGGAGGGGCACAGCAAAAGCGATTATCTCATTTTTATAAGACTTTTCCAGACAGAGAACATGGTTTCCCATAGACATGATCGTGCGCCACCAGCTTGTACAGACACCGGTCGCCTTTTTCAAAGGTGGCCAGACTGCTTTACGTGATAAGAGTATCGCTCGCTGGCCGGTGTAATAAACGTGGTATTATCACGAGTCACCTGGCGTAACGTAAACAGCCTGGGAGTGGTCACCGCAAACATGTGAACAAGAAAAAGCAGGGGAGTGGAGTGTTAGAGACTTCACCCTACTAGATTCAGCAAAAAAAAAAGCAAAAGAATGAATGAAAAGGGCAACAACTATGCAAATAGAACGCGATTGAATGGGAAAAATAGAAAAATGAAGAAAAGAAGGGATCTGCCGGAGTGGCTGAAGGTGTGCTACCTGTGCAATCTTCACTTGTTTGTTCAGTGTACAAATATTCCAGGTGCCATAGTTGGAGATTTTCTTTTGAGAAAAAAAAAGTGATTAGGTTTTCTGTAGGTTCCTTACCACATCACCTTCTATCTTGTGTGACTGAATTGAATTATGTTCCTTAAGTTGACTTTTTCGTACTGTTTGTGTACACAGAGCATCAACGATTTGCAATACCATAGTGGCATACCTGTCAACCTCCTGAGATGAAAACCTGTATGCCATACCAATAATAACCTGTACAATTTTTTTTTAATTGCCTGTACACAACACCAATAAAAAGCTTACAACGTAAAAAAACACCTATATTTTTGTGATACAGAAGATCGTTTAAAAATTGTAAAAAATAAACAAAATTGCACAGTTTTAGCTAAAATTAACTTCATTCCTTTAATTTTGGAAGTGCTGCATTATATGCAATACAGACACCTCTTACAATCTTAAAAGTGTCAACAATTGGTGAAAATATTTGCAGCAGATGTCTGTGTTTATCTTACATGTAATTACGAAAACAACCTGTTCAAACTGCTTGTACACCTGTACACGGGCGAAAGTTTTAAAAAGCTGTACATGCTATCCATTCCCTGTGCAAGTTGACAGGTATATTGAGGCCCTACGCCATAATTCTCGCTGTGATGCCATGTGTTGCGAACTCAGCATTGCAAACCAACTGTGGGAACCATTTGCACCGCAGACTTAACTCTAGTACCTACCTGCTCAACTACATGCGTTATAAACTCACACTAGAAAAGTAACAGGGCAGAGAAGCTGGGCAATGGCTCTGTGTAGAATGTAATGATTCCTCTGGACAAACCAGAAGCAGAGCACATTATTTTAACCCTGCCTATTTGGAGAACCACATCAGTGGTGAGGAATACTGAGTATTCTGCCTCCAGCTCTTTCTCCGTGCCAGCTTCAAGTCAGATATTCTTCTTCTTCTTTGATCCATAACCATCAACAGTTAAAGCAGTCAGCGGCCATCACGCCTGGTGGCGTCTTGTAGGGCAGCAACAAGTTGATTCCACTTTGCTCGGTCGGCGGCCATCCTTCGTACAGTGCCCCAACTGTGGTTCATTCTTTGCATCTCAGCTTCCACAGTTCTCCGCCAAGTTGTTTTTGGTCGGCCTCTCTTTCGCTTTCCCTCGGGGGTCCATAGCATGGCTGTTCTTGTGATGGTATCAGGGTCCCTTCTGAGGACGTGGCCAACCCAACTCCAGCGTCTGCTAGCTATGATGGTGTGCATGTCCTCCTGGTTACTCCGAATAAGTAGTTCTTGGTTGCTGATGGTGTTTGGCCAACAGATTCGGAGAATTTTCCTTAGGCAGATTGTGTGGAAGGAGGACAGTTTCGACATTTCCTTCTCTGTTACTCTCCAACATTCCGCACCATAGAGAAGCACAGAAAGTACACAGCTCTCATACAGTCTTAATTTGGTGTTTGTGCTGTACTGGGAAGACTTCCAAATGTTGTTGAGAACAGCAAAGGCTGTTCTCGCTTTATTCATTCTGTTGTTAATGTCCTTGCTTGTTCCGCCGTCAGGTGTTACTATGCTTCCTAGGTAAGTAAATGTGTCTGTCTGTTCTAACTTCTGGTTCCTTACTGTTATTGGCTCAGGATTGCCCACATTTAGTGTCATGACCTCTGTCTTCTTCAAATTGATGTTCAGGCCAACCTGCTGGCCGTACTTATTCAGTCTGTCGGTTTTGTCTTGAATGTGTTGATGTGAATGCGCAAGTAGTGCAATGTCATCTGCATATTCCAAATCTTCCAGCGTAGAAAACGTTGTCCATCTAATTCCTCTTGGACTGCCCTCTATTGTCTGGCGCATCACCCAATCTATGACTGACAAAAATAATGTTGTTGATAAAGGGCATCCCTGTCGTACTCCTGTTTTCACTTCAAAAGTTACATTACTCGATCCAACACTGCACGTGAAGTTAGAATAGAGGCTTTTTATAGTGGAAACAATGCGGCTGGGAATTCCATAAGCCCTCAGAATTTTCCATAGGCTGTCCCTGTGTATGCTGTCGAAAGCCTTTTCAAAATCAACAAAGTTAATGTACAGCTGTCTCTGCCATTCTGAGCACTGCTCTATAATGTTCCTGATGGCAAATATATGATCTGCACATCTTCTGTTCTTTCTGAAGCCCGCTTGTTCTTTCCTCAGTTTATGGTCAACTGCTTTTGAAATTCTCTGGATGATTATCCTGCCTAGTATTTTGCTGGGAACTGAGAGGAGGGTAATTCCTCTCCAGTTGTTGCAGTCTGCAAGGTCGCCCTTCTTGGGCAATTTGACAATTATTCCTTTACTCCACTCTGTTGGTGTTGTCTCAGTTTCCCAGACTTGTGCAAATAGTGGTTCTAATAGTTCTGCTGCTAGTTCAGGGTCTGTCTTGAATAGCTCAGCATTTAGATTGTCGTGACCAGGCGCTTTTCCATTTTTTAGCCTTTTGATAGCTGTGATAGTTTCTTCTTTTCGTAGAATGTCTGTATTTACGTCTAAGTCGCTTTCAGCCTCAGGAACATTCAGCTGAGTCTCTGTTGGTTCCTTATTCAGTGTTTCTCTGAAGTGCTCTGCCCATCTTGTTTCCTGCCCCTGTTCTGTGGTGATGAGATTTCCTTGCTTGTCTCTTAATAACGTTATGTTGTTTGCACCTCGTTTTCCACTGATAGCTTTAGTTATTTTATAAACTGTGCTTTGTTCATTTCAAAGTCAGATATGAGGATTCTTTAAATGCAAACCAAGCCATGACTAATGACAAATAAATAAATTTAAACACATTATATCACCTCATCAAAATGGAGCATGGCAAAAAGGCACACAAAAATCCTAGATGTGCAATGTAAATGGTACCAAAGAAATGAACTTGGCATTGGCTGAGAAGAGCAACAAGCTCAGTAACCCTAGAAAACAAGCACAGAAACCATCCCTCTTGGCCAGTTGATATATATATATATATATATATATATATATTGTCAAATACTAGGACTATTTATGCTGTGGGTTTAATACATAAGGAATCTATACTCTTTGGCTCAATATCTAAGGAGCTGACATAAATTAACTGTAACACCTAGAGCAGGCAAGTTCCCCCCTTTAATCATAATGCACACACAGAAGCCACACACGGCTAGCAATGTATATAATGGATGCAAAAAATAGAAATGCCAATTTCAACAACTCAATCTAGCATTATCACAATAAACTCGCAGTTATCTACCCTTCCAAGATGGAGGTGAAATTCGTTTCTCACCTTAGACGCCGAAAGAAAAACATCAGGAATGTGTATATTTCGATGGATATCACCATGTTATGTTAAATTATAGAATAAAAGATACACCAGAGTATCTAGTGGTGTAGATATTTTCCTATAACTGACCTCGAAACCCTCGAATCGGTCGGTTGGATCGGAGGGTTGATCAGTGAGTTAACAATTCACTATCGTAAAACAAGCTATTGTTACCGAAACAGAACCAGGCTCGACAGTAAACATGACTCACTCTAATATCTTGGGGGCTAAGGAGATTTCTAAAATTGGATACTGGAATGTAAGAACTATGTATCAAGACGGAAAATTGGAAGAAGTAATTAAAGAAATGGATAATTATAAGTTGGACTTATTGGGTGTCAGCGAGTGTAGATGGACGGGGAAGGGCATAAAATATATTTCAGGAGAAAAAAAGCAAATTATATACTCTGGTAGTAATGATAATCGTCACACAGAGGGAGTAGCCATCCTAATGACACAGAAAGCAGCAGCATCGCTTATCAGCTGGGTACCTATCAATGAGAGGCTAATATTAGCTAGATTTCAGACACGATTTTTCAAGCTCTCAATTGTACAATGTTATGCACCAACTAACGACGCTCTTGATACCACAAAAGATGACTTCTATGAAGCACTTCTAAGTACCATCAACACAATACCCAAGCATGACATAATAGCAGTCATGGGTGATTTTAACGCCAAAGTAGGTGACAACAACGATGGAGTACAAAGATATCTCGGTACTCATGGCATAGGCTGTATGAATCAAAATGGCGAAAGACTTCTAGAACTTTGTGAAATATCAAACCTCGTTGTGGCAGACACCATCTTTCCACATAAGAATATCCACAAGATAACATGGAATTCACCTGATGGCAGAACTAAGAACCAGATAGATCACTTCTGCATAAGCGCTAAATTTCGCTCATCAGTTCAAGACGTCAGAGCATACAGAGGTGCAGAGATCGGAAGCGATCATAACCTCTGCATAGCTAAAATGAGAATTAAACTGAAGAAGTTATACCAACCGAATAAAAATAGAAGAATAGATGTACACAGACTGCAATCAAATGATATAAAGAAGGAATATAATGTCAAAATGAACAACTATTTCGATGCTTTAGGCAAAATTGACAACGATATCACCACCAAGACAATCGATACTAAATGGGAACAACTGAGAACAGCAATGACAGAAGCAGCTGTAGCGACCACCGGATACCTAGTACATAAAAAGAAAAAATGGATGAGAGAAAATACTTGGGATAAAATACAAGAAAGGAAAACAGCAAAACTTAAACTACTAGCGGCAAGTACACATAATGCAGTTGAATCTTGCAAACTAACTTATAACTTGTTAAATAAAGAAGTGAAGACAAAAACTCGAAGAGATAAAAGACATTTCATCAATGAACTGGCCGTAGAAGCTGAAAATGCTGCAAGAACTGGTAATAGTAGGTGCCTTTATCAAATTACAAAACAACTATGTCACCAGCCTACTGCTATGGAAACACCTGTTAAAGGTAAATTAGGGAATTCAATACCAACAGAAAAAGAACAAATGAAGAGATGGGCTGAGCACTTCATGGAGGTGCTAAACAGACCACCACCAACAGTAACACCTGATTTTAATAATGAAACATCCACAACCACCTTGCCAATAACTTGCGATGAATTCACGCTGGACGAGATCAAACAAGCCGTTAAAAGATTAAAAAATTTTAAAGCTGCTGGAGTTGACGAAATTTCAGGGGAAATGATTAAAGCAGTTAATGACAACAACCTCTTGAGAATTTTAGATATTATAAATGAAGTATGGAGAGAAGAACAACCACCACAACAATGGAAAGACAGTATTATTGTAAAGTTACCGAAGAAAGGTGATCTATCAGACTGTAATAACTGGCGTGGTATATCTCTATTATCAGTACCTGGAAAATTATTATGTTGCATGATGTTAGAAAGACTTAAATTGCATGCTGACGAAAAGATCAGAGAAGAACAAGCGGGTTTCAGGCCGAAACGATCATGTATTGATCAAATATTCACACTAAGAACAATTATAGAAGAATCAGTGGAAAGGCAATCGCCACTTATTATCACCTTCGTCGATTTTCAAAAAGCCTTTGATAGTCTACACCGCCCATCATTGTGGAAGATACTTACAATCTATGGTTTTCCAACAAAATATGTGAATATAATCAAAGCGCTATATGACAATGCAAGATGTTGTGTTAGAACAAATAAAGGGAATACAGAATGGTTTACAGTAGAAACAGGGGTGAAACAAGGCTGTATTATGTCACCACTACTTTTTGGAATAGCTATTGATTGGGTTATGAGAAACAATACCCACAATGAACAATTGGGTATAAAATGGACAAATGGAAAATTCCTGGGGGACCTGGATTTCGCAGATGATGTAGCATTCTTAAGTTCAACACCAAGACAATCCCAAGAAGCAATAAATAATTTGTGTCATCTCTCGGTTAAAATTGGTCTCCAAATAAATGCCTCTAAAACTAAAGCTATGAACTTTTCTAACGAGACCTTTGATATCATCTTGAACGGGGAAAAACTACAGAAAGTTGAAAGTTTCAATTATTTAGGCAGTAAAATGACTCAGGATGGTGACACAACAAGAGAAATCCATACTAGAATTGCTTTGGCAGCTAGCGCCTTCAATAGATTATCTAACATTTGGAAATTACGATCATTGAATATACATACCAAGCTTCGTCTGTTTAATTCAAATGTTATCTCAGTGTTAACATACGGCTGTGAGAGTTGGAAAATAACAAAATCATTGGAGAACAAGCTGAATACATTCGAGAACAAATGTCTTAGAAAACTCATGAACATCAGTTGGAAAGAATTCAAGACTAATCGACAAATAAGAGAAGACTCTAGGCAGAAATATGTCTCCGACTATATAAGGAAAAGACGATGGTCATATATCGGTCATGTCCTACGAATGCAAAACAACAGAATACCACTACAGGCACTCACTTGGGTTCCTGAGGGTAAGCGGAAAAAAGGAAGACCAAAAGAAACACTCAGAAGAACAATAATAAGAGAAGGAAGAACGTTGGGCCTAAATAATGTGCAAGAGCTAAGAGGAGTGGCGTCACAACGAACAACCTGGAGAGCACTGGTTTCTGCCTTATGCGCCGTGTTTGGCGCTTAAAGAATTTATTATTATTATTATATATCCTACCAAATCACCATCGCTATGACTTTCGCTCACTAGCTCAGTCCTACACTATGACAAAGCCATGCATAAATGCAACTGACTTATCAACGATGGTCTAAGGAAAAAAACCACTAGAAAACTACACCACCATTTTAGAATTATGCAAACTAATCCTAACCACAAGAATAAATGACAAACTCTGTCAATGAACAACCATGGCATCCAAATCCCAGCAGAATGCTGACAGGGGAACATACACACGACCTCCCTGGTCGATGGTCAGTAACACACTCACTTTTTGCGCCAAAATCAGCGTTCACTTCCCCTTCCGGTCAGCTGACCAAACAGGTTTTAAATTCATATCAGGGTTGTCAGTTTCAGAGTGACCAATTTAATATTTCGCAGAATATATACACTGTGACATATATATATATATATATATATATATATATATATATATATATATATATATATATATATATATATATATATATCTTTCTTCTTCTTCTTCGATCCTTAACCACCGTCCGTCAAAGCAGTCAGTGGCCATCACGCCTAGTGGCGTCTTGTAGGGCAACAACAAATTGATTCCACTTTGCACGGTCAGTGGCCATCCTTCGTACAGTGCCCCAACTCTGGTTCATTCTTTGCATCTCAGCCTCTCTTTCGCTTTCCTTCAGGAGTCCAAAACATAGCTGTTCTTGTGATGGCATCGGGGTCTCTTCTGAGGACATGACCAACCCAGCTCCAGCGTCTGCCGGCTATGATGGTGTGCATGTCCTCTTGCTTGCTACGAGTAAGCAGATCTTGGTTGGTGATGGTATTCGGCCAAAAAGATGCGGTGAATTTTTCTTAGGCATGTTGTGTGAAAAGAGGACAATTTTGACATTTCCTTCTCTGTGACTCTCCAGCATTCCGCACCATAGAGAAGCACAGAAAGCACGCAACTCTGGTATAATCTTAATTTTGTGCTTGTGCTGTATTGGGAGGACTTCCAGATGTTATTTAGGCTAAAGAAGGCTGTTCTTGCCTTATTCATTCTGATGTTGATGTCTTTGCCTGCCCCACCGTCTGGTGTTACTATGCTTCCTAGGTATGTGAAGGTATCTGTCTGTACCAGTTGCCGATTCCTTACTGATATGGGCTCAGGGTTGCTCACATTGAGCGTCATGACCTCAGACTTCTTTAAATTGATGTTCAAGCCCACCTGCTGGCTAATTTTATTAAGTCTATCCGTTTTTTTTCCTGGATGTGTTGATGTGAATGTGCCAGCAGTGCAATGTCATCTGCATATTCCAGATCTTCCAATGTAGAAAATGTAGTCCATCTTATTCCTCTTGGACTGCCCTCTGTTGTCTGGCGCATCACCCAGTCTATGACTGTTAAAAATAGAGTGGTTGATAAGGGGCATCCCTGTCGTACTCCTGTCTTCACCTCGAAGGTTAGGTTGCTCTGCCCAACACTACATGTAAAGTTGGCATAGAGGCTTTTTATGATTGACACTATGCAGCTTGGAATTCCATAAGCCCTCAGTATTTTCCATAAACTGTCCCTATGTATGCTGTCAAAAGCCTTTTCAAAATCAACAAAATTTATGTAAAGCTGTCTTTGCCATTCTGAGCACTGCTCTATAATGTTCCTGAGAGTGAATATATGGTCTACACATCTTCTGTTCTTTCTAAATCCTGCTTGTTCTTTCCTCAGTTTGTAGTCTACTGCCTTCGAAATTCTCTGTATAATTATCCTGCCTAGTATTTTGCTGGGAACTGAGAGAAGAGTTATTCCTCTCCAATTATTGCAGTCTGCAAGATCTCCCTTCTTGGGCAATTTGACAATTATTCCTTTCTTCCACTCTGATGGTGTTGTCCCCGTTTTCCACACTTGTGCAAATAGTGGTTCTAATAGTTCTGCTGCTAGCTCAGGGTCTGTCTTAAATAGCTCTGCATTTAAGTTATCATGGCCCGGAGCTTTACCGTTCTTTAACCCTTTGATTGCTGTGATGATTTCTTCTTTTCGTGGAATGTCTGTATTTACATCTAGATCGTTTTCAGCCTCAGGAACAATCAATTGTGTCTCTTGTATTTCCTTGTTCAGCATTTCTCTGAAGTGCTCTGCCCATCTTGTTTCCTGTCCCTCTGCTGTCTTGATGAGATTTCCTTGCTTATCTCTTACTAATGTAATATTATTTGCACCTTGTTTTCTGCTGATGAATTTAGTTATTTTGTATACTGTGCTTTGTTCATTTCTCAGTGCTGCCTCTTCTTTCTGTTTTGCAAGATCGTCTAGGAAATTCCTTTTGTTGGCTCGGGTTTGGCGTTTAACTTCCCTGTCCAGCTGGCTGTACTGTTCGCTATATAGTTGCTTTAACCTGGGAGACTTCGCTTCTGTTTTCTTTCTTTTCATTTCCTTTCTCATCTTTATGGTGTTTAGTGTTTCTGGTGTTATCCAGTCTTGCTTCTTCCTTTCCTGGAATCCTAAGCATGATTTGCTACTTTCCTTATATACTGTTGAAATGGTGTTGAAATTCTGGTCTATATCATCAGTCAATGTCTTTTCCTGGCTTTTGGCAAATTGATATAGTTTCTTAATGTCGGCCGCAAAAGCTTTTCTGGTAAGGGGGTCCTTCAATTTGCTGATGTCAAACCTTTTCTGTGTAGTTACAGTTGGTCCAGCCCTTCTTAGTTTCACTTTCAGTTTTGCTACTACTAAATGGTGATCACTTCCCACATCTGCACCTCTTCTTACCTTCACATCTTGTAATGCATGTCTCCATCTGCCGTTAACCATGATGTGGTCTATCTGGTTTCTGTCCCGACCATTTGGTGATTCCCATGTTAACTTGTGAATTTCCTTATGTGGGAAAAGTGTTCCTCCAATGACCAGATTGTTAATGCTACAGAAACTTATTAGCTTATCCCCATTTTCGTTTGCTGTTCCGCTGCCGCATTTCCCCATTGTTCTTTCATTATATGTATTGTGTGTACCAACTTTCGCATTGAGGTCTCCCATTACTATAACAAGATCATATCTAGGTGTGTCTTCCATTTCTTTCTGCAGTTGTTGATAGAATTCATCCTTGACCTCCTCATCGCTATCATTCGTTGGTGCGTAGCATTGTATTATTGTAGTGTTGGTGAATCTCCCTCTCAATCTCAATCGTATCAGTCTGTTGTTGATGGGTTTCCATTCAAGTAATGTCCTTTCTATCCCTTTCTGTAGAATAATGGCTACGCCTTCACTGTGCTGTCCATCCTCTCTTCCAGAGTAAAGTACTGTTTCTCCTGTTACTGTTTTAACTTTTCCTGCCCCTGTTCATCTGCTCTCACTTATCCCCAGGATGTGTAACCTATAGTTTCTCATTTCTGCCGTGACCTGTCTTAGTTTACCTGTCTCGTACATTGTCCTGACATTCCAAAATCCTATTCTTCTATCCTGTTTTGCGGTCAGGACATCCGTTTTCATGTCAGTGGCTTCCTTTCGGCTTTCACCACTGACAGTCATACGAGCCACAGACTCCGAATGTCCATCCCGCAGCAAAGTTTGTTCATTTGATGTTGTTTCCGTAACTTCATTATTTTTTTTACATAGACAGGGGTGTCAGCCCTATGCTAAAACCCCCAACCTGGAGGACCAGGGTACCAGCTTTTGTCTGACCCCTACCCAGCGTTCACTTCCCCTTCCGGTCAGCTGACCAAACAGGTTTTAAATTCATATCAGGGTTGTCAGTTTCAGAGTGACCAATTTAATATTTCGCAGAATATATACACTGTGACATATATATATATATATATATATATATATATATATATATATATATATATATATATATATATATATATATATATATATATATATATATATTTGAAGGCTATTCCAAAATCAACCTCCGATTGGCTGGTAAAAATTATCAAAAATAGAGAAAAAAAATCGTATTACATACACAACTTACAAACATAACTGCATTATTTTTCCACACAGTCGCCACCAAAATTCAGGCACTTGTCATACCGTGGCACCAGCTTTTGCCATCCCCCATCAAGGTACGGCGCCGCAAGGGTACACAGCCAGTTATTGACTCCATCCATAAGCTCCTTGTTGGTTTCAAAGCGCTGAGTAGCCAACCAGACCTTCATCTTGCCAAAGAGAAGGTAATTTCTTGGGCCAAAGTCCGGGCTATAAAAAGGGGGGGGGGGCGGTTGAACATCTCTCAGTTGAACTGCTCGAGTAAAGCATTTGTGCGAGCCGCAGTGTGGCGCCACGCGTTGTCGTGCAGGAGAACGACGCTCTTGGTGAGCATTACGTGCCTTTTGTTTTGGATCGACCTCCGAAGCTTCTTCAGCGTTTCACAATAAACTTATGACGTTATTGTGGTCCCTGATGCCATGAATTCCGTCAACAAAATTCCCTTGCGGTCCCAGAATACTGTAGCCATCATTTTTCGGTGCGAAAATGTTTGTTTGAATTTCTTGGGCTTGTTTGGAGGATGAGTGTGAAACCACTGTTTGGACTGCTCCTTCGTCTCATCTCTACATTCACGAACTGAACCCATGTCTCGTCCCCAGTCACGATTCTGTCGAGAAATTCGTCCCCCTCTTCCCAGTAGCGCAGAAGGAACGTCAAAGCTGAGCCCCTTCTTTGAGCTTTGTGAACGTCAGTCAGATTTTTGGTACCCACCGTGCACAGAACTTTGGTAACCCAATCTCTCTGTGACAAATTGAAACAGACTAGTCCTCGAAATTTGAGGAAATTCAGCAGAAAGATCTGAAATCGCGAAACGACGCTTTTCACCCATGACTTGGTCGACTTTTTGAACAAGTTCATCAGTCACAATTGAGTGTCGCCCTTGTCCACCCTCGTCATGCACATCTGTGCGCCTATCCCTGAATTTCCTGCACCAGTCCCTCACAGAACTGTCACTCTTAACGTTATCACAGTACACACGACACAATCGATAATGAATCTCGGCGGCGCTGTGTCCTTCTGCTTGCAGAAAACGAATCACACCACGGACCTCAAACCTGGCGGGAGTGGCGATGACAGGGTCTATGTTTACTCGGTCGCTACTAGTGAACAACTTAACAATTGGGACTGTGGGTTTGCGTGTAGCGAGATTACACAATACTGATTGCTGCAGGCAATGCGCCGTGTCGCAATGGCAACCAGTTTATTTTTACCAGCCAATCGGAGGTTAATTTTGAAATAGCTCTACAATCATTTTTTCAAGATTGTGAGTTTGTATGTGGGTGGGTAGGTCTGTGTTTGTATGCTTTATCCTCTCCTTTGTCCTAAATTGTAGATACTTCATACTTGTTTTGTTATTGGAGAAAAAAAGGCTGGAAGAGGCTTGAGCTTCAACCATAAATTTTCTCATATGTCGGGGTTAAAAGGGAAGTGAAAATTACAAAATAGTTTTTGCCATTCAAGTGGTCAATCTCAATCATAAATCAACCTGGATAAAAAAATATGCTTTTAAACGATAAGAATGGACACAAAAATACAGGAAAGGATGGCATTTCTAGTTCATTTTGGTTTGCTTTTTGGTAAATCACAGGAAAACTGGTGTTTGTCATTTCCATGGGATACCCCAGTGGAATAAAATTTAGGTATACGGGGCTCTTTTAACCTTTATGTTAGCTGATTCTTCCAGACTGCGATTTCTCTGCCGTTTGTTGTAGTGTTGCCCAATTTCTCTAAGGTTTATGGTTGTAGCATGATAAATCATACCTCGTTATTAATGGTAAATTAATATGAAACAAATATAAAGGTATGTTATAAGGCACTCGTAGGAAATAAAGAAGTAGAACACTAGACAACAAAAAAAACAACAGACATGAGTGGCTTATCCAGGATTTGAACCTGGACCTTCCGTGCGACAACACCGCCTAGCTATGCAAGCGAATCACACTGTCCTCCCTGCCATCTACGCATCCCCAAAAAAGGATGTTTCAATGACAGGTCAATAGTGCGAACCTCTATACATAACACCGGAATTTTATCATGGGCAGTTCAGCCTATTAATGACGCAATCCCTTCTGTTGTTCCCCTATATATCAGTATTGGTCAGTCCAACAAGACAAAGACCTTAATACTGTGTCCAGTATGATAGTAGACTTAGAACAGTAAGAACAGGACAGACGGTAGGTTTGGTATTGTATAAACATTTATAACACATAAGGAAGGGAAACCACGAGGCCTGTAAACAGTAAATTAATATGAAACAAATATAAAGGTATGTTATAAGGCACTCGTAGGAAATAAAGAATATTGATATTAATAGGCTGAACTGCCCATGATAAACTTCCGGTGTTATGTAGAGAGGTTCGCACTAATGACCTGTCATTGAAACATCCTTTTTTGGGGATGCGTAGATGGCAGGGAGGACAGTGTGATTCGCTTGCATAGCTAGGCGGTGTTGTCGCACGGAAGGTCCAGGGTTCAAATCCTGGGTAAGCCACTCATGTCTGTTGTTTTTTCTGTTGTCTAGTGTTCTACTTCTTTATTTCCTACGAGTGCCTTATAACATACCTTTATATTTGTTTCATATTAATTTACTGTTTACAGGCCTCGTGGTTTCCCTTCCTTATGTGTTATACTCGTTATTAATGAACGAGGGGAGGTGCCTTGACCAATCAGAAACCGCAAACGCTCTCTTGCGTCGAGCAGGTTCACAATGGCGAATAAATAAATGGAGATATTTGTGCTTCGAAGAACGTAGGCTTAGAAGGATTACGAGATACCGGGAGGACAGAAAAATATGATATTGGTCTCACTTTTTTTAAGAAGAAGAATGTCATCTCCAAGGAAAACTTGCTACCTGAATTCATTTTGGAGAAAAAGGTAGGAAAAGGTACCAGTATGATAAAAATTGCTGTGTAGATCGACTTCGAAAATTGATATTAAATTAAAGACCAAACCAATTATGGATGAACAGAACGAGCACAGGTTATGGACCAGGCTAAACATTGATTCCCCATATCAGTGAGAAAAGCAAATTTTCAGCCTATAACCGGTACCGTACTCTCCTAGACATCCGAGCTCTACCTATAAAATATGTACAAGCGCAAAATACAAATCAAAAGATAGACGGACTGCTGGAGGAGTAAGAACAGAGGCCTAGAAAGCTATTTTTCATCTGTATACGGGGCAGTAAATATCTCCACCGATTCCTCAGTCAAGTTTGAACTTCTGAACCATCCTAAGAGGGTTACTGTTTTGGTTAGAACAGCAGGAACTGAATTTGAATCCACTCGTGACTCTCTGCTACATTAAGGAGCACCTTGGTGTGATTCTGTTCACGCACTGGCTGTTCATTGCTACAACACCTGTGAGACTCTAATGAAAAAAACTAAATAACAATAGAAGTGTCATGATGATAAACTGTCAGATGAAGATTTCACAAGCGACTTTTAATCTAAAGGAACTTAAAGAACCAGTTTTAATTAATTGGAGATTTCACAAGTGACTTTTACTCTAAAGAAACTCGAAGAAACAGTTTATTTAATTGATGATGGCAATGATGATATTAATGGTGGTGATGATGATGGTGATGATGATGGTGGTGTTGATGAGGATGATGGTGATGGTAATGATGATGGTAATGATGATGATGTTAAGTGAAGATTTCAACATGAACTGTTGTTCTAAAAAATTTATACTGACCTATTAACTTATAATAATGGAGATGAAATAAGATGGAGGTGAAATTCTTTTCTCACCTTAGACGCCGAAAGAAAAACATCAGGAATGTGTATATTTCGATGGATAGTACCATGATGTGTTAAATTATAGAATAAAAGATACATCAGAGTATCTAGTGGTGTAGATATTTTCCTATAACCGACCTCGAAACCCTCGAATCGGTCGGTTGGATAGGAGGGTTGATCAGAGAATTAACAAGTCACTATCGTAAAACAAGCGATTGTTATCAAAACAACCAGGCTCGACAGTGAACATGACAGTGAACATGACTCATTCTAATATCTTGGGGGCTAAGGAGATTTTTAAAATTGGATACTGGAATGTAAGAACTATGTATCAAGACGGAAAAATGGAAGAAATAATTAAAGAAATGGATAATTATAAGTTGGACATATTGGGTGTCAGCGAGTGTAGATGGACGGGAAAGGGCATAAAATATATTTTAGAAGAAAAAAAGCAAATTATATACTCTGGTAGTAATGATAATCGTCACACAGAGGGAGTAGCCATCTTAATGACACAGAAAGCAGCAGTATCGCTCATCAGCTGGGTACCTATTAATGAGAGGCTAATATTAGCTAGATTTCAGACAAGATTTTTCAAGCTCTCAACTGTACAATGCTATGCACCAACTAACGACGCTCTTGATACCACAAAAGATGACTTCTATGAAGCACTTCTAAGTACCATCAACACAATACCCAAGCATGACATAATAGTAGTCATGGGCGATTTTAACGCCAAAGTAGGTGACAACAACGATGGAGTACAAAGATATCTCGGTACTCATGGCATAGGCTGTATGAATCAAAATGGTGAAAGACTTCTAGAACTTTGTGAAATATCAAACCTCGTTGTGGCAGACACCATCTTTCCACATAAGAATATCCACAAGATAACATGGAATTCACCTGATGGCAGAACTAAGAACCAGATAGATCACTTCTGCATAAGCGCAAAATTTCGCTCATCAGTTCAAGACGTCAGAGCATACAGAGGTGCAGAGATCGGAAGCGATCATAACCTCTGCATAGCTAAACTGAGAATTAAACTGAAGAAGTTATACCAACCGAATAAAAATAGAAGAATAGATGTACACAGACTGCAATCAAACGATGTAAAAGAGGAATATAATGTCAAAATGAACAACTATTTCGATGCTTTAGGCAAAATTGACAACGATGTCACCACCAAGACAATCGATACTAAATGGGAACAACTGAGAACAGCAATGACAGAAGCAGCTGTAGCGACCACCGGATACCTAGTACATAAAAAGAAAAAATGGATGAGAGAAGATACTTGGGATAAAATACAAGAAAGGAAAACAGCAAAACTTAAACTACTAGCGGCAAGTACACATAATGCAGTTGAATCTTGCAAACTAACTTATAACTTGTTAAATAAAGAAGTGAAGACAAAAACTCGAAGAGATAAAAGACATTTCATCAATGAACTGGCCGTAGAAGCTGAAAATGCTGCAAGAACTGGTAATAGTAGGTGCCTTTATCAAATTACAAAATGTCGTAGATTTTTTGATAGGAGAATTAAGACTTGGGTTGGTCCCTTCTGAATAGATTAGAATAAGTGATAGTCACAGTGAGAAGTAGTAATAACAATAGATTTCCACGAGTGAGATGGTAGAATGTGATTAAGAGGCTGTCTCTGAAATCAAGAAAAATCTTCTCTCTTTCACCTATCTTCTACAACAGATTTAGATTGAGTCAGACAGTCTACCCATATATATATGAAATATATATATCCACTCACATACATACACACATAAGACGACAATTAGACGTACAGACGTGGGAAACCTATAACAAATGAATATATATATATATATTCTAGAACGAGCTGACCAACGCGCTTATTAATTTCAAGAGAAATTTTTAATTATCATCAAAAATTTCACCACAACACATAGAAATTACATCAAAGCATATACACATAGTCATAAAAAATCAAGGAAGTGCTACAAGAAATGATAGATCCACTGTTAGATTTTATCCCTCGAGGTATGCCATCAGTCCTGTTGGAAGAAAGTGATAGCCCCAAAGAAACAAGGGTACATAGGATTAGGTCTAATATTTCCCCTTCTTAAAAAGTATGGACAGACTTGATATCTCTGCTCTATTTTAAGGGAAATGTGATTAGCAATGCTTGCATACAGAAAGTTAAGATAGCAAAATGGGTGCCCAATTACAACAATAAAGAAATCCCTCCGTCCTGCTTGCACTCTATTCATTCAGACGAGCACACGTGCACATTTCATACTCACAGCTTTGATAGCCACTTCTGGAACAAAAAAAAACAATATTTTTTAGGACTTGCCCATACAGAATCTTCAATGGTAATCTTGGCCAAGAAAACCCCAGGTCCAAAAAAGACGGATTGAATTCACTACTTCCGGGACCGTTCTCTTGGGAATACTATTGTTTTGGATGTCTGTTTAAGTCACATAAAAATTGTCCAAGCACGAGCGTTTATAGCGGGCACAGTGTCAATATCTTAGATTTCAAACGAATAAGGAATGTCAGGTCGGCACCTTCTTTCAGTATAAGGATTTAGTTGGTCACACCACCACTTGTTGAAACTCCGTCGGAATATTACTGACGTTAATATGGTACTTGCCACAACGGCTAAATTTGTACTTAGAGTTTGTGCAGAAAATCTGATCTGGCTCAAAGGCCCAGTATAAAACAGTTAGTCTTTAATAAAACCCGTTAGTGAGAGTTTTACTCTGTCTATTTATGAAGACACACGCACTGTCAGACAGGTGTTAACTTGTAAACCCACGTGGTTAAAAGATAAAAACTGTTTATGTTTCTCACAGGTATGTCTCTTGTACTAAATGCTGGCAAAGTTTGGGTACCACAGTTTCACTATATATAAATGGAAAAGAGCACATATCAAATAATCATACATACTATGTACTCGGATATAACTGAAATAATTAAAACATACAGGCGTAGCTTGTCTAACTATAGTTATTAACCCTACCCCGAGGGAATAAGTTATATTTTAAAAAAATCATTCATCTTCATTAATTAAGAATTCTTGGGTTATTCGTCAACACCCATTAGGCTTCTAGCATTTTAAAGTTAGTTTAGAAAAGATATGTTTCTCGTCTGATTAGTTAGCAGTAAAAATAAAATTACATTATAGCTACATTTATTATTTTAAGGTACATAGAACTACAAATGTAGGGTAAAAAACTCACAGTTTCAGAATCAACAACCATGGGTATATATATCCAATAATGCCGTAAGTGAATAAAATTTATACATTTTTTAAAACATCATAACTATGTTTATTTTTACAAGGATCTGACTGAAACTTGGCAAATTGAATTAGTATATATAGCTTGAGGTTTTGACCTAAAATAACAGGAATTGACCGAAAGGTTGATTTGTAATGAATTTTCAAAATTATATAATATTCCTTGAATGTTTGAAATTTGATGCCTCATTATTATATGGATGAAATGGGTCCATAAAACTAAAAAGTGAATAATTGTATCCATTTTAGGTAATAATATTATATTATAACCAACTGTGTTAATTTTCATGTCAATTGAATGTTACAGATTCCTTACAGATATCTTGTTTCAAAGATCACCAATTAGCTAAAAAGAACAATTCCGAGAAAACAAAGAAAAACAGAAAAAGAACTCACAAAATGAAGTTTAATCTGAGCTCCATTCAGGACGAAGCACACTTGCAATGACTATCAGCTTGCATACGCCACTTGGGAACTAAATTAATCAATTTTAAGCGATTAGTGCTCCCATACAGACCCGTCAATTGGCATGCAATGAGGATCCTTACTTGCAAAATAGAACCCTGTGCAGCGTTCTCGCCATGCGTTGACTCCTGGTGGTTCATGTATATTTTTCGAAATTCTGCACTGCACTGTTAAAATTTCCAAGAAACACGCAACAAAGCCAGCACATAATTTTTTCTTTGTTTGTGAGAATGAGCAATGAATAGAAGGCATGAATTATGTCCAACTGTTTAATACTTCACCATTTCAACGACAAAAAGCCATTCGAGTCCTCTTCGACGATCTTACAGGTTAACTGAATCACGTCACATCTACTTTAGCGCATAAAAACCCAAAAACAGTAGTTTTTTACATCCAGTAAGATAAACCCATTTCCTTTGTTGTCATTTTTAGCTTGTTCCTTCACTTAATAACTTGGACCTTTATGACCTTAGTAATTTCTTTGCTGAGGAAGATGGACTAGGTTTTATAGCGTCACTATCGACAATAGGCTGTCTCACATTTTCAGCAACGGTTTTGTTGGTGTAACACGCCTCCGCAGTCCAAAGATAAATGTCTAATTTCTCATTGTGAAAAACTACTATTATACAGCAGTATTCTAGCAATAAATAGAGTTGATATTGGTGAAAATGCACTATGCATGTAACAAACTTTAAATTTACGACAAAGCTTTCTAGACACACATTTTTGAAAAATTCACAAGAAATCATTGAGTGATTCCCCGTGGCAACGTTATAAATATCTTTTTACCTGTTCCCAATGTATAATTATAATTTCGCATGTTAACAATTACGCACCTTCTTTTTGGATCACTATACACATGGTAACCAACTATAAACATTGGGTGCTATGCAAATCACTCAAGGGGGCGTGTGTAGAAAAACACTGATTCCTATCAAACCAGAGTATCTCTAAGCTTCTATGAATTATTTTTAGTTCAAGAACATGTTGACGATGATTTAAAATGAAAATCTGACAATTGTTGGAAAATTATAAAACCTCCCCACACAGAACTACAGACTAAACCATGAACTAGAATACTGCAATCTAATGGTAGTCTAGAACTCGGCAAAATGGCTAAGAAACTCAGACTTCGCCAAAACACATATATATGATCTAGCACAGCGATCTGTCTACTGCGAAATTTAGGAGCGAGAATGAAAATCTAGTTTAACATTCTGGTTATATCTATTACCAGACCAAGAGGTAAACTTTTATTTCGCAAAACGAAATAATCCCCCTTTCCGTCTATATCACTGACGTAACTAGAAGAGGCTGTCCTAAACTGCCACTTTGCGTCTCTGACACCTCCGTCTAAGAAACGGCCGTAGCGCTAAGTGTCAGATGCAAATGTAGACAACTTGTCTGCAATGCAGGGGCAGTTTTCGCACCTCACGCTGACCATGGCCCACACTGAGTGTCGTGTCAGGTGGAATTTCCAGACAAATGTCTCAAACTGCACCGTAGAGGTGTCGGTTATCGCGCTTTTCCTGAGCGCTCAGCCGAAGAAACCGTGCCTGTCAGCTGAAAGTGCAGACATAATCTGCTGGTATGTCTGAGATAAGCGAAAGTCACAGTTTCGTGTCCTGACATCTAATGCAAATAGAATGCATTTTAACGCTCTCCCGTCTCTGTAGAGACTGACACGTTACGTCATAACTGCGTTCTCAGTTTTGAGAAAAGAAACAGGTAAACGTTAGAATGGGAAAATAGTAATGTATATAGTCGCAAACGAACGAATGCGAAAAACACAGGAAAAAAAAGTAAAGAGTGATAATAAAAATAGAGGATACGGGTGACAGAAAAAGAAGAAGATATAGGCAATTTAATGATCATAAAACCTATGTGACAGAACGTCCCCCCTTTAAGATATGGAAGCACTCCATGTCTACGTTATGGAATAAATTTCCTATATCCGTAGCTTCAGGGTGTCTGTCCTCTTCCACCTCATCTCCCCCTCCATCTCTCCAATTCCTACTCACGTCTCCTCCCAAAGTTTCCTTTCTCTGGAATGTCTCCCATGCGCGCTTGAAAGAGCGTCGCCGCTTCTGACATTTTTGAAAGATTTCGTGTGTGTGCAGTGGAGTTTCCCTGCCACCATCGTCATTTTCGTCAGTTTTGGCGATCGTCAGGAGATGGTCGGAGGTTGGCACCGGTCTTTCCAAGTATCTCTTTAACAGATTTAAATAGAAAACCTTCTCCTTTCCTTGAATAGAGATCTGGTAGTTAGCCTTAGAAATCTTTTTCCGGACGGTAAACGGCCCTTGCCATCCGATCCTCGGTTGTTCTCGGTAGGGAGTAACACCAAAACTTTCTCTCCTGCTTCCAATTCTCTCTCTTTCGCGACTTTCCTGTATCGGTTAGCGTGCTTTGTGCGAGCTTTCTTAAAGTTGGTCGTTGCTAGGTCCCATCCTAGTTTCAACCTTTCCTTTAACTCCGATACGTATTTACTGGCTGAGACGACTGTCTCATCAGCCTTCTGGTCTGTCAGCGACCAAAGTAAGGCTTCCAGCGGCCCCTTGATAGGTCTGCCAAATAAAAGCGTAGCTGGCGGAAATCCTGTGGAAGTATGAGGAGATTCTCTGTAGCCAAAAAAAGCTGCCGGAATGCAACAATCCCAATCTTCAGGTTTCACTTGCGCCAGTCTACTTAACATCATGTTGAGGTTTCCGTTAACACGTTCTACTAGCCCATTTCTGGCCAGAGTATAAGGCTTAGTGTAAATGTGCTGGTCCCTCAAGATCTTGACGATCTCATCCATCAACAGGTTTCGGTATGGAGATCCGTTGTCCGTCAACACTTGCTGAGGGAATCCCAACCGAGTAAAAATCTGCACGAGGGCTTCTGCGACATGCTTGGCATCTGCGCATTGATAAGTGCTTTTTTGTGATATAGCTCGTCCAGTCACAATGTTCTTTAAATGTGTCAGGTTACCGACTGTTGGGGCCCTGACAAGGTGTACTGTTAGATGCGTATATTCTGATGGAATGAGTGAGTGTAAACATCAATAATGAAGACGCGAATGGATGACAGTTCTACAGATACACAGGACACCCACTCCAATCATATGTAGAAGTCAAGGATGGCTGGAACTACTGTGGTCGTTTCATACCGTTTAATTGGACGCACACACTTGGACAGTACGAGTATAGTTACAGGAAAACAGGTCGACATACATCATCATACAGTTGATCAATGGTCTACAATCTTAAATTGTCATTCATGATGAAGAACATTACAATGGAACGTCCATAGACAAGCACTTAGGTTTCCACTGTTTATAAATGTAATCATCAGGCCTTACTGACCGATCATGTCAGTTAATAAATAATGTTCAAGCATGACTCCTAGACAGAACCTCTTTTCTAGCGAAGATTCCTTTAGGTAAAGTTCAGCAAATATTTCTGGAGACAATGTTAACCCACCAGTATTGGGTTTTCTTTATAACTAGGATCTCTTAATCATCACCTGATAATAAGGGGCATCCCCGTTCTCTGATCGATGATCGACAAAAAATAGGATCCAAAATGGCTTCTGGTTCCCTTGAGCATCGCTCACTATACAGATGCATAGTAAAGCTTCAATATAAGCTTTGTTCATGAACACAAATGTTTCTACAAGAATAAGCATATTCTTTCATCATAACTGTTGCATACAATCATATTCAGTGCTGCTAGGTAACATGTCATCCCGATATATTGCTATAGATAATCATCATGTAGACGTCTGCCCATCTAAGCCTAGGAAGAAAAAGTTCAGCAAAAGTTCTTTTACCTTGGCATGGGAAATACACTAGCAGAACACATACGCCCTTTCCTGGCGTTATAGAATAAACACTGGGGAACTCATAGACTTAATAATCATATCAGAAATTATCTTCTTCCCCAAATAGATCACAGCGATTAACAAACTTCGGACTCCTCCGACATGGCATTCGCTAGGCTCCATCATCACGGAAGACACTTTTCGTCTTCGACATGCGCAGAAACTCCCTGACCCCAAAGTTCAGTACAAGGAAAAATTGTCCCACTTAGACATACAAAGATATCACGATATAAGACCGAATCGTCTGAAATAGATACGGAGTAAACATAGACTCGGACCATAAACATTCCTGCATAAACCTAAGCAAGAACAATCTGTTTCTGGCCCAACCAGGAACAGACGAACAAAATCTGGATTCATACGCCAAGTTCGATATACAGGGGAGATAACCCATATAACAAAAGCATTAATCAATCATGGGTGATATATCTTTGGCCAGGAAAGCATCCTGATTCTAAAAACAAATACTGTCCCTCAGACAAATAAATATTATAATAACTACATACATTGCCACCAGTAATCTGTTGGTAACAGACTACCGCAACCCCCGGGGGAAAAAAATGAAAATTTTTTTTCCATCTGAGAGCAACATACAATAGGCTCACAACGCACGAATAATGCGCAGATGACTAATAAGAGCAATTTATAATGTCAAATTAAGGTAAAGTCGAAGCATAGATCGACTTGTGAGAATATATCTCAACATCTCAGAGAAAGCATTTCTCTTAAGTATACATATTTCCAGGGAGGTGCCACCAACGTATACTACAATGCTGGCAATGACACAATGCATATAACAATTTCATATTTAAGTACTATAAGTACATGATTGACAAAGAAGAAAAATCATCAAAGAACAGCGGTGAATATATATCAATGAACGTAGTGATAGTAGTGATACAATCACTATATTACAAATTACAATGTGTATCTATCTTGATATAGAAAGGAACTATTATAGACTTAGATGTGTTAAGAAGTCCAAGACCTAACAGTTAGGTGGAATCATGTGGGCATCTAGACAAAATGTCTGCCATCACATTATCTGATCCACGGATAGCTCGAACCGAGAAATGAAAAGGTTGAAGAGCAATTGCATATCGAGTAGACCTCGAGCTCTTCAAATTCTTACTCTGTATAGCCGTAAGAGCTTTCTGGTCGGTTTCTACTATGAAATGTGCGCCTAGAAGGAATCTTTGTAGTTTGAGAATTGACCAAACCATAGCCAATAGTTCACGGTCTAAAACCGAGTAATTCCTTTCTGCAGCATTAAGTTTTCTGGAGATATACATTACAGGATGCAGAGTTCCAGAGTACTCTTGCATTAGTGCCGCTCCAATCCCAGTAGTTGAAGCGTCACTCTGAAGAAAAAGTGTCTTATCTTTAGTAGGTAACACTAAAATAGGTGGTGTTGAAAACAACGTTTTTCGCTAGCCTCTAGGTGTAGAAAAAGCCGTAAGTGGTTTGGCGCGTTCAGATAAAGGAACTTGCCAATATCCTTTAGACAAGTCAAGTTTAGTGAAAAAATGAGATTTAGAAAGCCTAGTAAGTAGCTCTTCTAGTAAAGGCATAGGTTCAGCATCGAACTTCGTAACTTGATTCAATTTGCGATAGTCAACGCAAAGACGTATGTTATTGTCTTTTTTCCGAATAATAACCATCGGCGAAGAATATGCAGAAGTGGATGGGTCAATTATTTTTAAATCTATCATCTCATCCAACTCCTTCTCTACCTGTGCTTGAAAATGTATAGGGATAGGATAAGCTCTGACCCTAATAGGATTATGGTCAGTTAGAATAATGTCATGTTCAATGACATGAGTTTGTCCAGGGATGTCAGTAAGGACATCCTGAAATGTTTGTAACATAGCCGAAACTTGTCGCTGTTCTCCTAGAGATAAATCAGGAGAGACAGTAACATTTCTCCATGATTCACTAGAATGAAGTGGAATCTTCGGAAGAGGAAGATTTACATCTGAAAAACTTGTTTCCTCATCCTGTATTACGGACAGTGATGAGTAATGACCATGTTGGACTGGAGAATCGTCCGTTGCCTGGAAAATAGGCTGTAAATAATCCGGACGTTCATGGAATTCCGTAAGCATATTGATGTGGAAGGTTTTATGCTTTCCATCAATATCGACAATGTAGTCAACATCGGAAATTTTCGAGATTATATCGTACGGACCTTTCCAAGAAATAAGAAGTCTGTTTTCCCTACAAGGTAGCAAAACAAATGCTTTGTCACCAGGACAAAGTTGTCATAAGGTTCTTTTCTTATTGGCAAATTGTCTTGCCTTCTGTTTAGCAAATTCAGAAGAAGTTGCCAATTTGCATGCTTCGATAATCTTTTGTCTCAGCGCGATGACATATTCGTAAGAAGATTTTGTGTCATCGGTAATATTATCAGCGGTTATGAGATCATGAAACAAAGACATAGGGCCGCGCGGTCGCGCGCCAAAGACAAGTTCAAAGGGAGAAAATCCTGTATGTTCATTGGGGACCTCTCTGTAAGCGAAGAGGGCCGCGGGTAAAACCCTGTCCCAATCTTGAGGATGATCCTCAGTTATCTTCCCTAGTAAGTTTTTGAGTGTTCTATTTAGCCGTTCGACCATCCCATTGGACATAGGATGATAGATACTACTCAAAGATCTCTCTATCTGCAGAGTAGACATTACTTGAGACATGGTATCCGATATTAGTTGGGTGCCATGGTCTGATAATATCTCTCCAGGGAATCCCAGACGAGAAAATATAAGCCAAAGAGCATCTGCAATGTCAGCAGTAGTAATGCTCTTCAGAGAAATAGCCTCTGGCCAACGTGTGCACATATCAACACACGTCAAGATAAACTGATGTCCTCTAGCAGATTTGATCTTAAATGGACCAATGATGTCTATCGCCATTTTCTGAAATGGTCGAACAGGGATATCTGCAGCCTGAATAGGTGCAGCATGGCGTAGACCTTTGGATTTCACCTCTTGACATACCTTACAAGATCGACAATAAATCCGTATGTCCTTGTTCACAAAAGGCCAAAAGAAAGCCGCAAGAACTCTTGACTTAGTACGGGAAAAACCCATATGTCCAGCACACTGAGAGTCGTGAGCGTGCTGCAAAATTTTAACTCTCAAATTTTTGGGCACAAGAATCTGAGAATGCCTTGACTTAGTGGAGTCTTGCACCATACGTACAAGTACGCCATTCTTCAATGTAATCCAAGATTTACGATTTGTATCCTTATTTGGATCACCTTTTGTTGCAAGAGTGAAGAATTTCTTTAGAGTGGGATCATCTTCTTGCTGTTTTATAAATGAGTCACGAGAAATTACCAAGGGATCATCTTGGTTATGCACTTCATTATCTTCAGTAGATGAAGTTTGAGGCATATTAAGAGCTTGAGCTCTAGTGACTACAGCATTAGCAGCTTGCATATTTTGTTTTTCCCAAACGGAAATTTGTTGTGGAGTGCATTCTTTGACTCCGTGAATACGACCGATGATAAGATCAGCGATCGGATTCGGCAGAAGACATGCGTGTACATCTCCTGTAAAGAAAGGAGTAGCAATCCTAATGATAGCCGTAGAGTATTTCTCTAAGGTGCCGCCAAATGTTACACATTTGACTACTTTTCCAGTGGCACGAGAAGGATCTACAAGCGACTGCCTAACACCAATTGTGGTGCATCCAGAATCAAAAAGAACTGAGACTGGATTGTCATTTACTAAACCTTTATGTAAGACAAGAGAACCTCTTCCATCATGCGTGACTGACGCAGGAAGAGCGGGAAGAGGATGGCCACAACTTAAAGTGGACACCGTAGTTGGTTCAAATAATGTTTTGCATTGGGGGCACTGAGATGCTCTCCCAAAATTAAAAGCGGAACATGCCATATTATTAGCATCATTATTATCTTTAGTCTGTTTATAGGCTTCATGGGACTCTTGCTGTGCAGAGTTTGCCTGATAATGTGATTTATGTTTTTTGTATTGTGATCTACCTCGATTATTATTGCCTCTGTAATCATTATTGTTTCCTCTATTGTAACCCCTATTTGGGTTTGAGTCATAATTCTCATGGTTACCATTATCATATTCATTATAATGAGTATCTCTATAACTATGGTCTTGTTGTCTCCATGATGGATGACTTGGATAGTTTCTATAATGACTTCCTCTGTGGAAATTCCTATAATTATGACCACCTCTGTATCGAGTGCTGTCAGCTTGTCTCCAGTTCTTCGCAGAAGAACCCTGAAATGATTGGTTTCCTTGGTTTTGATAACTATTATGGTTACCTTTTTTTCCCAAACCTGTTTTGTGGTCCCTGAAATGTGTGTGAGTAATTAGGGTTGTATGGTGTTGCTGATGCAACCGGCATACTCTCTTTAATCTTAGTGTTGCTAAGAGTTACGTCAGGGTGTGCAGTGACGTATTGGTCACAATATTCTTGCATTTCTTTTAGTGTCTTGGGTTTACGCTCATGTAGGAATTCAAGGAATGGTTTATTTACACTTGACATAATCTTGTCTCTGAGCAGTAAGTCCATAAGGGCTTCATATGTCTTTTTTGTTTTGGACAACTCAATCCATCGTGTAAATGTAAGACGTGCCTTTGCAATGAATTCTGAGAATTCTACCCCTG
The DNA here is from genome assembly GCA_024509875.1 of Oreohelix idahoensis. Classification (NCBI taxonomy): domain Eukaryota; kingdom Metazoa; phylum Mollusca; class Gastropoda; order Stylommatophora; family Oreohelicidae; genus Oreohelix; species Oreohelix idahoensis. Next base: position 7,212 of record JAMPIV010002565.1, on the reverse strand, counting down.
ATTCAGGTACCATTTTCTTAAACAAAAGACGGTAACCTTCCTCTGTTAATTGATATTTTTTTATCAAGGCTGCCCTAATAACATCATAATTATCCTTATCAGCCTCTTCTACCAAGCTTAAACTCGTAAGAGAATCACCTTTCAAATTTTCTGACAACTGATTAGCATACTGTGATTTATCCACATTATGAGCTCGACAAGAACGTTCAAAACGATCCAGCCAGAATGTAATATCGTCACTGGAAGGATTGAACGGTTGTACCTTGACCTTATAAGTAGAAGGTTTACCATTATTACCAGTTGACTGATTAGCAATACCAATATTTATCAATTTTAATTTTTCTAACTCAAATGCTAACAGTTTTTCTTCATGTTCCCTTTTTGCCTTTCTCTCCTCGACTTCAGCTTCTTTGTCTAATCTCTTTTGTTCAGCTTCTCTTTGTAATTTTTTTTTCTTCTTTTTCCATTTCCATCTGAAATCTCCTTTCCTCTACCTGCATCTGCAATTTTTTTTATCAGCTTCCAATTCCATTTTTTTCCCTCAGCTTTTTGTTTTTCAGCCTCAGCTTCTAATCTTTTTTGTTCAACTTCTCTGTCTAATCTCTTTTGTTCAGCTTTTTGTTTTTCTCTTCCTCCTTCTGTGCTTTGGCATAATGAGAAAGTGCAGACTCTTTTAACTCCTCAGGAATCATCCCAAGGGCTCTCCCTTGCTCAATGAAGTAGTCTAAAGTTGCCATAATATTTAATAATATGTGGCTATTATCACTGAAATAACAAATTTATTTCACCCAAACAGGAGCTCCCTATATCCCAATCTCTGTGGGGAACCAAGCCTTTAAATAAGGTCTTGTATAATCAACTGTGTACCTGTAATAATAGCAATTAATCATCAGTTGATTCTTTCTCATAAGTTCACTACACAGCTAGTAATGTATGATCAAATATATTTTATATAGCGTATGTCAATCAAGAACACAAACAAAACAATTATAAAAGACAACATGAAAACATTCGCAGAAATCAAATAAGTTAAATAGAAAAACAGAAGAAAATAATCACAGAACCTGTGATGATAACTGTGCCGTAATAAACAAAACAAATAACGCCACAGTGTATAAACATAAAGATGTATAGAACTGAATGACAGAAAAGAGTAGACCTACAAATACAAACAAATTTAATCAAAACTAAAGAATAGAAAAAATGTTACAAAAACGACGAAGAAAAACGCGTCTTCACAACTAACAGAAATAGCAACAAATTGTCGCTAGCAAATTTTCAATTAAGAAAATTCGCACCTATAGACCACTAATATAAGCCCTATGTTACTTGGGAAATCTTATATTAGTCACCTCACCAACCGCCCACGACATAGACACACAAATAATATGTAAACATTTAAACATAAATACATATATATCATATAAATGGGATGTGTTGTAGCGAAGGTGCAGCTGTTATGTAATGGCAAAGTTTCTAATGTAAATACAATAAACTGCCACTTTAATAAACACTAAATTTTGAACTAAACTATTACAAAGTTCAATGTATAGAGCAGTTCAAGAAGCTCCAACGTTGATGGTTCTCATAACTAACACACGTAGGACTTCTGACTTGTACTGTATTTTTTCCAAAAAAGTTAAACGTATGTTTGTAACTTGCTGTAATGTCCAACGAAAAAATGTCAACAAGCGCTGACCTAGTTTCAGTATTCGCTCGATAGGTCACGTGAGAAGCTGTCGACAAATTGTAGACTCTCACTGCTGGTGTGTCGTATCAGGCGTCATGGAAACGATTTGGTATGAGTAGCTGACTTCCATGTGATGTCTACTGTGCAGGTTAACCCAGAAAGCTGGCCTACCACGTTGATAAATGCTATTTTGTGATATAGCTCGTCCAGTCACAATGTTCTTTAAATGGGTCAGGTTACCGACTGTTGGGGCCCTGACAAGGTGTACTGTTAGATGCGTATATTCTGATGTTCGCATTAGTCCCGTTACTCGCCAGGTTGCACTCACTGCTAAACCTACTACTACATCTGACAGACTCAAACTTGTCTTAACTTTCCACCCTCACTGTTTGGCAGTGAAAAAATTCTGTTCCGTCATCTGCCTATTCTCCACTCTGATCCTAATACTAGAGAGTTGTTTCGTGATACCCCTTTGTTGGCATATCGTAGGGATAAGAATTTTAGGGATATTCTTGTGCATAGTCACTTGAGACAAACTAGTCCTTCTCACTTTGGTACTAAACCGTGCCAACGCCGCATATGTAAGACCTGTCCTTTTGTACTCCAAACGCAGTCAGTCTCCTTTCCGAACGGTAAATTTACCATTGGGAAGTCTTTCACGTGCGAATCCAGAAACCTGTTTTATGCTATCATCTGCAAGAGGTGTGACATGACCTATATTAGTGAGACTGTCAGACGTTTGGCAGACAGGTTTCGTAAACACTTGAATGACATCCATCATGGCAAACATTTACCAGTGGCCCTTCACTTCAACAGCCCTGACCATTTGGGTAACTCTGACATTCATGTCACTGCCCTCCGTTCATGTATCGGCGAAGACCGAACACGCTTTTCGTTGGAGAATCGCCTCATTTTTCAAATGGGTGTTCTAGCTCCTGCTGGGATGAATGTCCAGCATCATTTTGCATAATTCTGGTGGCTTCTGTCGTTATTTTCCTATCTATCCTTGTTTTTGCTTTGGTTCGTCTCGTTTCCTCTATTTTCTGTTCTTAGCCGTCACCAGCTCCTACGTCACTTCCGCATGACGCCTTAGTTTTTCAGCCATTTTGAATGTTTCCTTCCTCGGCACAGCTAATTGATTTTTCACGCATTTTATTAGTGTTATTCATTCCTGTCTTCGTTTCGTTGATTATTTACTTTCTTGTTTCGACATGTCTTTCTGGTTTCACGATTTTCTTGCATTATTACTGTTATCGTTTCGCTCATCACCGTGGTTTCATCTGCTTGTATCGCTCATTTGACGTTTTCCTCATCATCACAGATCTTTGTAGTACCTATATGTAGTTCTTGTCCTTGTCAACTGTTCGTAACTGTGGCTGACGAATGGTAAAACCCGAAACGTCCCTTGTCTCATGTGTACCGTTTACTTGTAAAACTGATTTCATACCATATTATTTTTTAATTTATATATTTGTTCTGATGGAATGAGTGAGTGTAAACATCAATAATGAAGACGCGAATTGATGATAGTTCTACAGATACTCAGGACACCCACTCCAATCACATGTAGAAGTCAAGGATGGCTGGAACTACTGTGGTCGTTTCATACCGTTTAATTGGACGCACACACTTGGACAGTACGAGTATAGTTACAGGAAAACAGGTCGACATACATCATCATACAGTTGATCAATGGTCTACAATCTTAAATTGTCATTCATGATGAAGAACATTACAATGGAACGTCCGTAGACAAGCACTTAGGTTTCCACTGTTTATAAATGTAATCATCAGGCCTTACTGACCGATCATGTCAGTTAATAAATAATGTTCAAGCATGACTCCTAGACAGAACCTCTTTTCTAGCGAAGATTCCTTTAGGTAAAGTTCAGCAAATATTTCTGGAGACAATGTTAACCCACCAGTATTGGGTTTTCTTTATAACTGGGATCTCTTAATCATCACCTGATAATAAGGGGCATCCCCGTTCTCTGATCGATGATCGACAAAAAATAGGATCCAAAATGGCTTCTGGTTCCCTTGAGCATCGCTCACTGTACAGATGCATAGTAAAGTTTCAATATAAGCTTTGTTCATGAACACAAATGTTTCTACAAGAATAAGCATATTCTTTCATCATAACTGTTGCATACAATCATATTCAGTGCTGCTAGGTAACATGTCATCCCGACATATTGCTATAGATAATCATCATGTAGACGTCTGCCCATCTAAGCCTAGGAAGAAAAAGTTCAGCAAAAGTTCTTTTACCTTGGCATGGGTAATACACTAGCAGAACACATACGCCCTCTCCTGGCGTTATAGAATAAACACTGGGGAACTCATAGACTTAATAATCATATCAGAAATTTTCTTCCCCATAATAGATCACAGCGATCAACAAACTTCGGACTCCTCCGACATGGCATTCGCCAGGCTCCATCATCACGGAAGACACTTTTCGTCTTCGACATGCGCAGAAGCTCCCTGACCCCAAAGTTCAGTACAATGAAAAATAGTCCCACTGAGACATACAAAGATATCACGATATAAGACCGAATCGTCTGAAATAGACACGGAGTAAACATAGACTCGGACCATAAACATTCCTGCATAAACCTAAGCAAGAACAATCTGTTTCTGGCCCAACCAGGAACAGACGAACAAAATCTGGATTCATACGCCAAGTTCGATATACAGGGGAGATAACCCATATAACAAAAGTATTAATCAATCATGGGTGATATATGATAACCTCTCTTTTCCACTTGATAAAGATCAGTGTTGATAAAGTCTAACCTTTGGTCACCAGTGTTGGTTGTATGGTTACAATCGTGTTCGAAGGGGTGTTGTCACAGTGAAGACAAACACAGGTCAACTCGACCTAAGCAGTGGTGTATTGTTTTGGAGTGAGGATACAGACAGTACGCGAATGCTGGAAAATGTTCTCAGAGTTGACAATAGGGCAATCTCACTCACTCGTGGCATGAAGTGTAAGACGAACTACTGTTTACGTTTTCTTGCATTTAATGGACACACACTTCGACGACACAGGAACAGGGAACATCAGACAGGTTGGCATAAATCATCATAATATTGATCAATGCAATGCACTATCACCTGGGCATTCATGTTGTATAACAGTTCAATGTAATGTCAGTAGACAAGCACTCAGTATTTCAGCACATATGTATAATCTCAGGCCTTACTGACAAATCGCGTCAGTTAAGAACCAATGGTTACTCATGGTTCGCTGTAAGAACCTCGTCTAAGTCTTTCAGGCCGAAAATTCAGTAAATGAATTTATGAATACAATGTCAAACCACCAATAGTGGGTTTTCATATAATAGTATGCAGATCTCGATATCATCGTCTGATATTAAGGACATTCCTGTTCTCGATCGATGATTTTATAAGATTGAAACTTGGAGTCCAAAGATGGCTCCATCTTTGACTTTCGCTCACAACAAAGATAATGACGAAGCATGATCATAGGCTCTGTTCCTTTCATAAATATATGTAAATTAGACTCTGCATATCCTGTTCAATCATGTTGCGGCATAAAATGTATATATATATATATATATATATATATATATATATATATATATTATATATATATATATATATATATATATATATATATATATATATATAACTGCAAGCAAATATGTCGTCTTAACATCGCTAATCAAACGCCTGTGCAGACGATAGCATGTCGACCTAGCTGAATATGACGAAAGGTTCAATATGTCTGTTTTACCTTATTTTCTCAGGAAAAACACAACAGCGAATAACGCGAATAACGCACGCCATTCCTTGGCGTCAAGAATCAACACTGGGGAAGAATCTCTGATAATTCAATCATAGAGATAAACGACCTCCTTTCCCCAAAAGGAACCACAGAGCTCAAGACAAATCTTCAGACCGCCTTCATCTAGGTCCAACAGGGCGGAACCTTCTCACCTCTCTTCTTAGCGACACATCCGACGAACAACCTATGACCCCAAGTTCGACACCAAAGATATAGTTCGACTTAGACATACAAAGATATTAAGATAAAAGACATACTCGTCCTACATAGACAAGAACTACACATAGATTCGGGTCATAGATATTCTGAAGCAAGAACAATCTATTTCTAACCAAATAAAGAATAGATCGCTGTAAACCTAGATTTCTACGCTATTAGATATTCAGCAAAGATACAAGAACGGATAACTCACAAAATGAATACACATCGCCTAATCTGAGTTCTGTCCCTCTAGACTGGAAATCGTGAATTCAAAGATAAATATATTTTTATCAGACAAATAAATACATTTTCCATTTGTATGCTTAATTACAGTAATCTGTGCGCCACACAAAAGAATATGTGCGCAACAGACTACCACACCCCCCGGGAAAAAAATGAAAATCATTTTTTTTTCATCTGAGAGCAACATACAATAGGCTCCCAACGCACAAATACTGTGCAGATGAGAAATATCTGGAATTTATAAGCCAAATTAAGGAAAAGTAGAAATATAGATCGACTGGTGAGAATACATCTCAACCTCTCAGAGAAAGCATTTCTCTTAAGCATAAATGTTTCCAGGTAGGTGTCACCAACGCATACTACTATACTTGCAATGACACAATGCATATAACAATTTCATATTTAAGCATTATAAGTACATGATTTACAAAAAAGAAAAATCATCAACGAGTACCGGTGAATATATATATATTAATGAACGTAGTGATAGTAGTGATACAATCACTATATTACAAATTACAATGAGTATTTATCTTGCTATAGAAAAGAAAAATCTGTTGTCGAGTTGGAAGTGTTAAGAAGTCCAAGACTCAACAGTTAGGTGGAATCATGTGGGCATCTAGAAAAAATGTCTGCCATCACATTATCTGATCCACGTATAGCTCGTACCGAAAAATGAAAAGGCTGAAGAGCAATTGCATATCGAGTAGACCTCGAGCTCTTCAAATTCTTACTCTGTATAGCCGTAAGAGCTTTCTGGTCGGTTTCTACTATGAAATGTGCGCCTAGAAGGAATCTTTGTAGTTTGAGAATTGACCAAACCATAGCCAATAGTTCACGGTCTAAAACCGAATAATTCCTTTCTGCAGCATTAGGTTTTCTAGAAATATACATTACTGGATGCAGAGTTCCAGTGTACTCTTGTATTAGTGCCGCTCCAATCCCAGTGGATGAAGCGTCACTACGAAGAACAAATGTCTTATCTTTAGTAGGTAACACTAAAATAGGTGGTGATGAAAACAAGGTTTTAATCTTATCCAAAGAGGATTAGCATTCTAGTGACCAGTGGACCATATTAGGCGACCCTTTTTTTAGTAGTGTAGAAAGAGGTGCCATGATAGAGGATAGATTCGGAATGAATCTTCCATAAAATTGAATAAGACCTAAGAGACTTCGTATTTGCTTTTTTGTCTTAGGAATAGAGATGTTAAGTATCTTAGTTATATTATGGTCCTCTGTCTTTAGGAAACCATGACCCACTCGA